>CM053753.1:53766608-53786464 GCA_028658305.1 Pachyuromys duprasi | reverse complement strand
ATCAGAACGGTGGCTCAAAACTGCCTACAACTCTGGTCCTAAGGGATCCAATGCCTTCTTTTGACTTCTGCAGATACTGCACTCAAGTAGCATATGCTGACACACACACACACACACACACACACACACACACACACACACACACACACACACACACACGTCTTTCAAAAAAGGCAAGGGAAGTCAAGACATTGTACTCTATGCAGTGATTTTGTAGTTTGTACAGTTACTCCCTCATGATTCTCCTGAGGCATAAACATCTTGTACATACAACAGCACCAGAAGCCTGAACAGCACTCACCCCAGTGGCCAGCTCCTCACACTGCTGTTTCTTGGAAGCCAGGTCCTGAGCAGCCGTCTCCAAGTCATACTGCATGAGCTCATGCTTCCTGCACACCGCCCTTGGGGTGACCAAGAACAGCCATTAAGAGTGGGTTTTTGTGTGTGTGTTTTTAAAGCCTTTTAAATATGTCAGACATGTTTTTAGGGATCCAGGGAGAAACATTCATAATGTCTACATATGTTCAGGGCTTATGTGACCATAACTTTCAAGTTTAAAATGTAGTAGTCCAACCCTGAAAATGAAATCTAGCAGAAACTAAGCATAAAAAACTTTGCATATCCATAAGCAAAATATGGCTTATGTAACTACGTAAAAATTAAATAATTATGTAACACTATCAATTGTTTAAACTCTTTTTCTCAAATAGCCTCATTAAGTCAAAGCTGTCTTTGAACTTCACAGCCCCTTGCCTCTGCCTCCTGAGCTGCTAGCATAAAGGTACATCCCATCATGCTCAGCTCAGAGCTCACTCTGGGTCTCATGTGGCAAGTGATATTCTTTGAAAGCATAAGATCATAGCGTCTTCCTTTTTATTCTAGAACTACCTTAGCCTTAAATCATTATAACAATGAACTACGCTAACTGTAAAAACAATCCTAATACACTAAGTAGAAACAGCACCAGAACTCCCTAGAGCCTTGCTGTCCACATACAATCCACACACCAAAGTGTGTTCAATCTTCCAGAACTCAGCGAGGCACTTATATCACACCCCTACACTGCGCTACTGTGTTTATACCTTCACACTCAGCCACAAACTGTGGACATTTTTCATGTCAAAACATAGTAATTGTTTTTATAACTTGTAGGAACTACAGAGAATGTCACTGTATTTAGCAACTTTCTTTTGCTTCATAACTTGAAAACATTTTGGTGAAACTTGATTCTATACACGCTTCTACACTGAACACCTGCCACTGATTTAATGCTGACAAGCTAAAGAACACAGCTCTTCTGTATTTCCGTGTGTGTGTGTGTGTGTGTGTGTGTTGGTATTTTTATGTTCACGTGAGTACAGATGCCTGCAGAGACCAGAGGCACTGGATCTCCTGGAGCTGGAGCTACAGTTAGTTACAAGTAGTTAGTTGTACTGTGACTTGAACTTGGTTCTCTGGGAAAGCAATACAAACTCTAAACCACTGAACCAACTCTCCAACTACTCAAGAGAATTTTTTCTTTCTTTCTCCCCCCCCCCATTTGAAAACAGAGTCTTATTATTATGTTGCCAAGGCCAGCCAAAAACTCACTATATAGACAAGGCTGGCCTTGTCCTCACAGAGATCCCTCTGCCTCTGCCTTCTAGCACTATGACTAAAGGTGTGCATGCCATGCTCAGCCTCCAACACAGTTCTTATACTGCTTTTCAAAGTGACAGGAAAACTAACTGAAAGCTAAATAACCCTTTCAGGAAAATGTCTTTTCTAGTTTGAATTAAAAAAAAAAAAAAAAAAAAACAGCCAGGTGTGGTGAGGTACACCTTTAATCCCAGTGCTCAGGAAGCAGAGGCAGGAGGATCTCTGTGAGTTCGAGGCCAGAGTGGTCTACAGAGCGAGTTTCAAGACAGCCAGGGTTACAGAGAAACCCTGTCTCGAAAAACAACGAAACAAACAAATCAAAGAAAGAAAGAGAAGTCGCTTGAATGGGAAAGCCACCTGTATGCTCATATAGACAAATGAACGGTCCCCAGTTGGTTCAACTGTTTGGAAGGATTAGGATTGTGTCACTGGGGGTGTGCTCTGAGGCTTCAAATGCCCTTCTGCTCCAGTTAGCTCCCTCTCTTTCTCTCTGCCTGCTGCTTGTGGATCAGAGACAAACTCTCAGCTACTGCTCCAGCGCCATGTTCCCACCATGGTGCTCATGGACTAACTTTGCAAAACTGTAAGCACGCCTCAGTTAAATGATTCCTTTTGTAAGCTGCCTTGCTCACGGTGTCTCTTCAGGGCAACAGAATAACTAAGACATGAAAGAGGGGGAGGGGAACATACTAACGTAAGCTCTCATCCAGTAAGTCTGTCTAGAGAGGGTTCAGTTTGTCTCTGTAGGGCTCCATATTCTGCTTGTACTTTAGTCCCAGTCTTGAAACTGGTAAAAACAGGAAGAAACAGGCAGGCCAGAAACACGTAACAGGAAGCTCTTGTCAAGAAGATGTTTTAAGGGCGGAACTGCTCATTTTTATGACTGACAAGGGAATACACTGGACCTCGTTACAGGGTCTGACGTAGAGAAATCACTTAAATAGCAACTCCTGTGTACATCTGCAGGACTGTCATCAGATACTCACCGCAGTGCTTCTGCATAAAACAGATATTCCTTTAGCTGATCTGCATAGTGCTCTTCATCTTCCAAAATATCATCAATAGAAGATGCATAGCTGTGTAAGAAACAAGGCATCAATAACTCCAGCTGTGTCAACAAATAACTCCATCTCCAGGGAATTCCACACCCTCCTGGTCTCTGTGGTCTGAACATGAACACGCACGCACACACGCACGCATGCACAGGGCACACACAAAAAGATAATTTATTTAAACAAAATATTTTCTTACCTCTGAATAGCTTAAGGAGCATTAACAATGACTGCATTTACAAGGTAAAAGTGAGGACCTGATATAGGTACACTGTGGCATGATTAATTCAAGCTAATTTACATACCCATGACCTGACATACCTTTTTCATGATGAGAATATTTAAAACCTTTTTCTCTTTTTATTATTGGTTTAAAAGAGCTATTTAAATATGGCAATTACATTTTTTTTTTATTTATTTGGGGTGGTGCGTGTATACCATGGGGCATGGTAGAAGACAGAACAACTTTCAGGAGTTGGTCCTTTCCTTCCATGATGTGGGTCCTGGCGATCAAACTCAACTCATCAGACTTGGAAGCAAGGGCCTTTACCACTGAACAACTCTATTAGCCTTAATGTCTTGTTCAATTAATTTTTTCATCTTTTTTGACAAGAAGCCTTCATATATACCTTATATATAAATTTATCTTCAAAAGATTTTTTTTTTTTTTGGAAACAGGACCTCATGAAGCTGTCCTCAAACTCCCTGTGCATCTAGGGATGATCGTGAACTTCTGGTTCCTCTGCCTCCACCTTCCCAGTACCCAGATGTCAAGTGTACCCACAGCTTTACATGTTGCTAGGGATTGAACCCACAGCCTTGTGCACACTCGACAAGTACCCTACTAGCTGTGCTGTATCTCTAGCCCTGAAACAAGGTTAAGCACACACTTTAAAAGAATTAGGTACATGTGCATTGTATTAACATCTCCAGAACTTTTCAGCTTCTCCAATGAAGAGGTACCTTATGCAGCATTAATGTGTATTAATTTAACATTAAGAGCTCTTTTTCCTTTCTGGGCATGGTGATACATGCCTTTAATAACAGCACTTAGGAGGCAGAGGCAGGCAGATCTCTCTAAGTTCTAGGCCAGGCTAGCCTGGTTTATACAGTGAGTTCCAGGATAGCTAGGACTATATAGAGACTGTCTTTATTTAAAAAAACCAAAAAACTCCTTTTCCTTTATTCGATCTCATTATTCTCCTAAAAGCTACAATTTTAGTTTTACTATGTTGTATATAAATAATCTAAATTAAATTACTTTCTATATAAGTATGAGATTTGGCTCAGAGTTTTGTTTTTTTCTCCTTTTCTACGTAGTTTTCCCAGCTGTGCTTATAAAAGCTCACTACAGAAAAGTATGCATCTAAGCTGGGCGAGGTGGTGCAGGCCTATAATCCCAGCACTTGGGAGGCAGAGGCAGGCAGATCTCTGAGTTCAAGGCTAGCATGGGCTATGCAGAGAAATTCGTCTCAAAAAACAAATAAAACAAAAACAGAAGGAGGAGTACACATCTATTTTTCGACTCTCCTCTCCTCTATTGAACTCTTTACAGCTTTGTCAAAACTGGTTTTAGCTATTTCAACATCATATAGATTTTAGATTAGTTTTTGTTTTTTAAGCAAGGATGTTACATAGTCCTTGGCCTTAGAAGCCTTAGTATTTCCTCCTTTATTGCTAAGTACTGCATATATAATTTATTTTACGGAATCTTGTTATATTGCCCAGGCTGGTTTCAAAGTCCAGGGCTCAACCAACCCTCTCACTTTAGTCTCTGGAGTAGGCCTCAGGCACATGGCACCTTACACCTGGCTGAGTATACTAGATGTAAATTTCAGACTGTAACATTCTTCTAATATTAGCTGGATGAGAAATTTCTCTCTTTAACAATGACAATAAAACCTACTATTTATGAAGCCAGCTTCCCACCCAGAGTGTGCTCTGGTCCTCCAGGAAACCACTCAGCAGTCCTCTCCAAGCCCTCAGACACTCCGGTCACCGTTCCTTCTGAATCATCCCCATGCTGTCAGCTACGGCTCTGGCATCTCAGGACTAAACCCTGGCTTCCCTCTTCATCTAGCAGCTTTCAGCCTTAAGGTTTCTCCAGCCACACGGAGCCCAACCTCCATAGGAGGGGCTCAGAGCCGCAGTCTCCCCAGCTCTGGCTGGCAGTGCCAATCCCTACTCTGTGAAATAGCAGTAGAGGCTGGGAGGTGAAGGGCCATCTTGAAAACTTTTACTATTAACAGTGTGAAAGTGTGTCAAGTAACTTTTCCGTATACACTGAAATGTACATACAGATTTTAATCTTTCTTCTGTTACTACACGAATTAGGTCAGCTTTGCAATACATGTATTAGCCACCCTCGCATTCCTGAGAGGAACAAGCTCTATCTGTGCGTGCAAAGCACTTCTGTAAATCCCAGCAAGCTTGATAAACGCGGAGGAGTAGGCAGCACTCCCCACTGTGCAGGCCAGCTACATCAGTCCTCAGCTACTCACACGTCCATGTGATGCCCGGCGCTCTGCAGCCCATCGCCCATTTCTTTCTCAATGGCACTCCATTCACTGGAAGAAAAGAAAGAACCAAAACACCATGAACTAGCTCTATGGGGTATTATTCAATGAAGTCATTTACAAGACCATTTTCTAGCGAGGACCCACATTTGGATTTATTTTCTATGATTCAGGCATATTGGTTTTCCCTTAAAATTTAATAATTAAAGGTAAAAGAACACAAACAGTTGGTAGAACACCTGCCTATCTTGCTCCAAGTTTGGTCCTCAGTACCACAAAAACTAAATGTGGTAGCACATCTTGTAATCACAGCACTTCAGAGGCAGAAGTAGGAGGCTCAGAAGTTCAAGGTCATCTTTGACTACATGGAAAATTTCAGGCCAGCCTGGGCTATATGAGACTCTCAAAACAACAACAGCCAGACAGTGGTGGTGCGTACCTTTAAACCCACCACTTGAGAGGTTGAGGCAGATGGGTCTGTCCACACGTAAGTTCCAGCACAGCCAGGGCTACACAAAGAAACACCACGAAGAAGAAATAAAGGACAACCCCCGACAAAAAAAAGAAAATTCACAAAAGAAAGAAATGTAAAAGTGGGCTGTGGGCGCCCATCTAAATTTCAGCACTTGAGAACAGAAGCAGATAGATCTCTGTAAGTTCTAGGCCAGCCTGGACTACTTAGTGAGTTTCAGGGCAGCCAAGGCTACATAGTAAGACCCTGTCTCTGAAGGCCTAGGGTTGAGGCCCAGAGCCCACACATGGCAGCTCACAAATATCTGTAACTCTAGTTCCAGAGGAACTTCTGGCCTCCATAGACACTAGACACACATATGGTACACACACATACGTGCAGGCAAAATACCCCTAATAAAAATGTAAAACAAAACAACAATAAAAAAATGATTTAAATAACTAAAACATGCACGTCATTTACACATACATACATATACCATATACCAGTTTGGTACCGAGGACTGAACCCAGGGTCTCATAGAACTAAGCAATTGTTCTACCCCTGAGCTACACCTCCAGCCCTTACACAAGTATTCTAATCACTGAAGTACCATAAAACTGAGACAGGTGGATTCCAGGCCAGCTACGGCTACAGGATTAAGCCCTGTTCCCGAACCATTAGGAATCAGTGAATAGAGTGCTTGCCACCTTACCACATAAGCCCGAGCACCGGAGTGTAGCTGGGCAGCACTCACATACACATGACAGCGTGGGTGACCCTAGCACTTGGGAGGAAGGAATAGACAACTCCAGAGCAAGCCAGACTAATCCAAACTGGTAAGCTCCAGATTCAATTCAGAGTACCTGCCTCAATGATAAGGTAGAGAGTAATCAAAAGATAACCATTGTAAACTTCTGACCTCTGACCTCTATACACACATACACACACACACACGAAAATACCTCAACATATGCACCTACACACATTTGAACATACATAAACACACAGATAATTTTTTAAAAATGTACTCTCCTGACGCACACATTATAAGCATTTAAAAATACTGTTTTTAAGCTGAAAACAGTAATTAGAGCTAAATGTTTAAGTTTGTATGATACTTACCTAAAAACTCTCCCATAATTTCCATGTACTTTATAAACACCATAGAGTCGATCTGCTACTCTCTGAAATATTTAATAGAAATTGATATTAGGTTGAAGTCATGTACAGATTACTTTTTGAAAATCGTATATATTTTTAAGAGATGGAAAAAACCCAATAATCATGCTTAGTACAGTAAAGCAAGAAAATATGGAAATGAAAACTTCTCTCCAAAACCGTATCAAACACCAAGCGTGCCCTGCCATCTTTGCTTTGTGTGCGCAGTTCTTTCAGGCAGTTAACCCTGACAGCAAGAGAAGCGGCTCTCTGCCCAGCACACTGGCACAGTTGTGGTGACAGCACATGAGGCAGCTGTATAGACTCAGCCTGTGAGCCTCCTTCTTGTAGCTTTTCCGGGATTATGCTACAGAAAGAATCTCAAGAGGCAACCTTTCCCCACCATACACAGTATAGAAGAGGGCACCGGATCCCCTGGAACTAGAGTGACAGATGGTTACGAGCCACCGTGCGGGTGCTGGTAAGCAAACTTGGGTATTCCACAACTGCAAGGGCTGTTGACCTAAGCCATCGCTCCAGGCTGTTTCCAGAAGAGAGGGTCTGCCCAGAAGAAGTCTGACAGTGCCACCCTGACTATCCTACTCTCCTCTGCTAGGAAGCTAAGGCACAGAAGAAGTGGTTATCCTGGAAAAGGAGTCTGACGTGCTCTTGGAAGGCGGACACACACAGCTGCTTCTCCTGTGTTTCTCCTCACAGATCTCAAAGACTCTGAGACCATTTAAAATTCCTAGCTGGACCTGATGGCACCCACCTCTAATTCCATCACTAGAAAGGCAGAGGCAAGGGCATCTCTGTGAGTTCACGGATAGCCTGGTCTACAATGTGGGGCCTAGGCCAGCTATGTCTACACAGTGAGAACCTGCCTCAAAAAAGTAAAAAGACTCCTGATATAAACAGTTTCCAGAGGAGCTGTGCATGATTCTCCCCTAATACCCTTTCTGACTAAGCAGCAAACACCAGACATTACCATATATAAAAACCACTTAAAAACTATGTAATAAATATTAAATACGGTCTCAGTAACTATAACTTTCACTTTTAGAATGTTAGCAAAGTAAACTTCTGTTTTTAGAATATTAACAAGGTTTTATTAAAACTGTGATTTTTATTTGTGTGTATCTTGCCCACATATATGTCTGTGCATCACGTGCATGTGGTACACGAGAGGGTGCTGGGTCCCCTGGAACTGGAGCTACCGGTGGTTATGAGCCCTCGCGTGGATGCTCTTGACCTGAGCCTCTCTCCAGCCCCAGTGCAGCTGTCACAAAGAGTTGTGAAACTACCTTAGTGCACTCCAAATCTTTATAATCTGTCTCCCAGCAATAAGAACATGACCTCCATCAGTAACTCTCTGCCAACCAGGGCGACTCACCCAGGGCCAGTTTTCTTCCACCTTTGTCCATATAGATCTGTAGGAGGTGAAGAGCATGGGCTCCTGAGGCAGGTTTATGGTCTCGCTCTGGATCTCCATATTTATGTACGGGAGGTATTAGATCTTATTAACTTCATTTGCCTGTTTCTTGTTGTGTAAAATGGGAACAAAAGAACTCTCCCCACAGGGTCATTAAGTGAGGTTATCCTAAAATGCTCTAGCATCATGGTGCACAAACAACAGTCAGGAAGTTAAATGGTAATTTTAATTTACCTTTGCTTTAGCTCACAAAACAAAAATGACCTTTCTGGACTCTCATTACTACAAGACATACACTCATCCTTATAACAAGAGTTAGTACCTACTATGTGATGGGCAAGTACCAGTTCCCTGTTTTAGAAAACAAAGTCTGAAAGGTTACAGTATTCACCTGTGTGAACAGCAGAAAGCAGTTTTAAACTCAACTGTTCCTGGTTCTAAGGTCACCTGCTTTGCTTAAGTGAATCTGTTTGACTTGTGTATTTAACTCGTTCCTACCTGTGATATAACACTTTATCTTTTTCCACAACAGAAAAGATAATACCTCTATTTGTACTTTTATCTGTTTATACCTTACCACCTGTCATCTTTTTTTGTTTTTTTTCTGGTTGGTTTTGTTTGTTTGTTTTTCAAGACAGGGTTTCTCTATGTAGCCTTGGCTGTTCTGGAACTCGCTCTGTAAACTAAGCTGGCCTCACACTCATGGAGATCTAGCTGAATGCCGGGATTAAAGGTGTGCGCCACCAAAAACCTGGCTTTCCCACCTGTTTTAAACAGTATCTAATAAGCCAGTGTTTGTCAACCTTCCTAATGCTGCAACTGAAGCTCCTTATGTTGTGGTGACCAATAATTATGAAATTATTTTCGTTGCTACTTCATAACTGTATTTTGCTACTGTTATGATTCACAGTGTAAATATTTTTGGAGACAGAGGCTTGTCCAAGGGGTTGTGACCCACATATTGAGAGCTGCTGACCTGAGCCCTCTTCCACAGCTAACACCAGCTTTAGGAAAAGATGGGCGTGTGATTTTCGAGCCTACGTTCCTACGGGCATTTAACCTTCCGTCCTTATGTCATGTCACTCTGCTGGTGCTGTCCACATCTGATGACCTTTATCCTACTTTCAGAACACTATCTTAAAACGCAAGTTAATCAGAAGGTATCACATGGTTCCACTGATACAGTCAGAACTTCAACTTGACTCAAACTCAATGTGTGGAATTTCAAGGTAATGAAAGATCTAGAAATTTCACCTCACCAACCCAAAGTCCTTTCTAATACTCAGTTCTTTCTCCCAGGTAGTGGGATAACAGGAACAGCCACCCACTCCAGTTTGGCTTTCTTTACTTAGTACTTTACAGAACATTTAAGGAGTCTATTACAGTTTGGTAGTTTCTATTATGACTTTGTGGGTTGGAATCTTGGTCTTCAGTAAAGTGTGTAATTTTAAAGAGGTAATTTTATTTATCATGGGACCCCAGCAAATGCCGGTTGAGAACGGACTGTTAAAAACTGAACAAGCTGGGCTCCTCCCAGTCTTCTGGCTTCCTGGGATCTCTACTTTTAACACTCACACATGCTCATACCATGATGTCATCCATCATGGTGTAACTCAACCAGAGGAACCTTCACCAGAGACTGAACCTATTAAACTATGAGCCACAAAGCCTCTTTTCTTTAAAGGTAAAGGTATTTTATTATACCAACAGAGAACAGTAATACAGAGCCCAAATGGACTAACATCTCAGTGGACTCAAGGCAAGGTTTCCTTCCTTTAGGCAGCCTTTCTCCCATCCTTGTGTGTGGTGTGTTAGTGTGGTATGGCACACATGTATGGGAAAGCCAGAAAAGCAGAGTGTCTTCTGTCGCTCTCTACCTTATTCTTACTGAACCTGGAGCGCACTGTTTTGTCTAGGCAAGCTCACCAATGTGCTCCCAAGATCTGTCTGCCTCCGCCCCTCCTCAATGCTGAGATTACAGACACTCAGGCTCTATCTGGCTTCTAGGAGGATGCCAGAGGGTGAGACTCAATCACGTCCTCTTGCTTGCAAGCAGGCGCTTTTACACACTGAGCTGTCTCTACAACCCGTGTGTGTGTGCATGTGTGTATGTGTGTGTGTGTGTGCGTTGACAGACACAGAAATCAAGGCCTTGTATATGTTGATCATGTATTTTACTATGGGCATACATCCCCCAGTCCTATTTTTCTTCTATACTATTATGGAAAAATACAGAAAGTATAGAAAAGGGGAGTTCAGTGCTAGTGTACTTGCCTAGCATTCATGAGGCCCTGTGTTGAACCCCAAGACTGGGACAAAGAATACAGAGAACTGCAGAGATGCCTCCACAGTTAGGAGCACTCGCTGCTCTTTCAGAAGACCAGGGTTCAGTTCCCAGCACCCACATGGAGGCTTAAAACCATCTGTGACTCCAGTTCTAGGGGATTTAACACATGAAAAAAATAAAAATATATCTTAAAAAAATATGGAGAGCTAGAGTGTACCTCCATTTCTCATGAGAGCAGAGGAGTGTACACGGACTTCCCGGCACCCAGCCTCAATCATTATTATACACTCAACCTAGTTTCACTAAAAACTGCCCCACATTCTCTTCATTAATGGGTTCTTTTATTCAATGTATCTCAGGAGGATTTCAGCCAACATATGATATGACCCCAGACCTGGTGACCCTGTCTTGGGTTCTAACATTTCTTCTGGGAAAACTAAATGACAAATTCCCAGGTACTGTATACACTGAAAAATAGTTTCCCTATGTGCATTCCAGCCAAATATATGTGCAAGCACAATGACTGTTCCTTGACCTTTTCGTTCTGGCAGCATCTTACGTAAGTTGATTTAGTGGAATTTAGGAGCACAGACACAAAACAAGGTGTGGTGGTGTGTGCAACAGGAAGGGGAGCCAGGAAGACAGCTGTGCTCAAGCCAACCCGGGCTGCAGAGAAAGACCCTACCTTAAAGGGCGACAGACACAGGTGTCCTATATCCATAAATTACCCTACACAGCTTCAAAGACCATCTAAGACTGAGGAATTCTTCTATGGAGTCTAAAACTCTACATTATTTACATTCCAGTTTGAAGTGACAGGTCTTTGGATAAGATGTCAAGTCAACTACATTACACACCAGGAGAAAAACAGGCTCAAACCCTTCAAACTGATTCTAAGAGAAACAGCTTCCCACCTCTCTTAAAGGCACTAGATTTGAATGTACAATCCATCACCCACCATAGGTTCTACCCACTGCTTTGAAGCATGGTGACACACTGACAAGCACTATCCTTGGGAATGTCACTCTGGATCACTTACAGCTCTGACTCGAAGGAGATGAGAGATGACGGACTGTAGCTCATCACTGTAGTGCTTCAGCTCAGTAAATCGCCTGAAACAGGAAACAAAATATCACTTAGGAAAACAAGCAGTCAGAGTCTACATACCACATGGCAATTCCTGAAAATAATGAAACTCATTCTATTTAACCAGATCCTATCTCTGAACACTACACACTAATATAAGTAGAAAAATACTCTAAACAGCATCAAATACGTACACATACTGAAAGCCAAGGAAAAATGCAAACTTCTTAATCTATATCATGGGATTGAGGTAGATAAAATCTGTGGGTATGGAAAACTATTTTGAAAAAAAAAAACCAAAAAAAAAAAAAAAGGAAAAAATTATGGTGCTGAAAAATATACTGCAATCTAAATAGCAGTCTCTAACATTCTAAATGGTTTTCGGTAACCTTTGTTTCCCATTCTCCACACAGACCCAAAGCTTTACTCCACAAAGACATTAAGATTTTTAAAAAAAAAAATAGACTTGTATACTTTATCTTATGTGAATTTGATATACCACTTGCACCCTCAGTATCTATGGAGGTCAGAGGGGGACTTCAGATGCCTTGGGACTGGAGCTACGTGTGATTGTAAACCATGTGGGTGCTGGGTATCGAAGCTGGGTCCCTCTGGAAGAGCAACGAGGATTCTAAAGCACTGAACCATCTTTCCAGCCTGACACCAAAACTCTAATGTCACTCTCCACATAGATAACAGAAGGCAGTAGGTGGGAAGGACCTTACTTTCACTTCTGCCAATCAATTTAAAGTTTTCTCAAATCTAATTATTTCATTATTTTCTTTAGAATCTGTTTCCATCCTATGCTCTAGATTCTACGCTTCATATTATTTCCTAACCTCTTTTTTTAAATTAATTAATTAATTTTCAAAATGTAGGAGTGCTCTGTGTACTTGTATATGCCAGAAGAGGGCATCAGATCCCTTTATAGATGGTAGTGACCACCATGTGTTGCTGAGAATTGAACTCAGGACCTCTAGAAGAGCGGCCAGTGCCCTTCTAGCCATCTCACCAGCCTTTCCCAACTTTTTTTTTACCAGTTAACCCATTTTACTCTCTAGTCATCTTTTAGGTTTCTCCTGTAATACTCACTTTCTTCACTCATATCTAAGTGTGTGAAGAAGTCCTGAAATGTCTGTTAAAAATACCCACTGAAGCCGGGCATGGTGGCGCATGTCTGTTATAATCCCAGCACTCAGGAGGCAGGCAGATCTCTGTGAGTTTGAGGCCAGCCTGGTCTACAGAACAAGTCCAAAAAAGCCAAGGCTACACAGAGAAATCCTGTCTCAGGAAAAAAAAAAGAAGAGAGAGAGAGAGAGAGAGAGAGAGAAAAGCAAGCAAGCTACTAAGAGGGACTAGGGAGATGACTCAGTAGGGATGGATGGATGGATGGATGGATGGATGGATGGATGGATGGATGGATGGATAGATGGGAGCAGCAATAGAGGAAGACCAAAGTCCTCTTCTGGAACCTGTACATATACCATGTACACGCATAATACACACATACACACACACAGCACTCTCCCTCTTGAGATCTGGACATAATGGCTTATATTTATGATCCTTCAGCTCTTGGGAAGCTGCACATATGTATTCACATACACCATGTACACACATAACACTCTTTCCATACACACACATGTATATATACACACATATATTGAGCTCTGGACATGATGGCTTACGTTCATAATTCATCAGCTCTTGGGGAGCTAAGATGGATGGCTCATTGTGAATTTGAGGCCAGCCTGGACTACAGACTAAAAGGTCCTGTTTTTAAAACAACACTAAAAAACCCAAGGCCAAGCCACTACTGAGGTCCCTCGCTGGGAGAGGAGTGTGAGGGGCCACACACAGCATTCCAATGGCACTCAGGTCTGGTTAGAACAAGCTCACCCCTGGATTTCAGGTGCTGGTTACCCTCAGGTTACACTCTGGAAAGGCTCATGGTGCAAGTCCTACATTCTCAGCCATTTTCTCATGAATCTTCAATAAATACATTCATTCCACGGCTTGTTCATACAGATTTATGTTTATGATTATGAATGATATACCACCACATTCTAAATGCCCACCTCTAACACAGAACTCTCCTAGACCGCAGATCTATACCACCCCCTTAATAGCATATTGAAAGTGTGACCTACTTCTCCCTACGTCAACCCTAATACACCCATGCTCCAACAACAGTCCCACAGAGTGAATCCCGAGGGCTCTCTGTATTTTGTCCTCACCTTCACCCTATATCCTCTGCTATACACCCAGCCTATCAGTTCTACTTCTTAAATGTTGTCCACATCTGTTCACATTGATCTGGCCTTTCTGCCAGTACCTTAGGTCAATATTAGCACCACTGTCTTTCACCTGGAATTCTCTTTCTGCCCTGACTACTCTCCCACACTCTAATCTATGGCCCATTCTACTTGGACAATCTTTCTAAAGCCAAACCTACATAATCACCCTGCTTTTAAGCAGGTTTCTTTCTGGTTAAGATTAGCCATTGATAAAAACAAAACAAAACAAAAACACTAAAAAATTTATTTAAAGGTGTGGGTGTGTGGGTGCGTTGGAAGAAAGAGGTCACAATTGTTGAATCTTTCTGGAACTGGAGTTACAAGTGATTAAGCCACTTCGCATAGCTGCTGGGAACCTAACTCAGGACCTCTGGAGAGCACTAACCACTCTTAGCTGCTGAGCCATCTGTCCAGCCCCAAAGCCTAACTTCTTTAACACAGATTTAACACCCAGAGCTCTTGCACAGTCACTATTCATCCACTCAGAAGCTGCAGCCAGCCGAGGGAGCCCGCCACTGACGAAACAGCCTCCACTGCTCTCAGTCCTCAAGACAGTGCTTCTCATGTAAGAAATGATTCAGGCACGAAAGGGCCGCAAGCATGAGTCAACCCCTGCTGGAAAGAGATGCTTACAGCCCTGGA
Organism: Pachyuromys duprasi; assembly: GCA_028658305.1. Taxonomy (NCBI): domain Eukaryota; kingdom Metazoa; phylum Chordata; class Mammalia; order Rodentia; family Muridae; genus Pachyuromys; species Pachyuromys duprasi. The sequence goes on along the minus strand of CM053753.1, from coordinate 53,771,902 downwards.
GTGAAGAAGGTAATGGACTCTATAATTTTGCTTACATTCGTAGAATAAAAAAAAAAAAAAAGTCTACAGACTTTTGAGATATCAAACTTTGGTGAAGAGAGTGAGAATGGACAGACAGGACATAGAGACTTTTCATTATACACTCCTCCATATGCAGCACTCTACACATGTATCTGAAACCTTATTAGAGTAGAGCATACAGTCAATTTTTAGATGTCTGAATTTAATTTTATACATATATATATATATGTATATTATGTATACAATGTTCTGTCGGCATGCACACATGCACGCCAGAGGAGGGCACCAGATCTCATTATAGATGGTTGTGAGCCACCATGTGGTGGCTGGGAATTGAACTCAGGACCTCTGGAAGAGCAGACAGTGCTCTTAACCTCTGAGCCATCTCTCTAGCCCCCTTAATTTAATTTTTTAAAAAGAGCATTATCCTAAACTGCTTTCTTTATACAGAGCCAATGTTTAGCAAGTAGCGTTTTCCTGTAGAAGTTAATAATTGCACTGAAGTGTTAGTGGGTAAATACTGGGGGTATATTATTAAGCCCTGTCAGTCCTTGATCAAATCTTATTTATTTGTATTTTTTATTTTTTGAGACAGGGTCTCCCTATGTAGCCCTGGCTGGCCTGAACACAAATGCTGGGATTAAAGGTATGTACTACTATGTAGAGCCTTAATCAAATCTTGTGCTAGGGACTAGGAGTCAAAAACCCCTTACAACTAGTTCCTATGGAGACTCTAGGCCTGATTCCCTGAAGGCATTTCCTTTTAGAGCAGGCTTAACTATAAAATTTTACTGTCACACTTGGTTATGAGAAATTTTAGAAGAATATAAACAGTCAACAGTACAGCCCACCTAATTTAAGTGAACCAGAGTGTAGGCATAAGGTTACTGTGTAATTCAAATGCTGATTTCTATATCCCCCATATCTGGTTACCCTCCTTGTTCTGAGAATGTCCTGTCTCAAGGTTGTGCAAATACTGCTTCTTATTTGTTCCCTAGTATGCCATTTATTAATCGCTGAGCAGGGATGAGAACAGGGACAGACTTCCTGCCAGCCAGGGGAGGGGGAGTTAGAAGAGGCAGTGGGGGATTCAGCCACAGAAGAGGTCTCCTGACTTCAGAAGAGGAGCTCAGCAAAGGAATCTACAAAATGCAAGTCTCTCTGGGATGTACACTGGGAGGGAACCAGATTAGCGTAGAGGGTTAAAAACAGAGTAATAGGAGCTGAGCAACCGCGGCCGCGAACGAGATGCCGGTGGCCGTGGGTCCCTACGGGCAGTCCCAGCCCAGCTGCTTCGACCGCGTGAAGATGGGCTTTGTCATGGGTTGCGCCGTGGGCATGGTGGCCGGGGCGCTGTTCGGCACGTTCTCCTGTCTCAGGATCGGAATGCGGGGTCGGGAGCGGCATTGGGAAAACCATGATGCAGAGTGGCGGCACGTTTGGCACATTCATGGCGATCGGAATGGGCATAAGATGCTAATCAGGGCACTGACTGCCTACTACATCTATACTTCCCCGACCATTTCGACACTTGTACAATAATAAAGCTTTTTCTTCTCAAAAAAAAAAAAACCCAAAAAACAGAGTAATAATGCCTCAGTTATTGTGTTGTGAAGCGTATTATTGAACAAATATAAAAGTCTCAAGTGTGTGCATGAGAGCTGGGTTAAGAGAGAAAACTGAGAAATAAACACAGTTATGTAAAAATAACTTTAACACCAGAGGTCCTAACATGCCCAGTGACAGACTGCCATCTGAGGAACAGAATGGCATGCTTTCTTTTAAATGACATGTGGGCAAGGAGAGAACAGCATCCCTGTGGGATCAATCATAGCAGCAGCCAGAGTTAAGATTCTAGACGTCCACAGCAGTGGTCAGAACAAAGCCTGCATCTTCAGGGAAACGGAAGAACCCATCAAGCCTCAGTATGTAAGAAATGGAGGCATGGATTTTCCAGAAATGAGGTCTAGATGTTTGTCAACGTCAAAATCCTTTTAGCATCGCATCAGAAGGATGCAATAAGAACTGTCTTATAACCTAAGCAACACAGTATTGTTAGAGAGACTAAAGAAGCATACACAGCCAGGTGGTAGTGGCACAGGCCTTTCATCCAAGCGCTTGTGAGACCAAGGCAGGTAGAGGTCTGAGTTCAAGGTCAGCCTAGTCTACAGGGTGTTCCAGGACAGCCAGGGCCACACAAAGAAACTTGAGGGGAGGGGGAAGCATGCCAGAACACCATTCTCTCCTAACACTAACCATCTGTAATGCCTGAACCAAAGGCAATTAAAAACACAGATTCTCAGAGCCCGTATACCTGGGTTGTCTACATCAGTGCAACCCACCTCATCTTGTATTCCTTCCAAAATAATCCCACAGTCATTACAGCCCCACACTGCCTTTCATCTTCCCCGTTTCTACATTCCCTCAGCTTGTAATCACTGCATCCTCTCCTCATACACAGGTACCTCCCACCAAGCAACTCTCATTCATTATTCAAAACTCATCAAAACATCAAATTACCTCCCCACAGGTTTTTTCTGAATGTTTCTCTTCAATCTGAAAGCTCAAAGGCACAGACACAATTTGAGTCAGCTGATGTCTATTTCATAGCACTCTTGTATTTTCTTATGATTTTAGTCTTCTCTGTCTTATCACACTGAAAGTATTAAGTCATACAAATTCTCTTATACTTTTTCCTTAATTTTGTTTTTAAAAAGCCAGGCATAGTAGTACATACCTTTAGTCCCAGTACTCAGTAAACAGAGAGCAGGTAGATTCAAGGACAGCCTCGTCTACACAGTGTGTTCTAAGGGAGCTGGATAAATAGTAAGACCCTGTGTCCCTCACCCCCAAAAAGATGTATTAATTTTATGTGTGAGAATTTTGCCTTCATGTATGTGTGTATGTACCATATGTGGGGTTGGTGCTCACAGAGGTCAGGAAAGAGCACAGGATCCCCTGGAACTGGAGTTATAGATAGCTGTGAGCTACCACGTGGGTGCTTGGGTACTGAACCTAGTCCTCTGCAAGGAGTAACAACTGGTCTTCCACGCTGAGCCAACTCTCCAGGCCACACTTACACCTTTTCAATCTGTGCAACCAACCACCACCTAAAACCAACCCCTAAAGAAAAAGAGCTCACTGTGCTGTCGTCTGTTACCGTAAGAGACCACAAATGCAAGTTAGCTCCCATTCCTCTTCTTTCGGCTCCTGCAATTCCTGTTCCTACTGCCCTGCCTGTTTAGGGAGCTCTTACTATAGTGCCTGAGCCTCTGCTTTGTTCTTTTCTGTTTATTACTCCTCTGTGTTTGAGTTACTGTGAGCAAGGTGAGCTATGGCATGTGTGTGGAGGCCTGTGACTTTCTAGGAGATTCTCCTCACGCCACATGCCATCTCACCATAAAGAGCTGAGATTACAGATGTGCACTATCACATCTGGCTTTTTCATATGGGTTCTAGGGATCAAAGTAAGTTGTCAGGCCTGTGTGGCATGCACTTTTACACTGCCAGCTCCTCACATGAGCTTTTTAAAGAGAACTCTAACTCTATACTAATTTCTAACCATACGTCCTGCTCCAATGTCAGCACAGGAAAGAGATTGAAGTAGATAATCTGGAAACTCAAGGGACCTAAACAAATCATAATTGAGTATTTATGTGGTTTTCTTTTAAAAGAAAAACTATTATTTTATATATGATTTAACAAAACTCAATGTTTCATTTTTTCAGGCAAGAAAAACTAGTAACTAAAACCACAGTAAATGAAACTTTCTGGCAAGGTTATGATGGGCACAAGATTAGAACTGTTTGTTTATATAAAAACAAACAAACTAGGAGATTTAAAAATAACTAGATAAAAAACATGTGACTTACATAATATAGCTGACTTATCCTCTAGATTCTGTTTTAATGGATTTAGTTTATTTGCAACACAACATAGAGGAAATGAGTGGCTACAAATTAGCCTTAGGTGCATTTATTTTATTTTATTTTTTAAAGATTTATTTATTTATTATTTATACGGTATTCTGCCTGCCTGTAAGCCAGCAGGCCAGAAGAGGACACCAGATCTCATTATAGATCTCATTATAGATGGTCATGAGCCACCATGTGGTTGCTGGGAATTGAACTCAGGACCTTTGGAAGAACAGCCAGTGCTCTTAACCTCTGAGCCATCTCTCCAGCCCTTTTCTTTTTTTTTAAGATTTATTTATTATGTGTATAGTGTTTTGCCTGCATGTATGCCGACCCACCAGAAGAGGGCACAAGATCTCATTCTAGATGGTTGTGAGCTACCATGTGGTTGCTGGGAACTGAACTCAGGACCTCTGGAAGAGCAGCCAGTGCTCTTAACCTCTGAGCCATCTCCCCAGACCCGTTAGTTGTATTTATACAGTCAGTGAAAGATAGAAGACATTAACAATAAAAGATATCAGGTCTCCCTTCTCACTGCTTTTAACAGTTAGGTCTGGAGAAAGTCAGCTTGTATAAAGCAAGTACTAGAAGCAACATTTTGCTCATCTCTCTGAAACAATTATTCTGGTTTTTGGAACTTTAGGAAAATAGAGTATAACTTTTTTGTGACATATACTACTTTAATAATGGTGTGATTGTTTTTAATTATTATTATTATTATTAATATTATTATCAGACCTAGTACAGAGAATTTACATACTAAGTACCTGTTCAAACAGAATTTAATATAAATAAATATCTTTGCAACTACACAGATTTTATATTGATAATATTACTGGCCATATCCCATCTAAAAGTCTAAAAAGCTACAAACAATATAGATAAATAAAATCTAGCAATTCAAATAACCTTGTAAGGAAAAAAAAAGAAAAAAATTTGATTGACAAAACCTTTTTCATTACATTGATAAACATTTGATAAAAAATTTAATTAACAAAACATTAACATTAAAGTATCAATAAAAATAATAGAGCCTCTAACAAATATACATCCACCAATGTCACAAACTTAGCTTGTTTCTTTTAGAGTAACTTATAATTTTAGTTCTAATTTACACAATGCTATTATTAACCATGCATGTCATTATAACATTTATAAAAACCTGAATGGGGCCTGAATGAAAGAAGTCAATTTGAAAGGGTACCTACTATTTGGTATGACAATCCTGAAAAGGAAAAACTAGGGAAACAGCAAAATAAGAAAGTTACCAGGACAAGAGCCTATCACAGAGGGCCTCTGAAAGGCTCTACCCAGCAGGGTATCAAAACAGATACTGAGACTCATAGCCAAACTTTATGT
>CM053753.1:53713115-53766508 GCA_028658305.1 Pachyuromys duprasi | reverse complement strand
TGTGTGTGTGTGTGTGTGTGTGTGTGTGTGTGTGATCAGCCTTACCAGGTCACAGAAGACAATGCAGCCAGTCCTGATGAGACCTGATAGACTAGGGTCAGATGGAATGGGAAGAGGACCTCCCCTATCAGTGGACTGGGGGAGGGGCATGGGTGGAGAAGAGGGAGGCTCGGTGCAATTGGAAGGGGGTGGAGGAAGGGGCTACAGCTGGGATACAAAGTGAATAAACTGTAATAAATTTAACAATAAATTAAAAAAATTTTAAATTATTTTTTAAAAAGTTATCAAACTGGAGGGAGGAGATTTTAGGACGTCTATTAGTTACATCTATTCTGTGTGGCCCCACAGCAGTAGAAGCAGTCATCCCAAAACACACCCTGTCCACGAGCTGTGCGCAGTGAGCCAGAACATCTCCAATAAGCTCTGTCCAAGCAGCGCTCTGTTGTGAGAGGTGTAGAATGAGTGGGGAGCAAATGGGGACATTCTACACCTGGTGCTCAATGTTGCTGAAAACCTAAATTTTCTCTAAAAAATAATGCAATAAACAAACAACAACAAAACATGCTGGGTGTAGTGACACACACTCCGGCACGCAGAAAGTGTAGTTAGGAGGGCCAGGAGTTTTGAGACCTGTCAGGGCCATAAGGGATCCTACCTCAAAACATCAAAATGGAGATAAGTATGGTTGCTGATACCAGCACTCACACATGTAGTTAAAAATAAAAAAGGAAAGCAGGGTGTGGTGGAGAACCTTTAATCCCAGAACTCAGGGAGGTAGAGGTAGAGTTCAAGGCCTGCCTGGTCTACAAAGCGAGTTCAGGACAGCCAAGGTTGCACAGAGAAACCCTTTCTTGAAAAGCCAACAAAATATAATAACAATAATAATAATAGAAAAAACAGAAACAAAACTTCAATGGTTATCATCACCACTTTCTAAATAACAAAACCTTAAAAATATTTATTCTTTTTTTTTTTGTATTCAAAATCTACATTAAAAATCAAGAAGGGCTACAGAGCTGGCTTAGTAGCAGAGGGTTTGCCTAGCATACAAGAGGCCCTGGGTCCCATCCTCACACAAAAAATCAAAACAGAGGCATTACTGTTAATAATGTCATAGTTTGCTAGTTATAGTAAGATACGACATGTTATCAAAATATGCAAACTTTGGATTCATCTGATAAGAACTTAGCAGAGAAATTAGTGCCGAAGGCCTCACTAGAGAAATCTAGCCCACCTCCTAAGCCTTGTCCCTGAAAACAAAATAACAGCCCTCTCTAGAAAGGATGCTTCCTGTAAAGGAGAATGCAACGAAGAGCCTGGCCCATCCACCATCCAGAGTGAGCAAACCGTGAATCTCTAGTATCTGTCTATCCCAGGAGTCATGTCAGCAAACGCCTGCATCTAGTGCAGCAGTGCTCTCAGGAGCACTAGACTGATGGTCATCAAGTCAAAGACCTGTGCAAACACAGCCCCTCAGGACCCTTACCGTATGCATTTACCCTCAGTTGTTTGCATACAAACTAGACTCTTATTATATAGATAATACATAATTCTTAAAAACTATGTACGTTTGATAAGCAGTCATACAAGAAAAACTACAGGAAATTAGTTTTCTCATTTTTCTGTTATCTTCAACATTTAATGAATCTTTCTAGGAGAAAATGCAATAGTCTAATATTCTGAAACTTCAGACACAACCTTAAATTCAAAATACCAAAATTTAAAATCAGTTTTAGACTTTTAAAAGGTTTCACTGAATATGAATTACTATTTAAAATATTTAAAAATTAAGTGCATACATTCAGAAATGAAAAATTAAATAGATAGGCACCATTCAAAACAACATTGCAAACTGTTATTAAAGCAAAGCCTTACTTGTCTGGGTTTTTCACTCTGAATGTTGCATTAAGCGCTTTTAACCTGGAGTCTGCCTGGAAAAAATAATTTGTTGACTTAATACAATTACATTTCAGGGTATAAAATTCAAACAGTTTTACTTTTCTTTTAGAATTAAAGTGCTCACATACGGTTTTCTTTTTATCACTTGTTGAAAGCACATTAAACATACTGAACAAGAATAGCTTAGTAATTCTTTTTGAGAACACTGCATACGCATGGTATAAATCAGAACGAACACAGACTTCAGTGATTCCGAAGCACCACAGCCGCGAACACCAGTAATGACACCAGCTCTACAGTCAGTGAGTCACAGAAGGCTTACTTTTCTCTAACCTTCAAGAAAAGCAATGATCGGCTGTGAGCCTGCTGCATTATGAAGACCCTGTGAGGTCTGAAAGTAGTCCTTGGGTGGAATCCAAACCAATGGGCCTTCATTTTCCCCATTATCATAATCAACATCTTATAAAAGCTGTGAAAATACCTACATTAAAGTAATGCCATGCTAAGTAAAGGAGGCTAGACGGTACACATACTACACAGCTAGTTCAAAGCGTTGAAGACATCCTTCTCTTTTTCCTTTGTTTTGGCTTTTGAGACAGGGTCTCATGAAGCCCAAGCTGGCCTTAAGTCTTCACCCTCTTTTTTTTTTTTTAAGATGTACTTATTTATTTTAAGTATATGAGTGCTCTGTCTGCATGTACGGCAGAAGAAGGAACCAGATCAGATTCTAATTGGTGTGGTGCTAGGAACTGAACTCAGGCCCTCTGGAGGAGAAGTCGGTGCTCTTAGCTGCTGGCCATCTCTCCAGCTCCAGCTCCTCAGCCTCTCGGCTCTAGCCTCCGAGCAGGAGTGCAGGTGTGAGGCAGTGTGCCTGGCTTAGGAGACAGCGCATTTTCTCAACTTTACTTAGTTCTAAGAAGAGGTAAATACTGAATAATACTGTTTGTTTGGAGATAGAATCTCTCTGTGTAGCCTGGGCTATCCTCAAAACTCAGAGATTCACTTGCCTCTGCCTCCGAGTGCTGGGATCAAAGGTGTGTGCCACCATGCCCAGCTTCAAATCTCACTTTCTGATCCCACCAAACATGCCTGTCAGGTTAGTCCCATTGTCATCTGCTCATTTTAAGATCACACATAAATGATGCTTAAAATGCGACCAACTAGAGACTCCTCCAGCTGCAGCTCTCTGAAGAGCTTTCTGAGCCACTGCAAACCTGATGGGTTACCTTTCACCCACTCAGATTCTCCCCATTGAACACCCAAAGAGGCCCCTATTATAGCAACGTGTATCTTCCCTCTTTAAAACAGAATTATCTGAAACCCTTTAATAGCCATTTATTACCAGCTGGGATAACTGACCTAACTTTTGACTATCAGATAAAGACCTTGGAATGAATACATGTATACATATGTACATATGTATACATATATATATATGTATACATATATATATGACTAACTTTTGTTCTGACTATAAAATTCATGAACTCTCCACAGCACATCATTCTAGGCAACCCAATTCTGTGTTCCCAGGCCATATTTACTCACATTTGGTTTAGAATACCTTTTTATTCCCTTTTGGGAAAGTTGTATTTTGTGTTGCTAACCGCTATGCCTTAAAGAAATTGCAGAAAAATTAACCCTGCTGTCTCACTAATAATGATCACAGTCTATTCTTTTACGCTACTTATCACTATTCAAATTATTTTTTTTTATTTAAACGATTTGTCATCTCTCTTTTTTTGTTTGTTTTTTGAGACAGGGTTTCTCTGTGTAGCCTTGGCTGACCTGGACCCACTTTGTAGACCAGGCTGGCCTTGAACTCACAGAGATCTCCCTGCCTCTGCCTTCCTGGGTGCTGGGACTACAGGCACGCGCCACCATGCCTGACTTGATTTACCATGTCTTAAAACTACATTACACACTCCTTTAGAACACACAGCTGACCTACACAGCACTTACAGCAGTGAGTGTCTCACATACTAGATCTAGGCACCCAGAATGTGGAGTCTCAGAGACCATAGAGGGCCCAAGCCTTGTCTTTGACATTCCTTGCTCCAAGCAAGAGAAAAGGTTCCAGATTCTTCTGAATCAGCCTCTGTTTATTTAAGACTAGGGAACACAAAACAGTGGGTACGCTCATATAGTTAACTGAATGTCTGCACTGCCCTAACTTATGTGTTCATTACTCTAAGGACAAGCCCCTGTTTTCCTTCCACTGAACTACATACCATAAGTATTTCTATAAATACTCCACACATCAAGTGGGGCCTGAGAAAAACACTTTAGTTCTAAAAGTATAGTAGTAAGCCATGTTACATCCATATGAATATTGCAAAACTCAAGTGCTGCCTAATCATAGCTCTTGGTGATCAGATGAACTATAATTGCTAGATATACGAATTTCAAATAAGTTAAATGTGACCCTAGATGTATGTATGTGCGTATATACCTATGTATGTACGTACACAGCGTCATCTATCAAAGCCTGTGTGTATGCATCATGAGGTTGTTTAAAAAGATCCTATTTCCTTCAAGGAAGAAAGACAAGAAGAAAACAAGAAGCATTCATAACAAAATAAAAATTAAGACTCAAGTTTTTAACCATAAGGCTATGCAAATATCTAAGTATTTTAAAAGCCATCTGGCCATTTGATTTAAAAGGCCTTATAAACAGCACATTCTATAATAACAGACAAAATCAGGTGCTTTCTCAACATCACCAAACTTGGAACAAAAATTAAGTACAAGGACAGATAGATAAGTAATGTGACTAATAGCTAAATCAGTGATTAAATATCTTACAATATATAGAAATAATTTGATTTTAGTCTTGTGTTTATTCACCTGTAATATATCTTACAATATTTCTCAAAAAACTTTCAAAGTATGAATCTTTTTTAAAGTTTCAAAATATTTCTAATCCATCCCTAAACTAAAATTACATTTCCTCTAAGCACCACCAGGTGCTGAATTAATAATCAAGAAACTGGTATCTACCAATAAAATAAACAAGTAATAAAAGAGTCAGTTCATGACCAAATCGAACATCCGATTGCACTTCTGTTTATTCTGTGCTGAATGTCAAATTCCTATATGCCAATGCATGATGCTCTAAGAGCTATTTATTTGTTTGTTTGTTTGTTTTTGAGACCAAGATCCAGGTAGCCCAGGCTATCTTCAAACTTGCTGCACAGCTCAGGATGACCTTCAACTTCTGATCCTCCTGCCTCTACCTCCAGAGGGATTTCAGTGTGTCCCACCATGCCTAGCACGAGGTGTTTTTAAATTAAACATGGTTTGTTTTTCTTGCCTGCATATACTGCATCATTTATCATCTTAAAAAATATATGTATTTTTAAGACAGGGTCTCACTATGTAGCCCTGGCTGTCTTGGAATTCACTACGTGATCCCAGGCTGGCCTCAAACTCAGAGACCCTCCTGCCTCTTCCTCCCATGCTGGAACTAGAGACATGCACCAGTATGCCTGGCTATCATTTACTATATTATATTAAATACAGGTTTAGCATCTCTTATCTGAAATGTGTGGACCTTTATAATGTCTTCAGACTTAGCCAGTTGAGTATCCTGTTATGTAAAATCTGAAATACAAAATACTCCTAAGCCTAAAATTGAATCATACCATTAAAATGTTTAAAATTTTGAAACACTTAGTATTTCAGAATATTTCAAATTCCAATTTTTCAATTTAGTAATAGTCAACCTGTATTTTTCAAACATACGTTATATTTGTCTACCCCACTCCCATGATTTACACCAGAGAAATCCCTTTAAGTCTGTAGTAACGTGTGCTAGCCATCCCTTGGGAAGGTCTGGAGAGCTCCATTTCTTCACTACGGGGCTTCTTGATCTGCAGGCAACAGTCTCAGCTCAAACACTGATGCTAATGACTGTGAACCTGCATCCCTACCAGAGGCCATTTTACAATGACTCCTCCTTCATTTCAAGCTGAGAACCAGGTCTCGTGTTCTAGAAACACAACAGAAGTCTCATCCTTTAACCTTCCAATGTTGGAAAAGCCAAGCATGGGTTTTCCTACGTCTCATCTCACAGAGTAAGCAAATGTGGGAGCCAGAGAACAAGTGAAGTGGTCAGATAGAATTTAAGGAAATGGAAATGTAGACACACTAGTATAGTGTAGGAAAAATCTACAGACTGAATTTAAATTGCTGGTTTAAAATATTTTCTGGTAGAATTAAGAAACTGTCTATTATAGCCCAAGCAGCACTAAAATTAGACAAATCAAACGTAAACTGGGGCTCCCTGCCAATGACATCAGGTGCAAAGCTGATTCCTACCATTCGCTCAGTCAGCAAGAGACACATTTCCATTAAGTGCATGCTACCATGCTAGAGGCTGCAAAGAAACAGAGTTAATTCATATCAACATCCTTACCTTCAGCTGAAATCCAGTCTCATTCACAGTCTCCTTCCAGTTACCTTCCTAAAAATTAAAGTCATTTTAGAGACCATTACTACAAAGCCAAACAAGCAATAATAATGTTCCACATGAAATAAAGTGAGTACCTACCATTTTGTTCTTAATTCAAGTGATATGGGAGAGGTTAAAAAACATTCTCTTTACTTCAAAACTAAAATACAATGCAGTTTCTAAAAGGCTGAAAAAACATATGTCCAAGATAACCTGGCCGCCTAACACTGAAGATTAGTTTTCATTTAGGCAATTCTAACAGACTTAAGGTCTTAGTATCCTTAAGTATAATCTTAGCTATGAAGGGGCTGGATAGTTGAGTAGTTAAGAGTATATACTCTCTTGCAGAAGACCAAGTTCAGTTTCTAACACCTGCTCTGCGGCTCACAGCCCCAAGTAACTCCATTTCCTGGGAATCTGACCCTACCTGGGACCTCCACGGGCTTCTGCACCCATGCTGTACATATATATGCACTTCGGCACACACACCTACACATAAAGTTTAATAATAATTTTTCACAAGCTCAGCTACAGGGCTGGTAAGATGGCTCAATATTTAGGTAAAGCATTTGCCATGTAAACCTGGTAACTTAAGTTCAACTCCCAGAACCCAATGTAGAGGTGGAAAGAGAGAACAACTCTTCAAAATTGTCCTCTGACCTCTCCATGTGTCAAGAAACATGTGCCCCTTCCCTGTATCACACTTGAGAGAACACACACACACATTAATAATATATACTGGCTGGGCAGTGGTGGCACAGGCCTTTAATCCCAGCACTCTGGAGGCATAGGCAGGATAGCCTGGTCTACAGAGCTAGCTCCAGAATATCCAGGGCTGTTACAAAGAGAAACCCTGCCGATAGGTAGGTAGGTAGGTAGGTAGGTAGGTAGGTAGGTAGGTAGGTGAAAAATTTAGCTAATGGCAGAATCCAATAGCCCAAAATTCAAACTAAACCAAACATAATAAACTACCCATTAAAAGCTGATTCAAAAGAGCCTCAAGAATCAGCGTTCTATAATTTTTTAAAGCCTAACTCTAACGAATATTTTTAAAACACTAATTAAAAGAAAAATACCTGTGTTAAAAACAAATAGAAGATTTTGTCTCTACAAAGGACAGGATGTGAAGCGACCCTCAAGAGAAAGTTTTCTAAGCCTATCCGTCGTCTCTCCACGAAGTCTGGATCCATGTTGTCCGCAGAGAGTTTATGCCACACGAACTCTGCCTGGGTAAACAAAGCAGCCATTAGGAACAGGCCCAACCTCAGGGAAGTATAGCTCTTACTCCTGTCTCAGTGAGGATTACTACTGCTGTGAACAAGCGCCATGTGCAAAGCAACTTGGAGAGCAGAGAGTTTGTCTTGCACTAATAAATCACTCTTCATCATCAGAGGAAGTCAGAACAGGAAATCAAGCATGATGGAAACCTGGAGGCAGGAGCTGATGCAGAGGCCATGGAGGGGTGCTCCTTACTGGCTTGCTCATCATGGATTGCTCAGCCTGCAGCCCAGGGATGGTACCACCCACATCTCAATCCCACAATCACTAATTAAGAAACCGTCCCACAGGCTTACAGCTTGATCTCATAGAAACATTTCTCAATTGAGGATCCCTCCTGAGATTACTCTAACTTGTGTCAAGTTGATATAAAACTAGGCAGAACATCCTCATAAAAGAAACTTCTCTTTACAACAGAAGGAGAACACCGCAATGGATTAAAATGCAGAGAACAAGTAACCCTGTGGTGCCGAAGGTCCAAGGAACACCTAAAAGAACCAGAGAAACAGGAAAGGTTCTGTGAGCTTGCACCTCCTGGGAATGTCAGGGAAGCCTCACCTATGACCCTGACTGCCCAAACAAGACTGGAACAAGGACAACACTAATACAGGCTAGCACAGAGGGTGAAATCTTTTCGAGGCTCAACCCTAGACAAAGAACTGTGGGCAACTAAGGAATGCTAAAAATGGGAGAAACAGTCTTTCCCATGGAAGAGCCTAATTGTTATCCAGTACCAAATGGTCAGCCTTGAAATCATACACATACAGACTGAGCATGCTGTATCTACATATTTAGAACACACACACACACAGCTGATCACACAGACACACAGACACACACACACACACACACGGGAGGCAGAGGCAGGCAGATCTCTATGAGTTCGAGGCCAGCCTGGTCAACTGAGCGAGTTCCAGGACAGCCAGGGCAACACAGAGACCCTGTTTCAGAAAAACAAACAAACAAACAAAAAAGAAACAAAACAAATAAGTGAATGGGCTCCGCGAGGCCCTCCTTAGCTCCGAGGCTCCGTCTTACCCGCTTTTCTGGAAGAGGCGGCACAACAACGTGGGGGTAGCACACCAAAAGGTAGCTCCTCAGGAGCTCGAACTCGCTGTATCGCCGCCACAGCGAGTCTGTGAGGACGCTCTGACCGTCAGCGTGTTCAACTGACCTGAAAGGCAATCAGAGCAGCCTATTTCTTAAAATCTCCTTCAAGACCAGGCACACAACAAACTTTTCATGTCTTCTTACTCAATCTTAGAACCCAGGGAATCTCATGTTCCATCTAATTAAAGACCAAACTACAGTTCGGTATGCAGGTATACATGAAAACAGAACATTGTGCACATAATAAATAGATCTTTAAAAGAAATAAGTGTCTCTGTCGGGGGCAGTGGAGCATACCTATAGTTCAAGCATTCAAGGAGGCAGAGACAGGTGGATCTCTGTGAGTTCGTGGTCTACAAATTGAGTCCAGGACAGCCAAATCTATATGGAAAAACCCTGTCTGGAAAAAACCAAAGGGGGGGGGGGAAGTGTCTCCTTTTTTCCTCTTGTGTTTTTCAAGACAGGAACTCACAGAGGCTTGCCTGCCTCTGCCTCCCAGAGTGCTGGGATTACAGGGGTGTGCCACCGCGCCTGCCTCATTATTATCGTCTTGAGACAGGTTTTAGTATATAGCCCAGGCTGCCCTTAAACTCCTGATCTTCCTGCTCTTAGTGCTAGTATTACAGGTGTGCACTAGCATGCCCTCCATGTAAGCAGGAAATATATATATATGGCTGGGCATGGCGGCACAGATGAAAACACAGGAGGTGGATCTCTGTGAGTTCCAGGCCAGCCTGGTCTACATAGCAAGTTCCAAGGCACCCAGGGCTACATAGAGACCCTGCCTCAAAAACAATAAATAAATAAAACAAATATATCAACCTTACCACTAATCCTATTAATTACATACTACTAAGAAGAAAATACAATATGAAATATAAAACACACAAATGGCTCCCATTGTAAAAACTCATGTATATTAGATCATAGTTCAGTTTAGAAAGGCATTAATCTACATAGGGACAACTAGAGAAGATGGCTCAACAATTATAAGAATACTTGCTGCTCTCAGGATGGGATCTGATGCCCTCTTCTGTTCTCTGTGTGTCTTCTGTTCTCTGTGTGTACTTACACTCGCATGTACATGCACAAGCAGAGACACATAAAAATAAAATCTTTAACAAATAACAAATAAAAAAGAAAGGCATTTATCACCTACATCTAAAAATGACTTCAGTTCAGATTCCCAACTTCAACTTAAAACAGTTAATTTTATCCTAACTTATAAGCAAAAAAAAAAAAAAATCATTGGCCTTGTCTTCCAAATTAGAAGAATTTAATAATGGCATACTGCTTCATAAGACATTGAAGTATTCCTACATGTTCTGAAAGACAAATTCCCATAATTTTATATTAAAACAATGTCCTATCCCAAGAGCACACACTCCAAGCCTCTGGAGAAATTTAAAGTTATTCAACCTCACTCTATTGAGCTGTTAGCCCACGGGCAACAGCCACCAGAAAACCCTTTCCACTTAAAGTGAAGCCCGTCCTAGCAACCCACCGTGTCTCAATGAGGTAAGCAGTGTACGTTTCTTGCATGTTCACAGCGTTTCTTCCAGTTCTCTTCTCTGCTTCTGAAACACTAATTTCTATTTTCTTCAACCAAAAATTATTTCCTGTCATCTGGACAAAAACAAATGGAACAATAAATGCCCTTTACGATGGTACTTATTGATGAAGATAATGCGGGTGAATATGATCAAAGGATACTATATTCATTCATGACAATATAACAAGTCCATTATTTTATGCAAATAATATATGATAGTGAAAAACACTATTTGAAAACCTATAGCCTGCTGGGTGCAGTGGCACAGCCTTTAATCCCAGCATTCAGGGAGGCAGAGGCAGGCAGGCAGATCACTGTGAGTTCAAGGCCAGCCTGAACTACAATGCAAGTCTACAATGCAAGTCCAGGACAGTCAAGGCTACAGAAAGAAACCCTGTCTCAAAAAAACCAAAACCAAAACCAAACCAAACAAAACAAAAAAAGCAAAGGCACAGCCACACTAATATAACCCAGTACTGGTAAATATTTCAAGATGGTTTGTGGGCTGGGACAATAGCTCAGTGGGTAAAGTGCTTGCCATGCAAGCACAGGGACTTGAGTTTGGACCCCCAAGTCTCATGAAAAAGTGGGATGAGGCAGCACACATCTGTAACTCCAATGCTCCTATGATCCAACAGGAGACAGTGACAGGAGAAATCCCAAGAGTTCATGGGCCAACTAGCCTGACCTATGCAATGGGGAACTATCTCAAACCAGGTAGGAGAGATGGCCACCTCCACACACATGCACCACACGAACAAACAGATATATATTTTTTGATTTGTTATGGGTTATTAAATGACAACAGCAAGAGGCAACCTCTTTTTATCAACATACTATAGTACATCACCTTCTTGAGGGGTATTTTAATAGGTACCAGACATTTAATCATTACAATTCTTGACATTTCCTGTAAGCAACCAAGAATAAATCTATGCAGGAATGTCCAAGAAAAAGTCTTTGGGGCTGGAGAGATGGCTCAGTGGTTAGGAGCACTGTCAACTCTTCCAGAGGTTCTGAGTTCAATTTCCAGCAACCACATGGTGGCTCATAACCATCTATACTGGGATCAGATTCTCTCTTTTGTCATGCAAGTGGCCTACAGATAGAATACTCATATATGTAAAATAAATAATTCTTTTTTTTTAAAAAAGTCTTCATATGGGGTGCAGAACCCTGCCTACCATGTGTGAGGCTCTGAGTTCAAGTTTCATCATCATAAAAGTAAAATCTTTAAGCTATATCACAAACAGGATTCTGGGAAGACTATCTGGTGAATTATCAAGTACCAAATATCTGCTAACACATCTAGACAATAAATGCACAGATTCTGTTTATAAGAATATTAGAAATTTAGCTCAGTGGTGGAACCCTTGTCTAGCAAGCACAAGGCTCTGGGTTTCGCCCTGACTTAGGGTTACTACTGCTGTGATGTCAAAATACATGTTAAGGAGGAAAATGTTTATTTTGCTTACACTTCCATATCACAGTTCATCATCAAAGACAGTCAGGTCAGGAACTCAAACAGGGAAGGAACATGGAGGCAGGAGCTGATGCAGAGGCTATGGAGAATTACTGGCTTGCTCCCCAAGGGTTGCTGAGTCTGCTTTCTCAGGGAACTCAGGACCACAGCTCAGAGATAGCACCACCCACAAGAGGCTGGACCCTCCCACATCAATCACTAAGAAAATGCCCTACAGGTATGCTGACCGCCGATCCTCTGGCGGCAGTTCCTCAATTGAAGTTTCTTTCTTGTGAAATAACTCTAGCTTGCTTCAAATTCAAAACTAGCAGTCACATAACCTCAACTAAAAAAAAGAAGTTACAAAACAAACAAAATCTTCACAATGGGTTAGAGATAGAGAGATGGCTCAGTGGTTGAGAGCACTGTCTGCTCTTCCAAAGGACCCAGGTTCAATTCCCAACATCGACATGGCAGCTCACAACTGTCCGTAACTCTAGTTCCAAAGGATTCTGACACTCTAATACAAAAATGCACATAAAATAAATTACATATATTACAAACTGCCAGGCAGTGATGGTGCACACCTTTAACCCAGCACTCAGGGAAAGGCAGGCGGATCTCTGCATTTAGCGTCATGGTGTACAGAAGACAGCTGGGACCACAGAGAAATCCTGTCTGGGGTAAAAATAAAAAGGGAGGGGAAGGAAAGAAAAGAAAAGAGAATGCCCTACAGCCAGACACTCTGCGAGCATCTTCCCAGTTGAAGCTCCCTCTTCTGATGACTCTAGCTTGTCGTCAAGATGACACAGGACTAGCCCACACAGTTACCTTGCTCATGGTGTATCATCACCACAACAGAAAAATAACTAAGACAACAAGGAACCATCACCGAATTGAAAATGTTAAAAAAGAACACAGAGTATCTCAGAACGTTAAAGGCATGCTGGCTCATGTCTCTAAGTCCAACACTCTAGCCTGGCACTAGGGAGGTATCTTCTAGGAAGGACTGCCATAATTTCTAGGCCTGCTGGGCTACAGTGAGACCCTTCTCCAACAAACACTTAAATATAAACTGACCATATGACTGGCAATTACATTTCTGTAAGTCTACTCAAGGGAACATTTACCTGAAGTCTCAACAGCTAAAACCAAAAAAACCACAATGTCCATTAAACAGTGAATAAATAAAATATGAAATTGCCAAAAATCAAGTATTATTCAGTAAGAAAGAGAAATGCATACTACAAGGAATAACCTCAAAAATATTCTAAGTATGTAATAAAAGACCCATCCCCCAAAATCAGGACCATTAAACAGGCTCAAGGCTTCAAGAAATCTGCTGCCCATGGATTTCCAGAAAGCCAATAACCACCACACACTGTGGAACCCTGAGGTCACAGAAACAGTTTGACCTATCACCCAAGGTTTGGAAAAGAATTTCTCCAAAACATGGTTTCTGGCCCTGACTTTACCATCTACTATTCCCTGCTCTGATTCACAACTACAAAAACTTATGCTCAGACCCTGAATGGCATGTTCTCCTGCACCCTTGGTATGGAGGTGCCAAGCTCCCAGATCAATAAAAGTCTGCTCTTGTTTGAGGGTAAACTGAAGACGTTATCCTTTCATTTTTCTCTGCTGACTTATTCTTACATGTAAGACGCCAGACTCAAGCACAGCAGTTGTTGACGCTACTGATGACGAGGGTAAGAAGGATGGTCAAACTCCAAAGGCAAGCAGGGAACTTGAGGGATGACAGTCTAAAACTAGATTGTGAACAAGGATGTACAACTCTATAATTTACTTTAAAAAAATCACTGAACTGTACATTTACAATGGATGGATTTTTCAGTATACAAATTACACCTTTTTTTAACATTTGTGTGTATTGGGGGGGAGGTGCACATGCCATAGTGCATATGTAGCATGTGCAGAAGTCAGAGGGCAACTTGCAGGAATCAATTCTTCTTTCTATTCTGTTCCCAGGATCAAACTCAGGTCGTCAGACACAACTGTAAGCACCTTTACAGCTAAGAAAAAGAAATTTCCATGATGCTACACTGCCAAGTAAATTACACAAAGTTAAATAAGGAATAAGACATGTCCCCACAAAATTACACAAAGAAAAAGGGCAGACAGTTGGGTGGTAGCACACACCTGCAATCCAGCGAGGGAGGCGGAGAAAAATCATCAGTGTAAGGCAAGCTTGGATATCTCAACACACACACTCAAACACACATATACTCAAAGATCATATCCAAAATTCACATCGATCTATCTGCCTCTGCTTCCCCAAGTGCTGGGATTACAGGCGTGCCAAGTGATTTTTCCAGACTAGAAGAAAGCAAGAGAAAACACTAACTGGGGCAAGCAGCACTGCACTACACTGCACTCTGTTCTGAAGAACACTACTGGCAAAAAGCACACAGTTGATAACTGCACAGTCTGTGTTCAGCAATGTTACTCCCTGATGTTTCTGCCTGTACTGTGGTCACATAGGATACTGTCCTTCTTGTCCTGAAATACCAATGGAGAACAGATGAAGCAACAGCATGCTGGCAACCTGATCACACAGTTTCTAGAAAAAGGGCCTTCACGTTCTGCTTACTTTACGGTTTGGATATGCGATGTCCCCCATTCTGTTGTGTTGAATACTCAGTCCCTGCTGGAAGAGTAACTCTGAAGTCTGTTAGAACCCTGTAGGAGGAATTAGGTCCCTGGGGCGTGTCTTTGAAGTGGGTATCCGGCCTCTCCAGCTCCTCCCCACCTGTATGGGAGGTGGATAACCTCCTCCACATGCTCCAGCAGAACAGACAAGCACTTAGGTATACCGGGGAGTTGAGACCAGTCCTCAGGTTGTTTCTGTCAGGTATCTGGTCACAATGACACAAGCACAAATTATAAATTTAAGACTTCAAAACACAAAAAGTTTTCTGAGACAAAGTCTCACTCTGATCCAAGCTGGTCTGAAACTCATGAGGAGGTCCAGGCTGGCTTTGAACTATAGAAATAAGCCACCACACTCTAAATGCAAACAATTTCAAATGGTTAAACATAAACAAGTGTTATTTCAGGAAAGAAAAACAATACACAACCTCCAAGTCGTTGCAGAAGATAAAACAACGTCTCATTTAGTCTGTTTGGACAAGACCCTAAACAGAATCCCAAGTTGGAAAGCACAAAGTGTGACAGAATAAAATTAAAAATAAAGGCAGTTGGGTTGGAGAGATGACTCAGAGGTTAAGAACACTCGCTGCTCTTCCAAATGGTCCTGAGTTCAATTCCCAGCAACCACATAATGGCTCACAACCATCTACATTAAGATCTGGTGCCTTCTGAAGTGCAGGTGTACATACAGACAGAACCCTGTGTACATAATAAATAAATCTTTTTTTTTAAAAAGGTAGTTAAGGAACACAAATACTTCAGACGCCCTGTGTGGTGGTTTGGATGAGACTGGAACTCATATATTTGGTCCCTAGTTGGCGGAACTATTTAGAAAGATTATTAGATGGTGGCTTTGTTGGAGAAGGAGGCATGGGGACGGGCTTTGAGGATTCAAGGCTGATGACGCTCCCAGTGTCTCTCTTTGCCTGGTGCATTTGGTTCAGGATGAGCTCTCAGCTCCTGCTCCAGTTCCATGCCTGCCTGCTGCCATGTTCCCTGCCAGGACGGTCTAACCCTAACCCTACAACTGAGAGCCGCCAAATTAAATGCTTTCTTTCATAAGCTGCCTTGGTCATGGTGCTTCCTCACAATCGAAAACTAAGACGTCATGGTAAATAACACATATAAAACTATGCAAGGCACAAAATGGTAAACATAGACAATTACAAAAACAAGACAAAGAAATTAGAAGAGATCAGCATATAGCCTCAGGCCCAACAGACATCTGATAGCAAGAAAAAATAAGTTTATAAGAGAGCTTTGGATCAATTTTCCCTCAGATAAGTACCAACTTCCCAGAAAACTCTACTAGAAATTCCCTGTATAACTTCGAGCAGTGATTTAACCTATCTACCTCAGTTTCCTCATTGTAGAACAGAAACAGAATCTACAATGTCATGTTTCCCCAACTCAAAAAATTATAAACTCCCCCCCCCCATGTAATAATATTAAAAGTAAGGTCTGGAGGGGCTGGGCGGTAGTGGTGCCGCCTTTGATCCTGGTGATTGGGAGGCAGAGGCAGGTGGATCTCTGTGAGTTTGAGGACAGCCTGGTCTATAGAGTGAGTTCCAGGACAGCCAGGGCTACACAGAAAAACCTCTCTCGAAAAACCAAGAAAATAAAGTAAGGCCCGAGGCTGGAGAGATGGCTCATCCATTAGGAAAGTCTTCTTGTTCCCAACACCTGTGTGGAATGATTCCTAACGTCTTTTAACTCTAGCTCCAGGAGCTCTTCTGGCCTTCACCGGCAGACACACATGGTACAATTCACAAAGACACATAAATGAAAATAAATGTTTCTGGATTAATTACTTTACATGTATGGACATTTTGCCTTTATGCATGTATGTGAACCACATACATGCCTGGTGTCTTAGGTCAGATGACAGCATCCAATCTCCTGGTGCTGGAGTTACAGATAGTACTGAGTCACCATGTAGGTGCTGGGAATTGAACCCAGGTCCTCTGGCAAGAGCAGTAAATGCTAACCATTGAGCCAACTCTCTAACACCTTAAAAATAAAAACAAAAAAACCTGTTTGTTGTTTTTGTTTTCAAGACAGGGTTTCTCTGTGTAGCCCTGGCTGTCCTGGAACTCAATCTGTAGACCAGGCTGGCCTTGAACCCAGGGATCCACCTGCCTCTGCCTCCTGAGTGCTGGGATTAAAGGCGTGTTTTTTGGTTTTATACTAGACCTTAGAGAGTTCCTTTCTGCTTCCCATCATGTGAGGCCTTTGAAAGGCAGCCTACAATGATCCCACAAGTAGGCCTCTCCCTGGAGCTCAAACTGCACTGGCCTTCCCAGACTCCAGGACCACGAAGAACACATTTCTGTTGACAAGCTGCAACCAAGGCTGGCATGTTGTTACAGTAGCTCACACAGACTAATTCTGAGCCTACCTCACAATGATCTTGAAAACATTTAAGGAACTAAGGTATGCGGAGTTTCCCACACTGCCTAACACAGCACGTGTTCACCCACTCAGGAATAAAGCATGTCAGTGTGGCAGCAGAGGGAAAGTCCATCAGCGCCTACTCCCTCACTGAGGACTACCTAGAGCACAGGTAAAGGTGTCCACTGACACACAGGCCGCACGGCTTTCACTTCTTCAAGAACTGTAAACACGACAGGAGGGAGTTCCCAGCACAATGTCCGCAAGCCTCTTGTTTGTGCGTGCAAAACATGGAGCCACGTCCACAGACAGGACAGAAAATTTAACCATGTACCTAGAAGATCTGAGCCATGACATCAGCCGGGACTGCCCGGTGCCAGATAAAACCAGAACAAGGAAAGACCCTATTGAAAAGATCTGGGAGAGCGTGGTTCTGAAAGCACAGGTTTCTTCATCCCAGATCTGTGAATGCACTTCCTCCCTCCACAGTCTCTTGGTGGACTGGCAGCAAAGGAGAGAAGAGGAAGTGCCAGCATAACCAAGATCAGTGCTGTGCAGCCAAGACCAGAGACAAGCCATCAAACCAGAGCTGTCTTCATAACAACCTAGGGATTTTGTGACTTGGCTTCATTTGCTTTTTTGTTTTGTTTTGTATTTGGGTTTTTTTTGGGGGGGGGGTAACTATAATTCAGTATTATAAATTAATGTTTCATTTATTCACACATAAAATGGTCTGCAAGGACCTTCCTTGTTCATTTGAAGGCCATTCGATGTTTTATTTTTTCAAAATGGAGGGGTGGGGGTTCTGTAGACAACTATAACATAATGTTGAAAAAACAGAAACTATGAGACTAAGGAAGACCAGGTGCCTTAAAACACATGGTTTCCTTTTGTTGTTGAAAGTAGGTTAACAGCAGACCATGAGATAGACAAGAAATCAGATGGTTCCTGACCACCCTGAGGTGAAAGGGCACATGAGAAACCAATTATTAAGCAGACTTTGACAACTACCTGGCCAAATGTTTATCCCTATATACAGGATGTTGCAAAGCCTGCTGCTTGGGGAAAGATTTGTGGTAAGATTTTTTTTTTTTTAAATTAAGGTCACACTTGAGATGACTCCGTAGCTAAGAACTTGCTGTTCTTCCAGGGAAGCTAAGTTCCATTCCCAGAACCTACGGACATTATGTATCAGGCAGCTCACAGCAACCTGTAACTCCAGCTCCAGGAGGCTCTGACAACCCCTCCTCAGACACCTGCATTCATATGAATGTACCTCCACACAGACAAACATACATAAAACATATATATATGTGTGTGTGTGTGTGTGTAGTATACACACATACACACAAATCTTTTTTTTTAAAGATTTATTTATTTATTATGTATACACAAGATCTCATCATGCACTAGATCTCCTTATAGGTTGCTGTGAGCCACCATGTGGTTGCTGGGAATTGAACTCAGGATCTTTGGAAGAGCAGCCAGTGCTCTTAACCTCTGCGCCATCTCTCCAGCCCCACAAATCTTTTTTTTAAAAAGAACTTTTGTAAAAGTTATTACAGTGAAAGCTGGGCATGGCAGTCAACCTTTAATCCCAGCACTCAGGAGGTAGGGCAGATGGATCTATGAGTTCAAGGCCAGCCTCATCTAAAGAGTAAGTCCCGGATTTCAGGGAGAGAACTTGGGTAATCAGGGCTGCAGCAAGCACTTTTACGCACTGAATCACTTTGTGAGCTACTCTAGTCTGCTTGCTTTGATTAAACACTGACCAAAATAAACTTAGAGATAAAAGGGTTTGTGTGGCTTATACTTCCACATCACAGTCCATAGCTGAGGGAGTCAGGGCAGGACCTGAAGAGGCCATGGAAGAATACTGCTTACTGATTTGTTCTCTCTCGGCTTTTTCAGTTTGCTTTTTTTATATAACCCTCAGCTAACTGTCCAGGGATGGCACCACCCAGTGTGGGCTAGGCTATCAGTTGGCAAACAAGGAAATGCCTCACAGACTTTCCCACAGGCCAATCTGATTGAGGCAATTCTTCAGTTGAGATTCCCTTTTCCCAAGTGATTCCAATTTGTGTCAGGGTGACAAAACTAACCAGCATACCAGCCTGGTTACTTCCTGACTTCAAAGAACCAGACTGTGGATAATAGGATGAGGAATGCAGAACGAAGCATACACATCTCAGCTTTGCAGGAACTCTTTTGTTGCTGCTGCTGCTGTTTGTTTTGAAACAAGATCTCTCTGTATAGCCCTGGCTGTCCTGGAACTCACCATGTAGACCAGACTGGCCTTGAATTTACAACAGAAATATGCCTGCCTCTGCCTCCCAGTGCTTAGATTAAAGGCATATGTGATCACCACCAGCTCCAATTTTGCAGCAAGTCTCTGCTTTTCTCACAAAAAGTGATGTTTACTTGCTCTTTACCCGCCTGCCGAGGTCAATGTGCTAGTCCCATGCACACACATATCATGTATATGTATTGTATATAGCATAAATGTGTGTACAGGCGCATGCATGCATGCATGTAAAATGTACTGAGATATTTTTGCTGTGCTGTTTAAAAATAAAGAATTATAGCCTAGGCATGGTGGTGAATAGTTATAAAGCCAGAGGGAAACAGTGGTAGGAGAACCACAAAGTTCAAGGCTAGCCTGGACTACACTGTATAATCTAAAACAAACACATAAAAAGAACTGTGCTGCCTGACCTACAGTAAGAGCTCACTATTATCTATTACCCAACACTTGTAGGTCTAGATTTATCTGACAATGGAAAGTAAGGCATGCTTAACACACACACATTTGAAAATGTGGAAAAAGTTAAGTAACCTACCACACCCCAAAGCTCATCATTGTGCTTTTATTAATTGATGTGTATCCTCACTTGCCTTTCTAGGAAAGATACCTCTGTGACTAAAACAGGTTCCTTGAGGCAATGTCTACATTGACCAGAAATGGTTGTGTTAGTTAACCTTTGCACTAATGTTAGCAAATGTTGGGGGCTGCTGTCTCTGTTGGGAGCTGCTGTTTTAGCAGCTGCTTTGATATTTAAATCTCAGCGGGAAGACCGGCTTTACTAGGCCTCCTCTGGAGTCAGGGAAGAATTTGCAAGTCCATCGCCTTTTGTTTTGTGATAGCAGGTGGGATAGCTTGTCAAAACCACACCTCTTGTTTCACTTCCTTGTGAATTTAACTCACTGTGCTGAGCTGTTTTTACTCTGGCTTAAAAGGAGTCTCAAATAAAGCCAAGGGGCTAGCTAGTCGTGACTGCTAGGGCCTCTTGGAAAGGTCTCGTGTTGTGTGTTAGTTTATTAATTTTAATCCTCACTCCCGACTCAAGAACCGTTCGACTCTGCTGACAGGCTCGGGAAAGCAAACCCCTAAGATAATCAACTTACTGAAAGGTTTACTCTGGAAGTTCTAGTCCATCACTGATTGACTGCACCGGTCAGGCAGTACACTGTAGTAGGCGAGCTGTAGTCCAACACTACCGTTTACCTCAGGGCTAGGAAGTGAAAGAGACTAGGAGGCACCTCTCAATGTAGTGAGAATTTTGTTGTTGTTGTTGTTGTTTAATAAATTTAGAAATGTTATGCAACTATGTTTTTGTTTTAATCCCAGATATGGGATATGTGGCTGCTTCAGACTGTCCACAGCAGCTGACTACGGGTTGCCTCATGCTCTAGCAGAGGCGTGATTTTATCAGCTGGGATAGTTTAGAATTCTGGGGACTCTGCAGAGGATCTATAATGCCAGAACCCCAAGAGGGACATAGAGACTGCTGCTCCCCCTGTTCCTGTTGCCAACTGTTGCTGTTGTTTGTTGCTGTTTGCTGGATTGCTGGTTGCCAGTTGGAGATATCCTGACTCCGATGATCAAATTTGCCCCAAAGGAACTTGAGGCCCCTAATCAGCAGGAAGTAGTGTAACTATTATCAATGCTCCATTTCTCCTCTAAGTCTTTCTCTCCTGCCTAGTGTTGGAAGGTTGGAAAGATAGAATGGTGGGATAGGGGAGGTAAGAAAAAGAACCCAATAAATAGTCAAAAAGCCCGTCTACATCTCACTGAGGTCCCACAATCCTCTCAAGGGCTCAAAACTATTGATCTGAAGATATACACACACTACATCCCACCTCTGAACTGAAATCTCCAATAGTATCATCCTTAGATCAAGCCTGCAACAACTGGACTATTGAAGTTCTTACCCAAAACAACTTCAGGGGTCTGGGTTAAAAATGGTATGTTTGGTAAGACTGAACAGTGAGAGCTATAGCTAACTGGTTTAGCTAAATTTGTGGGAAGAGCACAATGTAAGCTTATTGCTCACTCTCAGATTCTGAGAAGTACAAAGGATCAAGGTGCTGAGAGACTTGGTATTTGGTGAGCCCCTGCTGCCTGGTTCATGAACAGCCAGCCCTGTTTCACTGTGTCCTTATCACACAGCAGAGGAGGGCTCTAAAGCCAGCTGAGTACTAGCACCCCTGTCTTGTGCTTCCTGTCTGCCAATCTGTGAGGAGCAGCCCCTACTACAAGCTCCTGTAGCCCCCTGTTCTGCCCTGCACACAGGGTCTAGCAACCATGGGCTGGACCCTCTAAACTGAGCTAAGACATATCTTTCCTTCTTTAAAAGTCAAATGAAAAGCATCTCCAGGATCTCTTCTGTAAAGGAATTAATTCGACTTTGAGGTTTTCTAGCTTGATCTAGTCACTTCTCAAAGGCCCTATCATAAATTGCTGCTACCTTGGGGGTTAGTCTCCAACCTATGAATTTGGGGAAGACACCCAGCCAACAGCAACAACTAAGTAAAAATGAGGTTGTAAACTGGGCAGGAGGATCAGGAGTTCAATGTCACCTCTGGCTGCATAGTAAATTTAAGGTAAGCCTGAGTAATGTAAAACCCCGTTTTTAAAAAATAAAAAAAGGGCTGGAGAGATGGCTCAGCTGTTAAAGGCTAGGCTCATAACCATAAAATAAAAAATAAATTAAAAGGGGAATGTTATAATACATTTCCACCTTGATACAAATTTTTGTTTTGAGACAAGACTATGCAGTCTTGTCGGCCTGCAAGTTGCTATGCAGACCAGGCTGACCTCTGCCTTTGCCTCTTGGGTACTGGGCCTAAGGGCAGGCACTATCACACTCAGCCAGATGCAAGTATTTTAAGGGATGGAATGAAGCTTAGTAGTGCAGCACTTGTCTAGATTGTATAGATCCTGGTTCCAATTCCCAGCAACACACACCTACAGCTAGGTGCAGTGACACAAGCCTGTATTCCCAATGCTGGAAAGGAACAGATATACAGAAATCCTTGGGGCTTGCTGACTAGCCAGCCTACTTAGTGAGTTCCAGTCTAGAGTGAGAGACTGTGTCTCAAAAACCAAGGTGGTAGCTGGGTATGGTGGCACAAGCCTTTTAAGCCTAACACTGGGGAGGCAGAGGCAGGAAGATTTCTATGAGTTCCAGGACAGACATGCCCAATCTCAAAACAAAACAACAAAACACAAAGTAGATGACACCTAAGAAATGATATCCACAATTGTCCTCTGGTCTCCACAGGCATGCACATACCACACACAGTACTTGTACTCATACAAACCATAGCACATCTGCACATACAATAAAATAATTATTTTAAAATTCTATTTATTTATTGATAAGCAGAGTCTCAAGCACTGTAGGCTGCCTTCAAATTTACTACGAAACCAAGAATGATCTGAACTTGTGATTTTTTTTTCTTCACATCCTGAACATTGGGATTACATGCATATGTCAGCATGTCTAGTTTACAGGGTGCTAGAGAACAAACCCAGGGCTTCATGCAAGCTAGGTAAACACTCTACCAGTCAAGCTACATCCCTAGCCCCTAAAAAGTATGATTTAATCATTTGTAGCTTAACCAATGCTTGTCAGCATTGTTATAAAACAGAGTATCTGAGGGGTCAACCTAAAGGAAAGGAAAGGTTTATTTTGTGCAATGGAAGTGTTGGTTTCTTTGAAAATTCAGTTATATAAATGTTTTTGTTTCAGTCCCATGTGTGGGGTTTTAGTTGGGCTATGGTGTCCACAGCTGCTGTCTCGTGCGGGACGTGGCTTTTGCCAGCTGGTAACAACCTTCCACAGTGCAGAGAGGGCCATGGGCTAGGGGCTCGGAGGATATAAATATGAGAGCCCAGAAAGAGGTGTGGCATGCAGTTTTGGTGTGTGGTGAGTAGCAATTTGAAGAGACCAGAGACAGGAAGTGTGGCAGTTTGGAGCGACAGATGGAGAGAAGTGTTTCAGGATGTAGGGGTTTGGAGGAGACTCTGACTGTGTTTGCTGTTGACAGAGATTGATGTAGAGCCCTAGAAGAACCCCTTGACCCTAAAGAGCCGGAAGAAATAAAGGTACCTTCACTCCCCACTAACCTTCTCTCTCCTACATAGGGTTGGGAGGTTGCAAGAGTTTAAAAACCCCAAATAAAGTAAAAATTTAAAAACAAGTGCTACAATTTTGGCTCACAGCTTTGAAGGTTTCAGATTATTGAGCTGGCTCTTGGTTTGAGCCTTTAGCAAGAGGGTATATATACTGGTAGAGGGGTGAGTGTACTCACGTCATAGTAAGAGTTGGGGGGGTGAGAGAAAGGATGATAGACTGGTGTGGAAGTTGGATGAGAAATGTCCCCCACAGGCTCATGTACTTGAACCCTTGGTCCCAGTTGGAGGTGTGGTTCAGGAGCCTTTTGGAGGAAGTCCCTAACTTGGGTGGCTTTGGAAGGGGTTGTGGCCTTGTCCTACTCCCTGCTCTCTCTTTGCGTCCTTCACGTGTATGCAAGTTTGACCGGCCAGCTTCCTGCCCCCGCTCCTGTGCCATGACCTCCTGCCATAGTGTACTCTCTGGAGCTATAGGCCAAAGTATACTCTTAAGTATACAACTTAAGTTGTTTTGGTCATGGTGTTCCATCATTGCAATAGAAAAATAACTAAAACAGGGTCAATTCTGCCTTCAAGGGCATAACTGCCTTAACTTCCTTTAGCCCTCTTTCCGTTCCAACTCCTCCAAACAGTGCCACACATGCATGAACAAACTCCTACACATGTCCACTAGGGACACATGCAAGGTCCAAGCTATAGTAAAATTTCTCTTCATTTTTACATTATCTTTATCTACAGAGCTACTTAGATCTGCTGTCCAACAGGGTATGTGCTAATTGTGCATTAGAATGTCAAAGTACCAGTTAAGTAAACTCTCTGGGTTCTATCAGCACGCCCAAGCCTAGGGCACTTTCCCTTAAAACAACTACTTATAAAATTCCTCTGGCAATGATGCTCAATGAACATAACACCCTGTGCCAGTCTCTTAACTCATGGAAAGCTTTCAACCTGGAAAAGAAGTGTACTTACTTCTATTCTCTCCAGTTTCCCTCCCCTTCTGTTAGGACTTTTCTTAGAGACTGGATTCCTTTCGTTTCTTCCCTTTTCTAAAATACTGTTATTTCTGTTTGTTTTTTTTTTTAATTTTATTCACCCTTATCTTATCTGCATTGGTGTTTTGCCTGCATGTAAGTCTATGTGAGGCATCAGATCTTGGAGTTACAGTTGTGAGTTGCCATGTGGGTGCTAAGATTTGAACCTGGGTCTTCTGAAAGAGCATTCAGTGCCCTTAACCGCTGAGCCATCTCTCTAGCCCCTTTGAGCTTTTTTGTTTTGTTGACAGGGTCTCTATATGTAGCCCTGGCTCTCCTGAAACTCATTATGTAGACCAAGCTGATCTCAAACTCACAGGGATCCTTCCTGCCTCTGCCTCCTGAAGTGCTGGGATTAAAGGTGTGTCACTATGTTCCCAGCCTCTAAATTATTTTAAATAAAACTGACTACAGTGTTTTTTTTTGTTTTTATTTTGTTTTGTTTTGTTTTTAATGAATGTTCTCTTCCTCACAGGTAAGAATACAAACGGTAGTGGAGAACTCCCCCTTTCAATGGACTAGGGGAAGGGGATGAGAGGAAGAGGAAGGAAGGGAAGGACTGGGAGAGTTGAGAGAGGGAGCTTCAATCAGGATATATAATGAATAAATGGTGAAGAAAAAAATTAAAAAGAATACAAAAGGAAATGACGGTAAGATTTCTAATTAAACAATGGAAAAGAAGTGCAGAATCGAAGGAAAAACAACACACAGACATACACACACAAACACATGCACATGTAGATACATGAACATGTACACACAAATTAACATGTTTAGATTCTATACTGTAATTCATACTAATTAAATAATCTAAGTATGGTCACAAAGTAACAAAATGTTATCATGATGCTCAAAATCAAAGTCCTTATGTGCAGACAAAAGACACAAGACACAGTTCTGCAGTAAAGCATTTGCCGAGCATGTGTGAAGCTCTGGGCTGCATCCCAGAACCAAAAACAGGGTGGGCATGCAGGCATAACCACAAGTTTGGAAAATATTTTAAGCCCTGAAAATATTCACTTTTCATAGGGATACACCTGGCACTACTGATGGGAGTGTAAACTGAATAACCACTTTGGAAATAATCTAGAACCAACTGCTATGGCCGAACATGCTACTACCCTATAATCCTGAAATGCCACTGCCAAATTTAGACTAGAATCTTGGACATTTTGCAATAAGAGACATTTAAGAGGAAGTTCATGGTAATAATACTCCTTGAAACAGCAAAACTTTCATTATCCAACTATTCATAAACAGAAGGAATTTTAAAAAACTGAACTACATAGAAAAGACCAGACTATAAAGTCATCAAAATAAGTGAGCTAAGACACTTTTCAGATAAATCCAAAAGGAAAGAAACCATATGGAAAATATTTCATTTAGCCAGGTGTGGTGGCTGCCTTTTTTGGGGGGTGGAGGGCTTTTTGGTTTTTCCAGACAGGGTTTCTCTGTGTAGCCCTGGCTGTCCTAGATTTGTAGACCAGGCTGTCCTCAAACTCACAGAGATCCGCCTACCTCTGCCTCCCAGAGTGCTGGGATCACAGGTGTTTGCCGCTGCGCCTGGCTCTCTGGTGGTGAAGGCCTGTAATCCCAGCACCGGGGGAGGCAGGGGCAGTTGGATCTCTGAGTTGGAGGCTAGCCTGGACTACAGAGCGAGTTCCAGGACAGCCAGAGCTACACAGAAAAAACCTGTCTTGAAAAACTTGAGGGAAAAAAAAAGTATGTGGCCATGCAGAAGACCCAGGTTCTGTTCTCAGCATCCACATGGTGGCTCACAACCATCCCTACCTCCACTCCAGAGGATCCAATGCTCTTTTCTGACCTCCACAGGCTTGCACGTGATACACACACACACACACACACACACACACACACACACACACTCAGGTAAAACACTCATACACAAAAAATAAAAAGAGTGCACACTGCTCTTGAAAGAACCCAAGTTCAGTTCCCAGCACCCACATCAGGCACGTCCTATAACTGCAGCTCCAGAAAGGTACACTCATACTCAGAAAGTCATACTCCAACACAGACATATATACATAATAAAAGAGAAGCCAATATCAAAACTATGTACTAGCCAGGCATAGTGGCCCATGCCTTTAATATTGAGAGGCAGATCTCTGTGTGTTCCAGGACAGCAATAGCTACGTATTGAGACAATGCCTGGTGGGGGAGACACCATACTATATGATTGCACCTATCTGACATTCCTGAAAAGGAAAAACAGTAGAAATGATGAAAAGCAAAAGACCAGTGGGTGAGGATGGAGAGGAAAGAAGGAACAAAACACAGGATTTTTAGAACACTTAAGAATTTATATGGCAGTATGCGACGGATCCTGTCATTATCTTCCCAAACCCACAGAATGTTGGTCACCAAGAGTGAACTCTATAAATATAAACTATGGACTTTGGTGCCAACCTGGGTTCATTCCGTGTAACATAAACCAGCCTGGTGGGAAATGCTGGTAAGGCACAGTCTGAACGTGAGAAGAGAGTATACGGGGAAACCCTCCCCGTTTGCCTTTCAACTGTGTGGTGAAACTGTTCTTAAAAATTGAAGTTTTTAACTGAGGAGTACACAGAAATACTTTTAAGCAGTCAAACCCTCCAACTGCTGAGAAGTCCCTAGCTCGTCTCGAAACTTGGCCCTTTCTAAAGACGCAGCAATCGCAAAAGGTGTTCGGGTAACTTTATACTGCAGCACGAACACCTGTTCCAGGATGGGGGCAAAAAGGCAGCAGCAGCGGGAACAGAATCAGCGGCGGCAAAATGGCTGGACAGGGTCTGAGCGGCCACGCTCGAGCCTCTGGGCAGGCAGTTTAACCCAGGGCGCTACAACGAGCCTCCTAAACGCTGCGAAGCCATCTGGAATGGATTCACTCCATTCTCGGATGGACTCACAAGGCTCTACTCCCCACCTCGGCTACCAACGGGAGTCGGGGCGGGAGGGCGGGGGCAGATCCGTGCCCGAAACGAAATTACGGCCAAAGAAACGAGTTCAACAAACGTCTCCTCTCTTTCACGAGACGCCTGAAGTCCATTTCCCGACCGGGCAGCGGGCCAAACCCTCCCTCACAGCGCAGCTCGCCGCTCGCCCGCCCGGGGTGTAGCCGACCCCCTCGGCCGGCCGGAAACAGGGTCAGACCCGGGGGGACGCGCCCGCCGACACCCGCGAGCCGCGCGTGACCGCGCCCACGCGGCCCTCGGGGACGCCGCGCCCGCGGGCCCGTTTCCACTCCGCTCCGGGTCATCCTCCGGCCTCCGTGGACCGCGCCCCCCAGGCCCGGCCAGCGCAGTCCGGCCCGGCCCGCTAGGCCCGGCCCCAGGCCCGAAGCCTCCGCCGCCCCTCTCCTCACCGTGTCGACCCCTGAGCCGTCTTCCCTGGCGCCCTCGGTCTCCTCACCGACCGCGGCTTCTAGCACGGAGCCACGGCCGCCCAGAGGCTCCACGGGTGCAGGCTGCAGCAGCCTCTCGGGGTCCGGAGGTGCCTGCTCCATAGCTGCAGTCCAGCACCACGAGTCCAGTGCGCCTGCGCCCCGCCCGGGCCTCGGCCGCCCCGCCCCCCTCTTTGCCGTAGCCCCGCCCTTCGCTCTCGGTGGTCCCGCCCCTTGCCTTCAGAAGCTCCTCCTAGGCAGCGGCGAACCCCGAAGGCTGGACAGCACCCAGAAGCCGCGATGGAGTTAAGGAGGAGACAGCTAGAGGGGTCTGCAGAGGGATCCGGTCAGCTACAAAACTGGAAATCTGGGAGAACCGGTGGAGACGTAAAGAAACGAAGGTCAAGCGAACTCAAAGAACCAAGTGCAGAAATCATTCCGACTGGGGGGGTCCTCTCAAGTAAATGTGTCCTTCAAAAGACAGGCAGAGTTGCCTCGTTCCGTTTCCCCACGCGAAATACCAGAGCAGCGTCAATTATTAACTTCTAGGGAGTTGAGTAACATACTCAGCAGAAGCTAAGGCTTGAGGGTTCGAGGGAAGTAGAACTGGCTGAAGCAGGGAGGAGAGCCCTATTGTGAGTGTTTAAACTTCAGCCGCTGAAGCGCTGGAGACCTGATAATTTTCTACAGGAGTCTCTTGTGATTTCCTGAACCTACTCCTTGGCGAGATTCACTGTGGTGACCTGAAGGAAAATGCTTACTGGCTGTAGCCAAACAAACTATGGGACCTTCCCGTAGGCGTTTTTGAACAAAATCTGGTCTTAGTTTTTTAAGGACCAAAACTGATCTTTCTGCCTAAGACAGCCTTTTCAAGTTGTGAAACACAATTTCTTCCTCCTGGAATTTTCTCCCTGGGTTGGTGGCAAAATTCCATTCATACTCACAGCCTTTCTCATGTGACTTTACAGTAATTTGTTTTCATATCCATCTTCCCCCAACTAGACTTTGGACTCTTTTAAGGCAGGGACCCCTGTCATTTTCTCCCCCTTTCCCCCTTCACAAAGCCTAGGGTATTTATGTTTGAAGGTATTTCATTGTTTACCAGGAATTAGTTAGATCAGGCAAAGTCCCAGAAAACATCTTTTTTTAATCGGAAGACTCTTTCATTAATCACAGGATAGACAGATTTATTCTCATTATCTTGTGCTCTTTCCCAGTAGGATGCTTGCTGTGAGCTGCCCAGTAAATGGGAACAAGGAAATGAAACCTGGCTTTGTGAGGCCTGAAGGAGACCATGGTACTATCCTACGGCTTTGTTTTGTTTAAAAATAAAAACTAGCCAGGTGGTTGTGGTGGCACACTCTCTTTTTAATCCCAGCACGTGGGAGGGAGAGGCAGGTGGATCTCTGAGTAGAGGCCTGCCTGATCTACATAGTTCTAGGACAGCCTGAACTACATAGAGAGAGCCTGTCCCAAAAATAAATAAATTAGCCGGGTGGTGGCGGCACAGGCCTTTAATCCCAGCACTTGGACACTGCATGTACATGATGCACGTACATTCATGTAGACACTTTTAGACCTGGCCCGGGCAGCAGCTCTTGCTACATCAGAAGGCAACTCATAAGTCTGTTTCTACCTGTTTTTCCTAACGGCTGTGGGATTCTATAATAAAAAGCTACTAGAATTTAGATGGGCTTGAAGGCTCCCAGCATTTTCTTCTGGCCCAGAGAGCTATTTGCTTGGAATCTACTAAATTAATGAATCAGTATGTGGGTGGGTGAGGGCATCAGAAGAAACGCATACCCAAATAGTCACAGCCTCAGCTTCCCTTTATTAAAGCCAGCTAGGCAAGGGAGCCAGCTTCCTAGCTTCCTGCCTCCAGACTGTGTTAGCTTTCATGGTCCCACCCAACCATGTATGTAGAAGTCAGAAGACACCTTCCAGGAACATATTCTCACCTTTCACCGTGCAGGCTGCAGAGATTGAATTCAGGTCGTCAGGCTTACCGCCAAGTGCCTTAACCCCTGAGCCATCTCACCTGCCCTAAGTTGGTGATTTTAATGATCACCGAACACAAGTTACTAAAAGCCAGTGAAGCTAGAGGGGCCGTTGCTATTTCCCTTGCTTTCATCATCTAACAGAGAGTTAAGCCACCTTGGCCCCTACCCGTTGGTCTGACAACAGAGCTCTGAGTCAGCTGATTAACTATAGGAACCACAGACCTCAGTCCCAAGGGAATGGGGGCAAAAGGTGGGTTGTTTGTGTGTGTGTATGTACGTGTGTATGCTCAAGAACATGTGTGTTTCTTTCTGTGGATAAATTAACCCCATGGGGCAGGCATGTCCTTTTCTATTGGGGCAGGAGGCTGAGGTCTGGCTAATGAGTGAGCTGAGCTCCAGCAGCCAGCTAGCTGCCTGTGACTGTAAGAGTACCAAATAGTCCCCAAAGTGGGTAGGGAACTGGAAACAGTACCACCTCCAGGCCAGGAGGTGACAACAGGTGCAGCAGTGTGTCTTAGTTCCAAAGTAAAGGAGACAGGAAGCAGGGTCGGGGGTCGGAGGGGAGTATGGGGGTAGGAAGGTGAGGGCCTTAGCCTGAGATTTCTGGGGAAGGAAGGAAAGAGAAGTATGGGCTACTGAGGACTGAGATTACCTGGCTGAGAAAATTGTCAAAGTCCTTCCTTCTTTCATCCCTTCAAAGTCATTCCTTCCTCCATGCAGGGGTTCGCTGTGTAACCCAGGCTGGCCTCAGACTGTTGGATCTCCCTTCTCTACTACTTAGTGCTGGGAAAACAGAGGAGGGCCACCACCACACCTGGGTAGAATCTTTCTTCCAGCCAAGCATGGTAGTGCAAGCCTTTAATCCCAGCAGTCAGGGAGGCAGAGGCAGGTGGATTTCTGTGAGTTCAAGGCCAGCCCGGTCTACAAATTGAGTCCAAGACAGCCAAGGCCACACAGAGAAACCCTGTCTTAGGGAAAAAAAAAAAATCTACCTAGCACATTTTTCTGAAAACAGCATGCCTTATTCAGAGAAAGGCTTCCTGGAAGGGAAGGAACACTCGCTTAGTCTAGAGGAGGTGATTCTGGCTGGAAGCAGTGATTTTATAAACCTCAGACTGGGTTTGGATTTTACTCCATTGGAAACCAAGATCCAGTAGAGGCTCATAAATCCAGCCTCTGCTCTGATTCCCTTTGCAGCCCTGGATGCAGGGAGGAAAAAGAGGCAACTCTGGAAAGGACCATCTCTCGTCTTTATAACCCACCAAATGAATGCGTGTAGACACGTATGAAATGGATGCAAAAGGAGGCTTCGGGGCTCCACGCACACCACACTGGGGCAGTTTTAGAGAAGTGACACAAGGGTGACCCCACGTGGAAGCTTTCACTTGTCACTTCTATGGGAGCGTCCCCTGCAGGCTGTATAGCAGAGGAAGGTCATCAGGGTCTGGTAAGAAGAAACTTGGATCGATGATAAACCTGAGACTCCTGAGAGAAAGACCAGTACCACAGTTTTGGGCCAAACCTGAAGCAAGCTTTAGTTAAATACTGGCCATGATGGCGGTCTCTGGCCAGGTCCATTCTGGGATTCTCAGAAAATAGCAACAATTTACATTTTGCAGAGATAAAGGTAAACCCATAGGCTTCCGTATTTCCTGTCACATCCAATCAGGGGCAAGCACATATCCTGAGGTACTTCTTGCCCGAGTACCTCCTGCCTCTATGTGTAAGGACACCCAGTGCAGTTGGGTCAAACAAATTACTTTAGGATAGTGCAAACAAGTGGTTTGTTATATTTTTTAAACAACAGCCTCTAGCATTTCAGGAAGTAACTGTCCTTAGGCAAGGGGCTGACAGGTCAGAGGCTTTTTGTTGGTTGTTTGTTTGTTTGTTTCATGGGCATCTTAGGCCCAGTAATTAAAACTTAAGACGTGCTTTGGCTCTCACATCAGAGTGACTTTGGTGACCAGATCTTAGCCATATTTAAGAACAGATCAAGTTTGGAAAGAAGTTTTCTGATCACAATGAACTCATCCCAAGTGCACAACAACTTTAAGGCATGTGTCCATTGAAAATCTTTCCAAAGCACATCTGGCCGCTCTCACAAGAACGGGTGCTGCTGACTCAGAGACAGTGCCCAAGATTTGGGAACTAGGGAGACTGACTGAGGTAAACAATTATCTGTAGGGGTCAGCATTGGGCTGGCTCTAAGATAAGATAGAAGTCACTTAGGCTGTGGTAAAGTACAAATGACATCTCTTACAAGGATGAGTTTTATTGCCTAAAAGTAATGCTCAAGGGTTTAGAGGGAAAAGGTCTGGGACAGCTTGGCATGGTGGCACACACCTTTAATCCTAGCACTAGGGAGGCAGAGACAGGTGGATCAAGGCTAGCCTGATCTACAAAGCATGTCCCAGGACAGTCAAGGCTACACATAGAAACCCTATCTCGAAAAACCATAAAGAGCTAGAATAAACAAATTCTGGACAACAGGGGCTGAGGCCTGGCTTGAAAGGTAGCAAAGGATCACCAGGTTGTAAACTACATTCTTTCCCAGCATTCCAAGAGGAACAGCTAAAGCATCTCATTCCATTGAAGAGATAAGCTGTGTATCTAAATTTCCTGCCTTCTCCAGTGCTTATCTGGGTACACAAAACCCTTTTTGCCCGCTACAACTTCTGTGCCTGGAATCTTTTCCAGGAGAAAATGAATTTAAGTACTGCTTTTCTTATTCTTGCTTTGATTGGACAGGGGGCCGAAGCCGGGGCCGAAGCCAGGGCCTACGTACATATGAGGCAAGTGTTTCCCTGGGCTGTAGAATAGATGAAGGTAAAGCACTTGCCTTGAATGTGCAAGGGCCTGGGCTTGATTCCCAGTACTGGAAGGAAAAAAAACCTTCAAATACTTGTCCCTCAAATGAGAAAAGTGGTCCTTTGAAGTAGGTATAGTGATTAGGAGGGAAGAAAGCTCTGTCTGTCTGTCTGTCTGTCTGTCTCTCTCTCTCACACACACAATTGGTCTTCTTGGTGGTTGCTATGTTTGTTTGTTTCTTGAGACAGAGAACCATGTAGCAGAGGATGACTTTGAACTCCTTCCCAATCCTCACAAGTGCTGGAATTACATATGTGTACCCCATGCCAGGCTCAGCTATATAACTTCCCTTCCCTTCTCTTTTAAATTCTAATTAAATTTTCAGAAAATGAATGCATGTACTTGGGACAGAGGTCAAGTGATACAGGCTACAGTAAGGAGCAAACATTCCTTTGGCCTCTAATCTGCAGTCTCTTGCCTTCTAACCTTTGAGCCAATTACCATAGAAACTTTCCGGAAAGAAAACTACTTGGTCGGGGCTGGAGAGCTGGCTCAGAGATTAAGAGCACTGGCTGCTCTTCCAGAGATCCTGAGGTCAATTCCCAGCAACCACAGGGTGGTTCATAACCATCTATAATGAGATCTAATGCCCTCTGCTGGCCTGCAGGTGTATGCATTGTATGCATAATAAATATATATATATATATATATATATATATATATATATATATTTTTTTTTTAAAGAAAACTAGTTGGTCTTATAAATGCAGCATGCTAGGTGGACAATAGCTTTTCACTCTGGTTATCGGAATTTCACAGTAGAAAGGAAGCTAAAACATGGTCATTTAAACACCAAGTTCAGAGGGAGGACTCTAACCATTATAAATACAGCACATTTAGCTAAACAGAGACACTTCAATTTCTAACTCTCATGAGAATTATAGCTATTCTTTTTACCAATAGATTTAAATAAAATTATAAAAAGCTAGAAGATCTCTAGAGGGAAAACTTTATAGCCAGAAGCTTGCCCACAGTCACAGAATAGAGTTCCAACCAGAGGTGTGTAACTCCCTACTCACACACTTGAACTTTTATGACTGGAGACTCACAGATGCAATCCACATCAGCGTGGATGGTGGATGGAGGTCAGCACTAGCTGCGCTCTGACACGGCCAAGAGGCACGAGCACTAGACTCAGAGAGTTACTCAACCAGGATCCCATCTAACACAGAGAAGAGAAAACTGTACATTCTGTATGATTTTGTCATACTAAATTCACACACACACAAAATAATAATGTCCTGTGACTGAACTGAGAGTAGCTGCCTTCAGTGCAGTGGGAGGCTCTGGGAAAGCTAGGTGTGATGGCAGATGCCCAAAATCCCAGCACTTGGGAGGTAGGAGGAGATTGGGAGTTTAGGGCCAACCTGTGCTACTTGAGATCCTATCTCCATCTGTCTGTCTTTCTCTCTTTCTCTTACACACATACACACACAAAACAATAAAAATCTCTCAGTAGCCATGGAACTCACTCTGTAGGCCAGGCTAGCCTTGAACTCACAGAGATCTGTCTGCCTCTGCCTCCCGAGTGCTGGGATCATGGGAAGAAGGAGGAGGAGATAAGTAGGGGAGGAGAAAGGAATCTCCGTGGGGTAGGCTGTAGAGAGGCACATGGCGGGATCGGTGTGGATGGAGGAAAGCAGCCAAGATGAGAAACGTGTGCAAGTATGTGTGGATTATGGATGGGAAGTAGCCCAGATTGGGATGATTACAACAGCTGGCATAGGACATGGGCCTGGAAGATACAGGGTAGTTTAGGAGGTTTATATCTGCCCTGCCCCAGGCTTATCAAAAATCTATCAGGTGTCTGTGTCATTTATTGATTATAGCAGCAGGTTAAAACCACCTTAATAATTACGGGCTTTTGATTAATAAGATGCCCTCTTCAGGCCTCAATAGGCACTGTTCATGACACATGTGTCATGTTCACATGACACACACTTTCTAAAAAATCAAAATTTAAAAAAAAACATGCACACTCACTGATTTTAAAAACATATGTAAAGGCAATTCAACTAAGAATGATGATATCAAACTGTAAAACCAGCGCAGTGAAAACACTGAACTAGACCACTGTGTAGAAAAAAAAAAAGTTTATTTAGGGAACAAACCGCCAGGCTGTTTCACGGAACAGAGAGGAGCAGCTTGGCAGGAAGGCGAGCAGATGTGATATGACAGTCAGCAGAGTCAGGGGGCTTCAAGCTGATGCAGGCTGTTCCGGTTGATTTGGAACTATATGCTGGAGAAGGGAAGTAGCAGCTTCCCTGAAACAGAAACTTGCATCCCAGGCTTTCTGAGGAATGCTGAGTTTAGGTTTCTTTGTTTACTGGTACTAATGAGGCAGGGTTGGGCCCGGGCTGCCATCTTAGGACATTGTCAGTGGTACTGCTATTTGGGGAGCCTTCTTTGTGACCTAACATAAGTAAACAGTGATGGAAAAATTAAGAATTCACATGCAAAACTAAAACCAACAATCTTGGAATAATACAGGCCTGTAATCCCTGGATGGAGAAACAGAGCCAGGGGCAAACTCAAGGCTAGCCTGACACATCAGGAGGTGGTAGCACACACCTTTGATCCTGGCACTCAGGAGGCAGAAGCAGGCACAGATCCCTGAGTTCAAGGGCATCCTGGTCTTCAGAATGTGACCCTGACTCTAAAAACTCCTCAAAAAATTTGTTTTGATACATGTTTTATACTATGTTCAACTAAAAAATAAATCAAAATAGATTACAGACTTAAAGAGCTAAAAGTCTCAAACTTTCAGGGAAAGTAGAAGAAAACATCAGTAATCTTGGATCAGAAAAACTCTTGACACAATATTCAAAAAGCAATATATTGGAGAAAAAAAACACACACCACATCAAATAAATTTTTAAAAAGCTCAGAAGAAAGACCAAATGAGTTGATGTTTCACTGAGGAATTGAAAACCCAACTTGATCTTGTAGAATGTTGACAGCACAGCCCAAATCTTCTGTCTGTAATTTGTGGTCTGTGGCCTGTTTGTGTTGCTTGTTGTGTGTCTGTCTGAGCCTGTCAGTCATTTCTGTATGTTGTGTCTGACTCTAACAAGGTGTTTTGCTCTATATTTATTTATTTGTGTTTATGTAAGTATACATGCATGGATGAATCTATTTATTTATTTATTTATTTTTGCTGTTTGAGGAAGGTCTCTCTACAGAGCCCTAGAACTCACTATGTAGACCAGGCTAGCCTGGAACTCACAGAGATTTTTAAAGTCATGCCCCCCAATGCACATATTGCTTTGTGTTTATTTTTTATTAGTCTGTATTTATAGCACAGAAGACATGGTGTAGGAAAGAAATGAGGGATTCTTCATAGAAATCTTTATCAGAGTTTACAAGGGAAGAGGTCACTTTACTGACCCCAGCTGACACAGAACAGCACTCAGAACCACAAACAGATGTGATCAGTATATATTCACATTTTGCCTTCAACAAATTATCACTACAACTCATACATACATTGTTCTGGGCCAGGAGCATGGAAGAGAACATTATTTAAAATTAAAGCTATGTATTTACCTTAGGAATTGGATAGGAAATTCAAAGAATGATAAATTTGGTTACTTTTTTAAAAAAATTAGACTTATTTTCAATTTTATCTATAAGAATGTTTTGTCTGCATGTGTCTGTGTATCATGAGCATACCTGGTGCTGAGTTCAGAAGAGGGTATCAGCTCCCCTGGAGCCAGATAGTTTATGAGCTGCTTTGTGGGTGCTGAGAACTGAACTCAGGTCCTCTGCAAGAACAACAAGTGCTCTTTGTCGGAAACCTTGGAGTCTGCTCAGGATACCCAAGACCAAGTTCTCATCACAAATAAGATTTATTTGTCCCAGAGGGACAGAGAAAAAGAGATAAGGGACAAAACAAGAGATAGAGAACGGAGGAGAGGGGGAAGGAAACCAGGGAAAGGGGAGGAAAGAGACAAGGAGAGAGGAAAATGGCAGTTTATAAAAGCAAATGGGGAAACCCTGTTGTCTTAAGGTTTTATTGCTGTGAAGAGACACCATGACTAAGGAATTTGTTTTGTTTTGTTTTGTTTTTTTGAGACAGGGTTTCTCTATGTAGCCTTGGTTGTCCTGGAACTCACTTTGTAGACCAGGCTGGCTTCAGAGATCTGTCTTCCTGTGCTTCCCAAGTGCTGGGATTAAAGGTGTACATCAACACTCTGTTGGGCAGGAAAACTAGTTGGGGTTGGCTTACAATTTTGGAGTCCATTATCATGGCTGGAAGCATGGCAGCGTGCAGGCAGACATGGTGCCGGAGAAGGAGCTGAGATTTCTACATCTTGATCTGCAGGCACCACAAGGGGATAGCTTGAGCCCACCCCCATAGTGACACACTTCCTCCAACAAGGTCACACTTCCTCCGGCAAGGTCACACCTCCCAATAAATAGCACCACTCTCTAAGCACCAAGCATCTAAACACGAGTCTATGGGGGCATACCTATTCAAGGCACCATTCCTGTGTTAGAATAAGGTGTTTACTTGTAACTGGGCATGGGCTTTTGATTGCTGGACTTCAACTGGTGCAGTTTGGCTGCTGACAAGGCCCAAGGCACTCCTGAACTTCTAGTGTGGATTCACACTAGCAACCCTCCAGGAGCTTCTAGACCTTCAGGGTGTTTCACTTCAGGCTGCTTATCACTGGGCCCTCTGGCGTGAGGCTTCCAGCTTCTTGCATTTGTGTACAGAGGTCAGAGGACAACATGCAGGTGTCATTTCTCTCCTTCCACCATGTAGGTCCCACCTATAAAATCAAGGTTGTCAGGCTGAGTCCAGATTGACCTCAAACTTCAAGGTGCCCCAGCTTGAGCTTCGTTAAGTACTGGGATTGTAAGGCTTGTGTGTTTTTATTTTATTTAGTTAGCATGCTAAGTAGGGCTCCCTAAAGGCACAGAACTGATAAATGGAAGTGTGTCTCACACATATAAAGGGGGTTTATTAGATTTCATGGTATGCTCCAGGCATTCTTTCTGTACATTAATAGTTAAAACTGTGACCCTTAAGAACTCTTTAGATATTGGTTAACAGTACTTCTTGCTCTTCCAGAGGACTGAGATTTGGTTTCCATGCCAATTCAGGAGGCTTACAATCACCTGTGCCTCTGGCTCACCGGAGATCCGATGCTCTCTTCTGGCCTCCATAGTGCGCACATACAGGTTCACAAACCTGCATAAATAAAAATAAAATTAAAAACTCATTAAATCCAGCCAAGCAGGTGGTGCACGCCTTTAATCCCAGAACCTGGGAGGCAGAGGCAGGAGGATCTCTGTGAGTTTAAAGCCAGCCTGGCATACACAGGAGTTCCTGGCTAGCCGGGCTATATACTGAGACCTTGTCTCACAAATAACAGAAACAAGTAACAACCAACACTGGTTAATCTAAATTTACTCTGTAAGCTTGGAGTTCTGAAACTCTAAGAGATTTTTTTTCCCTGTTTAGAGTCAAGGTCTTACTATGTAGCTTAGGCTTGCCTCAAATTCACAATGCTCCTGCCTAGGCTCAGGATTTCAGCATGTACTCCCTTACTGGTTTAAAAAGAAAATCAGCCCTCTCAACTACCAAATATACACTTTTTTTTGTTCGAACTGAGTAGCTATATAATCTTGTCTGTCTTGGGTTTTATGAGACAGGTTTCTCTGCGTAGCCCTGGCTGTCCTGGAATTCATCTGTAGACCAGGCTGGCCTTGAACTCAGGGATCTCACCTGTCCCTATCTTCCTTGTGCTGAGATTAAAGGTGTGTACCAGCCCAATTGACACTCTTTACTTTTTTTTTTTTCTTATCTTTTATTGAAAATAGCTTTTGAGCTGGGTGCGGTAATGAAAACCTGTAATCCCAGCACTCACGGAGGCAGAGGCAGGTGGATCTCTGTGAGTTTGAGGCCAGCCTAGTTTACAAAGTGAGTCCAGGACAGCCAAGGCTACACAAAGAAACCCTGTCTCGAAAAACAAAACAACAAATAAAAAGCAAGCTCTTTTCATATATTACATTTCTCTCTCCCCCTACTCCTCCCAGTTCTTCCTTATCTTCCCTCCTCTCTGGATCCATACCCTTTCTGTCCCTCATTAGAAAATAAACAGGCATCTAAGTGTCTTGTGATTTATTATGTGCCTGGCCCTTTAAGGATCACCAGTTGACCCTATGACCTTCAGTGTTAGTTGCCTCTTGGACTTCTGGAAACAGGAGAGGCTATAAAAAGCCAGCAGAGGATGGGAGGGGTGTTGTGTGAGGTCCAGGTGGCAGAAGAGTAGGGTTAGAGAATACAGTTGGTATCGGAAGATGACCGAGTAGGGCTAAAGAAGAGAGGACAGTTGGTGCATAAAAGAGATTGAGCTGAAGGTGAACTGGCCTAGCAGAGTGAGAAGCCAAGTGATGACAGCCGAGCCAGGAGACGCTGGGCTGAGCAGATAGAACACCTTAGAC
This sequence comes from Pachyuromys duprasi, assembly GCA_028658305.1. Lineage (NCBI taxonomy): Eukaryota > Metazoa > Chordata > Mammalia > Rodentia > Muridae > Pachyuromys > Pachyuromys duprasi. The sequence goes on along the minus strand of CM053753.1, from coordinate 53,727,538 downwards.
TTTGAAGCTGCTGGCACTGGAAAACTTGGGAGAAACGACTGGTTAAGCATGATGTTGGGGAACTGGGGGAGAGCAGTTGGGAGAAATCTTTGAAGCGGATGGGCTGGAAACTGGGAAGAGGGGCTAGCTGGGAGTTAAGAGAACTGGCTGCAGTTTGTAAGAAAAGGAGACCTTAAAAGAAACTGTTAGGAGACAGAAGAAACCACAGAGTAGCAAAAAAATCAAAGCTACAATTGGTGCCCAATATGGGGCTTGAATCCTGAGATTGAGAGTCTCATGCTCTGTCTGAGCTTCCATCTTAAGGCATAATGTTAAAACACAGTACAGCAAGTGTGGCGGTTTAAAAGAAAATGGACCGCCCAGCTCACACGGAGTGGCATTGTTAGGAGGGGTGGCTTGTTGAACTACGAGTGGCTTTGCTGGAGGAAGTGGTCACTGCAGTGATTCATTCTTTTCCTGTTGCCTTTGGATCCTGATGCAGAAATCTCAGCTCCTTCTCCAGCACCAGGTCTGCTTGCATGCTGCCATGCTTTCTACCATGATGATAATGGAGTAAACCTCTGAAACTGTAAGCCAGCCCCAATTAAATGTTTGCCTTTATAAGAGTTGCTGTGATCATGGTGTCTCTTCACAGCAACAGAGCCCTAACTAAGTAAGATAAAAAAAAAACAAAACATTTGAAAAGGCCATGAAACACATATAGACACAGAGACACACTTTTGTTCAGGAATCCCATAAAAACACAAAACAAAAGATGTCACTGAGTTTGTTTTGTGTTAGCGTGCCCCTGAGAGTGTTGGCTTCCCCAGTGAGACTCCCTGGAGAGAACAATTTTTCATTTGCAAGTGGCTATCATTTAGAGAGTTCTGGGCTGGCAGAGAGTGTGCGTCACAAACACAAGCTACTTCTCTCCACTCATAAAGCAGACGACCACATTGCTCTTCTCCATTTTTATTATTTTTCAAATTTCTCAGCACATGAACTATAGCTCATTTAAAATTTTTTTCAGTGCACTTCACAGCAAAAATGAAAAGGGAATCATTTAAATGGTTGTACACAAATTCTTTTAATTTACAGTTTGCTGAAAAATCATTGTCACTGTTTTCATCCTATTAACCCTACTAAGAAAACAGGTTTTCAGAGCACAGATGCAGCCGCCTGGCACGGCTGATGAGTGACAGTGCGTGCTTGCACGCCGACTGGAAGACCACACGGGCAGGAGCAGGGTAAGGCACCGCTCTGGGACAGTGAAGGAGCTTGCAGTAACAAGTGTCAGCACCTTGAGTGGGTGCTCAGCAAATATTTGGGTAAATGAAAACCATAATTAGCACTATTCTGTTCATTGCCAGCAATTCTTCAACCCCAATAAAACACCTATTAAAAAAAACAAAAAAAAAAATCTGTACCTGAATGCGAATTCCTGCTTATTTCATGGCCTTTCTTCAGCATTTAAATTTCCTTGAAAATAAAATGAAACCATACTTTTCGTGCACTCAGTCACATACATAATTGAATTACTGACAGACATGAACAGGTTTAGTTTAAACTTTTGTGTGAACAGAGGTCAGATAAAGCAAACTTACTCAGGATAGCACATAATACTGAAATTGAAACAACACATGAAAATAGGTAAGGAAAAAGTAACAGTTTTGTTTTTAATAGTTGCTATTTTTTAATGCCTTAGTTCTTGAGAAAGGCCAAAATCTAATTTTGACATGAATACAGTTTAAAAAATTGTCTCTTAAGTGTATATTTAATAAAACTAGGTATTGAAAAATGTTCTGAAATTTTTCAAGTCAATGTTGTTTTCAAGTATATTAAAATGCTCAGAAGAAAAAAACAATTCCTCCATGGTTACAATTCTAATTATAAATACACTTTTAAAAGAGAGTTCCACCAGAGCGAGCAATGGGCTTCCACAGACACAGGCACAGCCTCCGGAGGAAGAGGCCTTGTTACATAGCCCGGTGATGTGCGAACGCTGACTTCAGGCACAGTGGCTGAATCCACTTGAAGGTCACGCCCGTCTCCCTCTTGGTTGGCTTCCGAGAGCAGAGAATACTTGCACGGGTCAGGAGAAGGGGATACGGGTACTGGAGGGTGGAAGGCGGTAAGATGGTATTGCTCACGGTGGTGAACAGGCTGCTCATGGCCCATCATGTGTCCACACGCTTTGGTCTTGTTGCAAGGTGATGGGCTCAAGTAGGTACATTCGTGTTCAGGCTGTACAATTAGGAGGCAGGTCACTCAGTGCAACAACTCTGTCTGAGAGGGCTTGGGGTACGCAGTGGAGAACCTCATTTGGTCCAGTCTTAGAACGCATGTGTCACTCTGCTGGTTGTGATGGAATTACTTTCCAAAGGGGTTTGTGATAAACCCAGCCTTCTCCCTGAAACAAGTAGAGAGGGAATTAAAGCACCATCCTGCCAGCAGCTCCAAATCAGAAACCCAACCAGGAGCAAGAGCAAACTGGGGTTTCCTAGAGCCTCCGTGCTTGAGACCTCACACCAGGCCTGCAACTGAGGGGGATGTGATTTGAATGTGAACTGTTTTCCACAGGTTGATGGTGTTGATGGTGTGTTTAGGACGTAGTTGGGTTGCTGGATCCCGGAAGGATTCTGCCCAGCAGTTTTCTATTGACCTGACTGCCAAGGTGACATAACCATCCTTCTCAAGCTCCTCATACCCCAACCTGAACAGACTATACGTTCTCAAGCGGAGGCCAGAATGAATGCTTCCTCCTTTACATGGCGGTCAGGAAATCTGTCAGAGGCAAGGGAAGTAACTGTGGGATGTGGAAATATATAGTTTGACTCTTAGACATGTAGTTTTGCAGAAGTCACTTGTAGCAGTTCTGTCATTGCCAAAATGTTGCAGCCTGAGCACAATGAAGTGTTCATGAAGTAAAGACCAGGGAACAGAGGGAGGACAGCTGTGGCAGAAATGGATGCAGCAGAGAAGAAATGTGGCAGTCAAGGTCAGGGTAATGAGGACTGCAGGCCAGTATGTAAAGGGTTAGGCTTGAACTCTGTCTTTATTCCCTATGTCTCCTTTAATTCAGTCATAATTAAACTAAGCCAGTCAGGCTCCTTGGAGCTGTCTTGAGTAAGCACTGTCTTTGATAGGCCCTGGTTTTACAATGAATCCTAAGGACCAGTTTATGCAGATCCACCAAACTTAAAGTCAGCTCCTCTTCCTTCACCCGGCCCTAACCAACCGCAGTCACTCACTTGTTCTTTCACTCTGCCTAGAAATTCATACTTGCTAACCTCAAACTTGGAACTGAGTTTACTCTCTGTCCTCAACTGCAACTGTGTTTAATGGGGTCTCCCTTCATGTCCTTAACAAAAGCAAGCACAGAGCTGCTCATTTTATGAGATCACCTGCTCTACAGACCCGAGCCCTACATTGCTCTTTGAGACAAATGTCAGCTAACCACATTATACAACATCATCTTACTTTATAGACAAAAACAGAGGCTCTGAGCGCAGTGGGTGGCATATACCTGTAATCCCAGCACTTGGAGGCTGAGGCAGAAGGACTGAGTGTGAGTACAGCAGAAAGAAAATGGAGGCTGTGAGAAGTAAACATTTTCATAACAAAGCATCTGCGATGTGCTAAGCTCTGTGGAGTACCACATGGGAGACACAGCAACTTCTCATAACCTAGGAATCTGGGCAGCAAAGAGCCATGCATCAGGACAGTGGCTCACACTCAGAACTCCGGTGAGCACCCTCAGCCTTACTGGTACTTTGCTTCTCTCATGATGGCACACATCACCGCCAACACACACAGACAGGGCGGCGTTAGTATCAGACATCTCCCCCTGTCTGCTGTACTTGTGTCATGGCTAGCACATGCAAAGGGGCCAGGTTTGAGCCTGCATTCCTAAACTGTGTTTCCACTGGCAGTTACCAAAGAACCTCTTGGCTGGAACAGACAGATTATTTCATTAGACTTGTTATCATTGTTTTACCTGTCTACCATCACAGTCTGTACGGACTTAATAAGAAAAAAGATTACAAGGGGCTGGCAAGAAGTTTAACAGTTAAGAGCACTTATTGCTCTCGCAGAGGACACCAGTTTGGTTCCCAGCACCCATATGGTGGTTCACAACTATAACTCCAGTTCAAGGAGCTTTGACACCCTCTTCTGGCTTCCTCAGGTGCCAGGCACACAATAGTACACATATACACATGAGATAAACACTATTACAACATAAAATAAATCTTAAAAAAATGAGTAGGCTCTCAGTATCTCATATAAAGAGTAAATGAGAAGTTTGCATGTTGAGGTGGTGTGAATGAAAACAGCCCCTATAGGTTCACTGGGAATGACACTATTAGGAGGTGTGGCTTGGTTGGAGTGGATGGGGGGTGGTGTCTGTCACTGGGGGTGGGTTTAAGGTTTCAGAAGCTCAAGCCCAGACTCAGCTGCCTTCAGGTCCAGATGTAGAACTCTCAGCTACTCGCCAGCACCATATCTGCCTGCATGCGCCATGCTTCCTGCCATGATGGTAACGGACTAACCCTCTGAACCTGAAAGCTAGCTCTAATAAATGTTTTTCCTTTACAAGAGCTGCTGTGGTCACTGTGTCTCTTCACAGCAATAAAACCCAAGACACATGTCATGTCAGTAGCAAGACTGTCAGGGTCATGATGATGCATGCTTTAAGCCAAGCACTTGGGAGGCAGAGGCAAGCAGATCTCTTAGTTTCTAGGCTAGCCTGGTTGAGATAGAGAGTTCCTGCTAGAGTTGGAGGTTGGCCTGGTGATATGTATCTAATGTTAATTACTAGCCCCCAAGATTTTGTCCCGGCTCAGGAGAGCACATTCTCAGGTAAACCTATCCTTGCTGTGTAAACCTATCCTTGTTGTGTAAACATGCCTAAGTCATTATATCTGATTGGTTGATTAAACAGCCTATACCTGGGCAGGGCAGAAAGAGGTAGGCATGGCTAAGGTTCCCAGACTTTTGGGTTCAAGAGAGAACCAAAGGAAAGAGACAGACAGGAAAAGAGGAGGAAGGAGGATGCCGTGATGGGTTAGTGCAGAGAAAAAAAACCACATGGGCTGGGAGACAGGACTCCAATAACGGTAGGAAAAGGCCCAGATGATGAATACAAGCAAGTAGCATGGGATTATGGATGGAAAGTAGACCAGATGAGAAGATTAAGGCAGATAGCATTGGATGGGGGCTGGGAGGTGGATGATGAAGTTATTGATACAGTGAGTGAAATATCTGCCTGGTCCAAGGTAAATAAGGCAATTATAAAATCAGGTGTCTGTGTATTACTTGTGATAGTGGGTTAATAATACCACTGTGATCATCTTAGGGCTAATAATACACTTTATATAGCCCAACAGGCTTGTTTGTTTTTTTAACTATTAATTACAACAAGAAGCTAGGGCTACAAAGTAAATCCCTGTCTCAAAAAAGAAAAAAAAAAAAAAGGAAGGAAGGAAGAATGTATCAATCAGGGCCACCCTTTAAATTCAGTTAGCGGCATGTTTTACAAACAGCTCCCTGTTTAGCCCAGAGCCAGTTTTTAACAATAGATAGATCTCAATAGATATATCTGTTCCTGTTTCTATTTCTTTTCGTTTTTTTTTTTTTTTTGAGACAGGGTTTCTCTGTATAGCCCTGGCTGTCCTGGAACTCACTTTGTACACCAGGCTGGCCTCAAACCCAGAGAGATTCACCTGTCTCTGCCTCCTGAGTGCCGGGATTAAAGGTATGTGCCCTTACACCTATTTCTTTAACCCAAGGTAACCTGGGTATAATTTTGAATAGCAATTATAAATGTTCATTTGTTATACAAAGGTACAGGATAGAGCTGGTGAGATGGCTTGGCAGGTAAAAGTACTTGCCACTTGAGTCTTAGCAATCTTCCTGGAACCCACATGGTAAAAGGAAAGGATCAACTTTACAAAGTTGTCTTCCTACATCCATATGTAAGCACATGTGGGCACATGAGGCCCTCTGTCCTCATGTTATTATTTATAACAAAATAAAATAAAAAAAGGAGATGTAAAAATGTATATTTGTTATTCCTATACAAAAAAATTGGTAAAAGATTAGAAAAATAAAGGTACAGAAGCTATGAAATGAATTATGGATTTTAAAAAACTTTACTTTTTCTTATTACTGTATGGGTGTGTGAGTATACAGCCATGTGTGTGCACAGTGTACACACAAAGGTCAGAGGGCAGCCTGCAGAAGTTGTCTCTCTCTCCACTGTATCCCTCAGGATCAAACCCGAGTTATCAGCATCATGAGGCAAGAATCTTTCCCTGCTAAGCTATGTCACTGGTTGAATTATGGATATTTATCTATGTGTGTATGTCTGTGCCTGTGTGAGCTTATGTGTACTGTGTGTGCATGTGTCTGAGGAGGTCAGAGGCCACTGGATCCTCTGGACCAGGAGTTATAGGCATGTGAACGACCTGATGTGGATGCTGAGAATTGACCCCAGGTCTTCTGCACGGGTAGCAAATGTTCTTAAATACTGAATCACCTTTCTAACCCCGAACTATGGATTGTTTTGTTTTGAATTTTTCTGACAGGGTTTCTCTGTGTAGCCTTGGCTCTACAGATAGGCTGGCTTTAAACTCAGAGATTCACCTGCCTTTACCTCCTGAGTGTTGGGAGTAAAGGTGTGTGCCATCAGCACCCTAACCAGGATTATCAATTTTTAAAAAAGATTTATTTTATGTGAAGAGCACATTTTAATGTATACTTTATACATATGACTGCATGTACATCTGCATGCCAGAAGAGGGTATCTGATCATAGTATAGATGGTTGTGAGCCACCATGTGGTTGCTGAGACTTGAACTCAGCACCTCTGGAAGAGCAGACAGTGCTCTTAACCACTGAGCCATCTCTCCAGCCCCAGGATTATGAAATTTTTAAGGGCAAAAATTAAAAAAATTAAAAAAAGCCAGTGGGATGGCTTTTTAAGACTCCTTCCTGAGTATGCATCAATGCTCTTAGATTGGCTATTTATAAGAAAAATGTCCTTGGTTTCAGCACTTTTACCTTTTTCTGGATGTACCAGAAAGTTGCAAACAACAAAAGCTAATTTTTAGTCTTTACAGTTGGAATCTATCTACATATCACATAGTTCAACTACAAATCAGTGTGTTAAAATTTGTGAAAGCCATGGTCATTTACATGTTCTAAGGCCAGGGATGCATTGTTATATGTTCTCGATCTGTTTTTGATTGTTATACAGTGTCTTCTGATGTTATTTTCAAGACTTGCTTTGTGGTAGTTTGGGCTCTAGTCAAGTACTTGAACTCTTTGGTTCTGGTGATCAAACCCAGAGCTTTCAAAATGCCAAGCAAATATTGCACCACTGAGCTATCCTCTTAGTCCCTGATAAAAGTTTCTATGCAGTAAAACCATATATTTTGAAGAAACTCATCATAAATCATCCCTGCTTTTCTTCCTAAACACGTCTACTTCTAGCCACTTCACTATCTCTGCATGGCCAACGAAACTTCTGTCTCCCTTAAAATGTGAAATGTGATGCCTCCCTTAAAATGTGAACAGTTTAAGATGTGATGCAAAAGACAGTCAACTGTATCCTGTACTTCCTACTATTGAACATTAGGCTAGCATTTTAATTTGTGGCTCATTTCAAACCTCAAATATATTCATCTGATTTGTGGGAAAGCTGTATTACTTGAACAAAGCTGTATTACTCGTATTACTGTAGAAAGTCCATGAAAAGTTTCCAGTTAAGTTAGATCCACATCTTCCATTATGTGGATCCTGGGTAAGGCATGGTGGCAAGCGCCTTACCCATTGAACAACCTTGGTGGCCTTCCTTCTTCCTTATTTTTGAGGCACTGAGATTATAGCTTTTTACATGGGTTCTGAGATCTGAACTCAGGTCCCCATGCTTGCACAGAAAGTACTTTGCTGACTGGGGCATCTCCGCAGCACCTAGCTATACAACTTTTAAAAGCAGAGAGGTACAAGGGGCAGCAGCTCAACACTAAGGAGGTGAGCCAGGGTTCTGGCTCAGGAGACTCTGAGCTGTGGTGTGGGGCACACAGAACACACCTCTTTAACAAAGTACTTGGTTTTCCAGGGTGTGCCCGTGTCGGCCCGGTGCCTTTCTTCACTCCTCTGGCGCTCTTCCAAGGTACGCTTGTGCTCTGTGGCCTTGTCAATTTCAGATTCCCTCAGGGAGTCCGTTACATTTTTCCATAATCGTCTAAAATTAAGAATGGCCTGCTTTACAAACATTTTTTTAAAAAGCAATCATTTAAAATTCATAGTAATTTGGTTTTTTTTCTAAATTTCAGTTTATTTACTTTACATCCCAAGGGTGCTCCTCCCTCTTCTCCTCCCTGTCCCCAGACCCTGTTTCCTTCCTTCCCCTCTCCCTTTCCTCCCAGAAAAAGCAAGTCCCCTCCCTCAGAATCAACCCTCCCCAGTACATCAAGTCACACCCAGACTGAGCATATCCTTATCCCCTGAGGCCAGGCAAGGCATGCTGCTAGGGAGAAATGATCCAAAAGCAGGCAATAGAGTCCCAGTTAGAAAGAGGTCCCTACCCCGCCTGGCCAGTGACCTACATGAAGACCAAGCCACCCATCAGCCACATATACTTGTGCAGGGGCCTAGGTCCAGACCATGCATGCTCCTTAGTTGATGGCTCAGACTTTGTAAGCCCCATCCTTCCTGAGTCAGGTCTACACTTCATATGAGTTTCAGAGCACAGATGCTGGGACTCTGTTGATGCCCAGACTGTTGCAACTCTTGATGGTTTTTAAATTGAGAAGTTCAATTAGGAAGCTTTTTCTCCAGCTATAAAAACAACTATTTTGTTTTTCAAAACTTTCAGGAATTAACAAATAACATGAGATTTGTGTAAACCATGAAATGCACAAGGCTGAGGATATGGATCAACTGGCGGGGGGCCTGCCTAACACGCATGTGGTGCTGCCTGCAGTCCCCAGCTCATCAGAAAGCCAGGGGTGGGAGGGGGAAGCAGGAGGACGGGATGGTCAACATATCCTAGGCTGCACAAAGAGCTCATGGCCGGCCTCAGGTACAAAGAACCTCCACAACACAAAGGGGGGACAAATAACAGCAACAACAGACGATATAAAAATACACTTTGCAGCCGGGCAGTGGTGGTGCACGCCTTTAATCCCAGCAGACGGGAGGCAGAGGCAGGTAGATCATTGAGTTCCAGGCCATCCAAGGCAATGCTGCAGTGAGACCCTGACTACTCAAAAAAAAAAAAAAAGTGGGTAACTATGAAAGTCCCGTTATACACTGAGATGCAGTGAGGCTTTCCTCCAAAGGACACTACTGACAGACAGGCTCAAAGACACATACAGAAAACCCTTCAACGGGATTCTAGAAAATACAATCCAGCAGTGTCTCTTCAACGCCTGGTTTACTAACAGAGCCGGCCATCTGCTTCTACAGTCAAGTCTGTTAGGACATGTGACCCTGGTGAAGGCAGACACTCTAGGGGGAAAAGCTGACTTTAGACAGATGGCGTTGCAAAAGAGAATGTTTTAATAAAGTTTACCAATAATTCACATCTTTGGTATTATGTGAAAACTTGGCCAATGGTAGCTTGCTTTTTGCGTTTATCACTTGGGGAGGGAGTTGCCCCGTGCACTGTGAAGGTCAGGGGGCCACCTCGTGGAGTTGCTGCCTTCTACCTTTCACATGAGTTCAGAGGAACAAACTTAGGCTGCCAGCCATGCATGACGAAGTGACCTTCCCCTAGAGCCATCTCGCCAGCCAGGCATCTGGTAGTTTTCATACAGGAGACAAAAACTTGTCAATTACTTTTTTTCCCCCCACTGAAGTTTCTACATAGCATAAAATACCATACTGGCAAGGGCTTTTAGGGTTAAGTCAATCAGACCAACCCTTTCATTTTACAGATGATAAAGCGCATATAAACTGTAAAGTGACTTAGTGAAGTGGCTTAGCTAGGCTCCAGAGCTCCCGAGCTGCTTGACTGGATGTGAGGTAACATACCTGGACTCGAATGGATCCTGCTTCTCCAGAGGCCGTACCCTTTTCTTTGTCACGGGCAGTTTAGTCAGGTCCACATACTTCGTGTCCCCATTGCTGTAGGTGAACTCGAGCACACTGTTCCATTCCCCCTGCACCCTGCACACCACAGTGTTGGTAATGTTGTGCTTCACTTCGGCTGTGACTCTAGACCAGGTGGGAAGCAAAGGTTTCTTCTTTAGAATGCTGAAGCCCAAGGACACATCTTGAAATGCCACTTTACAGAGCACATTTCAACTCGTCAGTACCCAAGTCTGGGGAAAACCAATCCTGTGCCAGATTCCCAGATAACTGCTCATATGCATCAGTTTTATTCTTCAGAAAGAATACTGGGCATCAGACTGGACTTCATTAGCCTAAGTGGAAAATTATGTCTAACATGTTTATTATAGTCTAAAAATGACAGCACTACAACCTAGTTCTCTTCACTAGTCCCATCTATCTAACACATCTGCAGTTTTAGAGATCAAGCACCCAATATTCATTCATTCATTTCCCCTTAGACAGCTCTCACTATAGCTCTGGCTATCCTGGAACTTATTCTATAGGCCAGGCTGGCCTTGAACTCACAGAGATCCACCTGCTTCTGCCTTCTGAGTACAGAGATTAAAGGACTAAGAAGAACCGTTAAGGCACCATGCCTAGCCCGAAGAAAGCATAATTCAATACAAAGCCTGGACAAGTCATTAAGACTTGAAAAAATATAAAATATAATAAAGATGGTAAGTTCCCTGGCTAAACTAGAGACATAAGGAATAAGCATGAACGGAACCACCTGGCTGTCAACACACGGCGGTGCTGACTCAGCTCAGGTAGAAGGCACAAGAGGAATAGCTCAATGTTTTAATGAAGTTCATGTCTCCTGCAGGACCCAGATGAGACAGGTTCAAAACTCAGGGACTAGCAGGCAGAGGTCAATGGTTGAAGTCTAATGAGTGTCCGGAGACTGTGATTTATTTAGTTTCAGGAGAGAACTTGGGAGAACCCAAGGCAGCACAAGGAATTAGGTCCATTGGTCATGTGTACACAAGGCCAGAAACCAGAAAGGGAGTAACTGAGCTGTACACTCGGAGCTCACAGCAGGTGGTCACAGCAGGCAGGTGACTAGTAACAAGGGACTGTGGGCCAGATCTTGGGGACCAACGTGTATGAAGGTTTGGAGTGAAGAGCAAACATTCAAAATGTCAAGTTGGAAGTAACTGCTACCTGTGTTTCACTGGACACAAAGCACACCACCACAAGTCCGCTTGGTTACAGAGGTAGGAACTCTAGGTTGTATTTCAAACCATATGAACAAACAGAATTGTATTAGGAAGGACTTCTTAGAAGTCAAACAGATTATTATTATTATTGTATTTAGTTTTTTGAGACTAGGGTTTCTTTGTGTAGCCCTGGCTGTCCTGGAATCACTCTATAGGCCAGGCTGGCCTCCAACTCAAAGAGCTCTACCCGTCTGTCTCCCCAAGTCATAGGATTAAAGGCCTGTGCCACCACCACCTGGCCCAATCAATCCATCTAAGCTATCTTTCTTTGTTTTTTTTAAGATTAATTAATTTATTATTTATGCAATGTTCTGTCTGCATGTACACCTGCATGTCAGACGAGGGCACCAGTACTCATGATAGATGGTTGTAAGCCACTATGTAGTTGCTGGGAATTGAACCCAGGACCTCTGGAAGAGCAGCCAGTGCTCTGAACCTCTGAGCCATCTCCCCAGTCCCTCCTTTTTTTCAGATTATTTTATGTGTATGGATGTTTTGTATGAATGTATGTATGAGTACGTATACATGCCTGGTGCCACCAGAGGTCAGAAGAGGTTATTGGATCCCATGGAACTAAAGTTACAGACAGTGGTGAGCCTCTATGTGGGTGTTGAGCGCTGACCCTGAGTCCTCTGCAAGAACAGTGAGTGCTCTTAACCACTGAGTCATCTTTGCAGCCCCCATGTTTCTTCTCTGATCCCACTTGCGATACCTTCCTCTTCAAGACTCAGCTCTAGCCACACAGGATAAGAAGAGATGATGTTGTTCTCCCCGTTCTCTAGGCACACAGACCAGAACTACACTCTGAGGACTAAGGAGTGACTGGTCCTCTTGTTGCTTTTTCTTCTGTAGTCCAGTTTCTCATTATGTTGCCCAGGCTGGTCTCAAACACATAGGCCCGAGACCTTTACTGCTATACACAATCTTTGATGTTATAGCTACCTTCCACAAGCTTTTCTACTCATCAAATAGCCTCCCCAGGTTCCTGCCCACAAATATTAAATTATATAGTACTCTTTCCTTATGACAATCTTTTACAACAGTTTAGTGCGACATTAGCATACACTCACATGAAAGTCCAGACAGAAAGTTCTCAGCCAGACCATCTCTCCATACTTACTTAACTTTGTGACTACAGTATGAAGGCAGCCAGAGAAGATAAGGAAATGGAAGGACCCAACTGTGTTCTGACCCACACATCTCTAGTCTAATTTAAGAATGTCTACACCTTTCACCTAACTCTGTACATGTCAACACAGCTACCTCTGACGTCCTGCCTTCTGGGCTATTCATACATCTCATCCTTATGACTTAACTCAAGAGATGCCTTTCTTTTTTGTTTGGCTTTTTGAGACAGGCTCTCACACAGCCCAGGCTTGCTTAAACTCACTGTGTCTTAGTGACTGCCTTGAAACCCTCCCTCTTTTTTAAATAATTTTTTTAGAACTCTATGTACTCTCATCTATCTATCTATCTATCTATCTATCTATCTATCTATCTATCTATCTATCTATCTATCTATCTAATCTATCATGCCACATTTGTAAAGAGGTCAGAGGACAATTTTCAGGAGTTGGTTCTTCTCCATATAGTAGATTCTGGTATCATTCTCAGGTGGGTCAGTTTTATTTATAAGAATAAATAAATTATTTTTAAAAAGATATTTAGCTCTCTACTTTGTGAAAATTCAGTACTTTGTATATTATATGCATGCTTTCTTTTTTTCCTTTCTTCTTCTTTTAAACAGGGTTTTTCTGTGTAGCCTTGGCTGTCCTGTGTCACTTTGTAGACCAGGCTGGCCTCGAACTCAAGAGATCCGCCTGCCCCTGCCACCCGAGTACTGGGATCACAGGTGTCCACATGGACTGAATGCTATTTCTAAATAAAGAGTTAACAGGAAAACCACCCACACCTCCAGAATAGCCACCACGGCTTGAGGAAAGAGTTGGCAGTCTCTGAAGATCTTGAGTGCTGCAGAGACTGACCTGCCAGCAGAGGACACAGTAGCTGATTCCTAGAAGAAATTTGAAGTCCACGAAGACATGTGGCCTCCTTGTGCTGCCTCTACTAGTCTTACTTTTAGACATATTTTTACTCCAACTTGTATCAGTAGGTAGCATTCCTACTGAATTCCTTTAATTTGAACTGGGTCACAGAGCACGTACTCATTTGTTAGAAATTCTAGTTTATGTGTTGTTAGCAACTTCAGAGGAAAACATTACATGATTTGATACATCATTACTGGTTTAAAACTAGATCATGATTTTCAGAGCGCTTTCTCTTCTCTTCTATGTGGAGGGGTGTGTCACCTGTGGCTGTTAGCTGGGTGTGGTGGTGTTACTTTCTCTTCTTTCTATGTGGAGGAGTGTCACCTGTGGCTGTCAGCTGGGTGTGGTGGTATTACTTTGACTCCAGCACTCCAGAGGCTGAGGCAGGTAGATCTCTGAGTTCAAGGCCAGCCAGGTCTATAAAGCAGTTCCAGGACAGCCAGGACTGTCTCAAAAAACAAAACCATGCAGAGCTGCACATGTCCACCTCTGTGAATGTGTGTGTGTAAGACCAAGGCTGTTGCTAGGAATCCTTTCATTGCTTTTCCATCTTATCCTTTGAGGCCAGAGTCTCTTAAAAGCTCTCAAAGCTAGAGCTCTAGCTAATTTATGGGGATCCCCTATCTCTCTGCCTTCTCCAGCTAGAATTACAGGAAAGCCCACCATACCTACCTGGCATTTATGTTATAAGGATATGAACTACTGTCATCGTGCTTGTGTAGCAACACTTCAACAGTTCACACACACACGCCCACACATACCCCTCAGTCTCATCCATAGGAGACAAAGCAGAAAGAGTAAGGAGTTATAATACAGGATCAAAAAGCAGAACAAGAGCCAGGCATCTTTAAAGCGTCCTTACCGGTGCAGTTTGCCACCATAAAACGGCTTAGTATGAAAAGTGATGCTGGCAGAGTATCCAGTCTTCGCACAGTTGACGCTGACTTTGCCACCTAGTTCTACCCAAGGAACAGTCAGAATGGACCGGGCATATGCACAAGGTAGGGAAAACGTGTACTCTTCTCCATGCTCCAACAGACTAAGGATACCTAGATGT
>CM053753.1:53684547-53712615 GCA_028658305.1 Pachyuromys duprasi | reverse complement strand
TTTCTCCCTTAGCTGACAGCAAACTGTTTACTACTATCCCATAGTAAAACAAAATGTATATGTGAAATGTTTGAACAACAAAGGTCTATTCTGGTATGCTTGAGTGGAGTTCTTTAAAGTGACAAGTATCTGTGCGTAGTTTCATCTGCACTAGGTGATCCAGTCAGAAAGATTTAGAAATACAGCAGCCTCCTCCTCCCAGATCCTGTGTCCATCCCTTATAAAAGTCTTATTTTGCTTCCAACATTCTCGTTTGAAATTACATGCTGGGCTATCTTACCTTCCAGTTTATGGTCTTTCACTAATAAATATCATCTCTGGTCTGGCCCTCTTTCCAAAGCTATGGTCCCATCATCATAAGTGCTCTTCAGCAACATTACTGCATATCCCTCTCCTGTAACATTCAACATGCTCACAATTACACTAAACCTTCCTCAGGATGTGCTTTCCGATTTTCATGGCTTTGTGACTAGCAACAGAATTCTATTTTGCTATTTTGGCTCAAAAGTTTCCAATCTGTCATAGTCTGACTTGTTATTTGAAATGTACATTGCTGATTCACTTGCTTTCATTTCTACTTCCACAGTCTTCCCAGTTCTGTCATCGTCCAATCCTGCATCTATCCCTCCCCAGCACAGAACCTGCTGTCTCTCACACTGAGACTGAGCTCTGCCTGTCGCACTGGACCCTATGGAGCACCACTGCAGGCAGCACCCTCCACACTGAGGACAGCTCCATAGTGCACCACAGCCCTGTGCTGTAGAAACTGAAATGATGTTGGGCTATATGAAGTTTATTATTAGGCCCATGATTATCACGGTGATATTATTTAACCCGCTATCATAAATAACAATACACAGACACCTGTTAGATTTTATAATTGCCTTGTTTACCTTGGACCAGGCAGATATTTCACTTACACTGTTTCAACAACCTCACCATCTCTCTCCATCTCCCAGCAACCATCCAACGCCATGCGCCTTAATCATCCTCATCTGGTCTACCTTCCATCCATAATCCCATGGTACTTGCTTGTATTCTTCACCTGGGCCTTTTCACACCATTAGTGGAGTCCTTTTTCCCAACCCACATGTTTTTTTTCCTCCACACTGACCCATGCTGGCATCCTCCTTCCTCCTCTCTTCAGTTGGTCTGTCTCCCAAGATTTCCTCCTCTTCTCCACACCAGGGAACCTTAGCCACGCCTACCCCATCTTGCCCTGACCAGGTATAGGCTGTTTAATCAACCAATCAGATATGTCTTAGGCAGGTTTATAAAACAAAGACAGGTGTAACCAAATCTTAAGAGCCAGTAACATACATCAGACCAACCTCCAACAACCCTGTGATTGGTTCCCATAAGCAAGACACTCTGCTAAGATAACTATTCTCATCACAGTCTCTCAAAGCAGTATTATCACTACTTTACCAGTGAGGAAGCTGAAGCTTTTTTTTTTTTTTTTTTGAGAAAAGGTCTCATAATATAGCCATGGATAGCCAGGACCTCAGGCTGGCCTTGAACTGACAAGAAATCCACATGCCTCTGCCTACCAAATGTTGGAATCAAAGGTGTACATCACTATGTCCAACCTTTGGCTCACATTATTAAACGGAAAATTCCAAGTTCAAAATTGTCAGGCAATGAACACACACACACAACTTACTATAGTAGACCCACCCAGGCTATTCTTCCATCCTGAAATCCACTTATTCTACCTACTGTCCAAACTCTGCCTCCATTCAAAGCCCAACGTTAAAAGCTCTGTCTCCAAAGCATCCCTCTTTTACATCACTCAATATCCTTTTTCCTTTTCTTAAGGGCCAAATCACAAGAGTGTAAGTCATATCAATTAATGGAAAATGTTTCATATTCCCACCTGCTTGTTTTACTGTACAGAAGTTGTGGCTGCAAGCAGACTCCACACCTCTTCAATGAAAGAACTACGCCTTCTCGTTTGTACTTGTCCTCCAATCCCAGACAGCTTGGTAACCACTAGTGTGTGTGCATGTGGCTGTCAATGCATGCATTTCTTATTTAGCTCTCCTAGACTTCCCTGCTTTTCATCTCTCTGGTTTCAGTGCTCCTTCACAAAAAGTCTTTGCTAGGCTTGGAGGTCTTAGTGTCTTATTTTTTAACAAATAACTTGTTGGGTTTGGAGGCAGAGGCTGGGCTTGCAGCAGACAGGGTCAAGTCAGTGTGCTAGTACGCGTTGGAACTGCTACCTCTTAAAATGGCAGATGATTTGGACAAGAGATTCAGGAGCCTCAACCACCTTCCCAATGCAGTGCTCAGCATTACGTAAGAATGGTTTTGTTGTGTTCAAAGGCAGGCCACGTAAGATCGTCAAGACGTCTACTTCGAAGACTGGCAAGCATGGCCGTAACAAGGTCCATGTGGTTGGTACTGACGTTTTTACTGGGAAGAAATATGAAGCTATCTGCCTGTCAACTCATAAAGTGGATGTCCCCAACATCGGAAGGAATGACCTCCAGCTGACTGGCATCCTGGATGGGTACCTATCCCTGTTCCAGGACAGTGGGGAGGGACGAGAGGACCTTCGTCTGCCTGAGGGAGACCTTGGCAAGGACACTGAGCAGCAGTATGACTGTGTGGAAGAGATCCCAATCGTGGTGCTGTCTACCCCTGACAGGAGGCAGATGTGGCAATCAAGGCCACGGCAAAATTCCTGGCTCCTAGGGTGGCGGTGGTAGTGGCAGTGACCCTTGAGTGTACGGAGGCCCCTCCCCCAGCCAGGTTCTGCTTTGGCTGGGCCCAAGGCTGGACTCCTATACAATTCATTTGACGGTTTATTTTGGTTTTCCCCACTCCTTCAAAATGTTGGGGAGACCTTGCCCTTCACTTAGCTCACTTGGCCAGGAATGAGGGAGCCATGGCCCTGGTGAGGCCACAACCTCTTCCCTGGCCACCCTGGAGGTGGAAAGGGAGCTGGGTACTGCGGTGGTTTAGGTTCCCTCTTCCCTTCTCTTTTGAATTCAACTTGGAATCAGAAAGCTGTGGACTCTGGCAAGTGGTCTTGCGCCCTTTATCCCACTCTTCCCTGGTCTCCACAGTCCCTCAACCCCAAGCACCACTCGTACAGACTGGGAAACCAGTCTGCTTCCCTGCCTGTGTCTCTTCCCAAACCCCTTTAGGGATGATGAGAAGGAGGGAGGGACATGATCCCTCCTCGGGCATCTGGGAGGGTCTTGCCCCCACGAGCTTTATCGTTTCCTTCGGGCTCTTTCCCTGACACATTTGTTCAAAATCAAACCTGAATAAAACTACAAGTTTAAAAAAAAAGAAAAGAAATAACTTGCTAATGTATTGATAACCACAAAGCCTGATTATTCTTGACTCAGTCAGGGATATAATAATGTAAAAAATAAAAATAAAAAAGCACAGAAGGAAAAAATAGTTAACAATAGTGTTATTTATAAGAAAGATGAACGAGGTATTTAACAACAGGGACATTAACTTAGTATCTTATTTTGACTTTCAAACATTAATTACATAGGCCAGAACACAAGACAGAAAACAGCTTCAATTATCTATATAATTATGATAGCCTTAAAAACAGCAGACATGACCGAAAAGGCAAAGCAAACAGAACAAAAACAACTTAATTTGGAACAACAGTACTTGTACAGCAGAAAACAACACTGTAGCTCCTGGAAACAGAACGAGCACCACTTTATGTAACTACTGAAGCTGAGGTCAATGGCTACAGGGTAACAACTGTATTGGTAACCAGCTTACTATAGTAAGCAAAGCTAACAGTCTCAATAAAATTTTAAGCTTGTAATGATTAATAAACAAAATTAAATCAACAATGGGTGGTGGTGGCATACTCCTTTAATCCTAGCATTCAGGAGACAGAGGTGGGCAAATCTCTGAGTTAGAGACCAGTCTCCTCTAGTCTAGGCCAGCTAAGGCTACACACAGAAATCCTGTCTTAAAAAGCAAAACAAACAAGCAAACAATACCATACAACCCCAGTGTAGTGAGAAGCGGGGTGTGGCAGTGCCTGTGTGTCCAGGCAGAAAGAGGGATTGGTGATCATTTAAGGCCAACTCGGGCTACATACACCCTAAGTTCTAAGGCAGCCAGGGATAGAGTGAGATCATCTCTCAAAAGGAATAAAGAAAGAAAAAATCAAACAAACAAATATCTGTATCAGGTAAAAGTAAACTCAAACTAAAAAGGGGACATCATTCTACCTGGAAATTCCATGTTCAAGTTCAATTAAGTAGAACAACACTTAGAAGCTGCAAGAATGTTACGTTAGTGTTCTGTTGACACAGTAACAAAAACAACCCTGCTCCTTTCTTCCATCAAAAGCAAGTTTTCATATTACCTTACCCTTGCTAATACTCCAGACTCTGCAACAGACTGCGCTTCCGGGACTGCCATGGGCTTGCTCGGCTCAGTTGCATAGGGCTGCTCAGCTCCATTTTTATAGTGGTTTGATAAAGGTATCTTTGGCTCCAACCACTCAATTGTCGTTCCTGATGAAGTAAGAGAAAAATTATGCTGAGACTCGCTCATAATCTGGGAAGTAGAGCAGATCTGTATTTTATTAAACAATTTTGTTTTGACCCTACAAGACTAAAGCAGTTTAACCTGCACTGAAAGGAGACAGCTATTCAATCTCATTAGCATGAGCACCATGATTGGGTATTTCACAACAGGAAACTTGCAACTTGAAATGAGATACTATGTAAAAGGAATCAACCCTGAATAGGGCTGATCTTGCTCCTTAGACAAGGCTGTGAATCAAGTGAGCTCCCATACACTGGAATAATCATTGCTATCGATTATGTCCCTCTAATAATCAAATGTATATAATTAGACTTTAGTGGAGAACCACTCCAGAAACCTTAGACGGTAATACAGTGTAATTTGTTTAAATTAGGGATTGCAATTTTCCTAACCAATCAAAATAACTCACTGGCTCCAATTTAAAAGCCACATATATATATATGCTTTATTATAACTTTTAAACTGAAAAACTTTTCTACTGAATAAATAGAGCTGACCTAGTGAAAGCCAGTAGTCTCATTTAGAGACCTGTCATCTTCTCAGTTAATGAGTCAATGGTCTCTTGTTACCCTCAACTAGTTTAACAAAGTAGATTCTATGCCTAATCAATAATGGAAATGTTCCATTTGATTTCAGATGCTGATCTGGGTTTCACAGAAGCTAGGTTATGGAGAACAAGAATAAGGGATGCTCAGACTACGACAACAGAAACTGAGAACAGGAGGACATTTACTCAGTCAAATGCCAGACTTCACAAGAGAAGTAAAGGACAAATTCCCCACCAGGGCATACTGCCTTGCCTTCTTCAGTGGCACTTGGCACTGGGGGGCATGAAGACTCAAGGGATGCCCTGGCTAAGGTCATCGGACCTGTAATAAGGTTGTACAGAAATGAAAACACTTTTCCTCTAACTTAAATATCTTTTAATATCACTATCCAGATATTTGAACATTAACTAAAAGGCCCATTTTAGGAGGCTACTGAGCTAACTAGTATACTAAGACTATCAAAGCCATCATCTGGCCTCAGTGTCCCTCCAAACAACACACAGACAACTGAGTCTTCAGATAACATCTATTCAGACCCTAGGTCCAGGCACACTAATACATACTTGTCATCCTAATACTTAGGACACTAGGGCAGGAGTAGATGATGCTAGCCTGGGATATATTGTGAGTTTATGGTCAGCCCAGGCTAAGCAGTGATACCTTACCCATGAATGAATGAAACAAAAATATAACTTTACGGAGTTAAACATTCTTCTGAACATAGACTTCATTTTTTGTGTCACTGGAGAATTTGAATTGAAAGGTAACTGTTTTCCTAAGTTATACTTTCATTCTGAAGTGACTTACAAATAAATTTCTACATGCCCAATGTGGAAAAGACGGCAACCATAATGAGGAACAGCAAAGGCAATTAGTTACTTCCTCAAACTACCTACAAACCCATGCTCCAAAATGTCCGATGTGAGAACGACGTTCACTTTAAAACTTCAAAACTTTTGTAATTAATTCAAATTTACTCACACATCTTTCCTTAGTCATGAAGAAACATCAAAAAAATAAGAATTTATAAGTTTAGCTGGGTGCAGTGGTGCACGCCTGCAATCCCAGCACTCTGGGAGGCTGAGACAAGTGGAGATCTGAATTTGAGGCCAGCCTGGTCTACAAAGTGAGTCCAGGACAATCAGGGCTACACAGAGAAACCCTGTCTCAAACAAACAAACAAACAAAAACAACAATCTTTTATTAGTTTAGGCAATACAAGTTTCACAATTGTTTTAAATGATAAATACCATTTATCATACCATAATCAAGTATTTATTTAGCATTTAATCAAGTAACCAGCGCCAGTGCTACCTGATAAGAGTTTTAAAAATTAATAATACAGTCTAGAAATAAGTTGTTTCATTTTCTTAGCAAATCCATTAACTAAAATTAACCCACATTTATTTACATCAGGGTAACTCATGTAATGTTCAAATTAGGGGAATAACTTGAGTAAACCAAAGTACTCACCTATGGTTGATAGACAACCAGTAAAAATTCTATCTAACAAAGGAATGTAACTTGGAAAATATTCCTGATATTTAGTGAAAAACACATAAGATATAACAAAATATAACACTAAAGAATAAATGAGCAGTAGACAAAGCTGAAAATCAGGACACATTCCCAAAGATTTTACCCTGAATACCCGAATACATGAATAAAGAGGAATGCCACTAATTTTAACAGAAGGTGAGTTGTAAACTGGGAGGTGGTGGCGCACACCTTTATTCCCAGCATTTGGGAGGCAGAGGCAGGAGGATCTCCGTGAGTCTGAAGCCAGCCTGGTCTATACAGTAAGTTCAGGACAGCCAGGGGCGTTATACAGAAAAACACTGTCTTGAAACACACACACACACACAAAAACTCAAAACAAAACAAAAAAACTTGAGTTGTAGATTTACCTTTGGACATGTTGGATTTGAGGTCTCGAAAAGTATACTCAATTATGTTAAACATTACAGCTAAAATTATTCTGAATTCCAAAAATGGGATACACAATCAGTAAACTTGTATCACACTAGTGTGCTAAATAAAACTTAAGCATTAGCGTGAGAACAAATACAGCCCTTTCGATGTTTTAAGGCCAGTGTTAACCCCTCCCTGTAATCTCTGACTTACCTGAGGGCAATGCACTCTTCTGGTGTGATGCATGCTGCAGCTGCAGAATGTGAAAGCAGTCATTTAGGCAGTTCATAGTTGCCATGGAAGTAGCTTTGAGCATCAAGAGGTCCTGGTCCAAGGAACTAAGAAGGCCAGAAGCAGGAAGGCATTCAATCCGTTTAATTAGGTCTCTTTGTTGTCCTTCAGCATGAGACATCATCTGAGGAACACAAAAGTCCTATGGGTCTCGCTCAAAGACATTAGTAATGTTTGCTGGTTTTTTAAATAATAGTATTCATTCTCTGAAACATTTTCAGGGTGTATCAGGCTTAGGATTTTATCTGAAGTTTGCTAAGCTATTTTATTGCTTTAAAACAATTATTTTCTGTGTACGGGTATTTTTGTCTGCACACATACACATGTACCGCTCACACGCAGTGCCCCAGAGGCCAGAAGAGGACATCAAATCCCACAGGACTGGAGCTACAGACAGTTGTGAGCCACCAGGTGGTGCTGAGAATGAGCGCAGGTCCCCTGGAAGAGCAGCCCGTGCTATTAGCCAGGCCGAGGCTATGTTCAATTAGAGGGTACTTAATGGTGCCTACCAACTGAAGCTTGTGACCTCTGTCAGCTGTGCTTTTTCTCTGGAAGCAATAAAGCACAAAATGCTTGCCACTTTCTGCTAACAGTATTAATTTATCCAAGTGACAGAAAGAACCGGTGTTGAGTTTTTAATTTCACAGTTAAAAGTAATTTCTAGTCAGGGCCCTAAATCACTTTTCTATGACACTTTAGTCCGGCTTGATTTCAACAATTGTGAAATCATGCTAGTTTACCTGTCTCATCCCTCGGTAACTTCCTAGTCAGGATATCTTAAGATGTGTTATTGCTAGGTTTTAGAGCAAGTGCTAGATTATAAGTTTTTCAGAAAAAATATTAATTAAGACATTCTTTGATTAGGAGCCCTGTCTACAGCCACTGCCACCACGACTGCTACTACCCTTCTCCCCGCTTGACATGCGCCTCTGTGGAGCCCTGGCTGTCCTGCACTCACTTTGTAGACCAGGCTGGCCTCGAACTCACAGAGATCCACTTCTTCTAACAAAGTCAATGGAATAAGGAACAACTTAATATTTGTAGAGGAGAACAATTTATGATACTTTCAAGTGTAAGCAAAAGTTCTCAGATTGCTTATTCTTGAAAACTACCTTAATTCACCCAGAAACTCTGTAATGGAAACCTCTGAACATTTAGAGGCTTGGTTCTAGGTCACACACAAAGACGCACACGCACACAGGAGATTCCAGCATGCCTTTGTTCTTTGTTCCAGAGAGCCTTCTGTCTCTGCTTCCCAGTGTTAAGGCTTCAGGCACAACAAGCTGCCTTTTCATGTGGGCGGGACTCATCTAAGTGCAGGTCCGCATGCTGTGTGGCAAGTAGTTTTAACCACTGAGCCAACTCCCCAGCCCCCGTTCCCTATCGTTATGCATACAGTTTTTGGGTAATCAGCGAAAGTGGGATGCAAAGCCAGCCCTCTGAAGCCAGTCCAGTCCACCATGTGAAGCAGTTCCTAAAACCACGAGCCACAGGTGAGCTTTAGGCATTTAACTTTCCCATAAAGAAAAAAATGGTTCCAGATGAGAAACCTGAACGTAAAGATACCTACATAAACACATCTAAACATGTGAGTGTATAGGTGTTCTGTGTGTGTACAATTCTTTAAATTATCTAGGAATTTATTGAAATAGGGTCTCCCTTTGTAGTAGAGAATTACCTGGAACTTACTATGTAACCCAGATTGTCCCCAAACATGGGCAGTTAGGGCTAGAGAGAGATGGCTCAGCAGGTAAAGGTATTGGCCAGAAAGCCTGACAATCAGAGTTTGCTCCTCAGAGCACACATGAAGAATCTACTTGTGAAGTTGTCCTCTGACCTCTACATGTGTACCAGTGA
The DNA here is from genome assembly GCA_028658305.1 of Pachyuromys duprasi. Lineage (NCBI taxonomy): Eukaryota > Metazoa > Chordata > Mammalia > Rodentia > Muridae > Pachyuromys > Pachyuromys duprasi. Next base: position 53,703,469 of record CM053753.1, on the reverse strand, counting down.
CACATGCACACCCATGTACATATATAGTAAATACACTGTTCAAACAACCCAAAAACCCAAAACTCAAGCTGGAGAGATGGCTTTGCTGTTAAGGGCCCTTGTACTTTCAAAAACCTGGGCTTAATTCCCAGAACACCACAGCTACATGAGCTCCCTGGGACTTAACACCTCTTCTGCCCTCCTCTGGTACTGCACATATATATACACACAGAGAAGCAGGTATTCACACATCACATACATAAGAATAAAAAAATTAAAATTTTGAGCTGAGCAGTGGTGGCACAAGCCTGTAATCCCAGCCCTCGGGAGGCAGATTCAGGTGGGTCTCTGTGCGTGTGAGGCCAGCCTGATCTACAAACTGAGTTCCAGGACAGCCAAGGCTACACAGAGAAACCCTGTCTCAAAAAACAAAACCAAAAAATTAAAATTTTATTAAAAAGAAAAGATGTGACAATTCTCCTGTCTTAAGATTTCTGAATGCTGAGATTACAGACATGAACCATCATGCCCAGCTTATGGTTTTTTATATAAATCTGGGGACTAATAGGGCTAAGTAGCAGAAACTTTGCGTAGCATAAGTAAAGTCCTTTGTGCAATCCCTAGCACTATTAACACATACATAGGTATCTATGTATGGCCTCGAACTCACAGAGATCCACGCACCTCTGCCTCTCAAGTGCTGGGATTTAAGGCATGTGCCACCACCGCTGGGCTAGGCTTCAATTCTTTATCCCTAAACACAGCACACTATATCTTGATGAAGGGCTCACTCTCCTCAGCCCTCTGTTTTAAAACATTTGAAGCTTAGCCATCGAGAAGTTCTACCAAGTTCAGCTTAGGAAGCAATACTTGAAATAGTTACAACCCAACTAACTACACCCTTTATTAACTAGAGATAAAAAGAAAAAATTATGAGATAAGGCTATATCACAATTAACTCTACTTTTGCGTGTGATGAATTTGTAATGTGTCAGTCTGCCTGCCTGGTCTTTGCATTTTGCTTGGTTCTGCAGCTTGAGCTCAGCGCCTTGTGAACACTAGCCATATTCTCCACCACTGAGCCCATGCCTTCAGCCCTATAGATAACATCTTGTTTTTTAAAGAAGAGTCTTTAGTAGGCTGTATGTCCTTCTCACTAGGTTTAATCACAATTGTTTTTTGAGACAGGATCCCACACTGTAGCCTACACTGGCAATTCTCCTACCTTGGCATTCCAAGTGCTGAGATTACAGGCATGGTCCACCATGCCCAGATTAATGACTCTTTTATCACAAATAAACAACAAAGGAACCTGCAGTTTTATTTGAAAATAAAAAGACAGACACAGATTAAAAAAAAAAATCAAAATGATATAGCTTCTTGAAAAATGAGAGTATCCCAGCACACAGTTGTAAGACATGAAGAATTTAGAATATCTATCAATCTTATTATCGTTATCATTTATCCTAGCAAAACGGATGGGAACACGGAAGGGCCTAAAGGACACAGAAACCTGACAGCACCGAGAGGCCCAGGTGCACTGCTGCTCTGTGTCCTGGCCTTCAAGCCATACTTACTTCTCTGACTTCCACAAGGTGGTCTGGATGCAAGGGAGCTCTTTTGTTCACTGACTGCAGTTTGGAATGTCCGACATTAAAAAAAGAAATGGCACTCTGACTTGGTCTCCTCTGGGATATGGGAGAATTGCCACTAGATGCAAGTGAGAAGCTCCGGGACTTCAAAGGAGGGTTATTCTGTCAGAAAAAGAAAACAGTATCTCTTGTGCTTTTTAAAAATTTGGCTTTCTTGCCATCAAACTAGCATATATTTCAGGCTTTATATATGGATAATTTTGAGATTATATTAACATCAGATTTGACTTAGGGAAAAATTAATTTTACGCTATTCAAAAATTAGAAAATTTGAAATTTCCAGTCTGTCATTCTCAAAGAATTTTTATATTTTTTTAAAAAGTCTACTGGAAGAATAATATTTTTCTGATTTGCTATTCTAAACACTGGAACACAAAGACAACATAACACAGGAAATACAGGGAATATATGTATCTGTATGCAATAATATAGCAGATTCCTAAAGACAAATCCAGGTATCCTGTGGAACAATCTGGTACTTTCTGATCACTGTCACTGACTAGCAGTTTGTCCCATGAGGGGAATATTACACTGTATTTCCCAAAGGCTAGACATCAGACCTAAACACAATGTTTTGTTTGCATTATTTTGAGAAAGGGTCTTACAATATAAATGTAGCCCAGGCTAGCATCAAACTAACAATCTTGCCTTAACCTCTGAAACATTATTACAGTTTCCACCATGCCCAGATCTAAATCAAAATTTTAAAATATTAGTGGGAAGAATGCTAGGAAAGAAAAACAGAAAATAAAATATGAAAAAATTGTTAGCCTCAGATACAAAATTCTTTAAATGAGCTACTGATGGACCACTTTTCAAATATCTCCAGATTTCAACAATTCAGACCCTCCTTTTCACCTTAAAACAAAACTAAACCAAAAACACTCTAAAGAGCTAAGCACCATAAGCAAACAAACAAAACACTTCCAAAAAAGAGATGTAAATTACTGGGCCAGTGAGACTCCATGAATGAAAGCATCTGCTGCAAAGCCTGGCACCCTGAGTTCAGTCCCTGGAGCTCAAACTGACGGAGGGAGCCTGCTCCTCAAAGTGTCCTCTGGCCTCCATGCACAGCGTGGGTGGGATGCATGAGCACACACCCGAGAATGATCGAGACCCTTTTTAAAAGGATACATAAATTATTAACCAACAAGCATGTGAAAAGGTACTCAATATGAGCAGTCATTTGAGAAATACAATGAAAATCAGGAGTCCACTAGAAAATACAGAAAAACTAGGGGCCAGGGAAATGGCTCAGTTCATAAAGTGCTTGCAGTTTAAGCATGAAGACTTGAGTTCAGATCACCAGTGCCCACATAAAAAGCTGGGCATGACACTGAGTGCCTGTAACACCAGCACCTGGGAGGTAAGAGACACATGGGTCCCGAGAGCTCAGTGCCTGCCAGATAAGCCAAAGAACTGAGCTTCAGCCTCAGCTCAACAGCCTGTCTCAATAAAGCAGGGAGTGACTGAGCAAGACACTCAGTGTTGAACTATAGCCTCCACGCGCACATACACACATGTACAGACACATAAACATGAACTACTATACGACCCCCAATTTCCAGGCCTATACACATGCATGCAATACTTCCAAGAAATCAAAGGAGGGGCTCGGCTAGTAAAGTTTTGCCACAAAAACATGAGACCTGAATGTGATGCCCAGTGCCCGTGTTAAACAGGAAGGCCTGGTGGTGTGATTCTGTAACCCAGAGCTGGGAGGGGGCGTAGCTGGAGCCCTGTGGCTCACTGGTTAATTTAGTCAAAGCAGTGAGCTTCAGGTTCACTGAGAAACCTGTTTCCAAAAAAAAAAAAAAAAAAAGGGGAGTGATTGAGGAAAATCCTTGACTTTGAACTTGGGTCTCCACCTGTACGCATGCACACACACCTAAAATAATATGTTCATCCGAAAACTTAGGCCCAAATGTTTACAGTTCACATCATTCATAGCATCTACAAAATGAAAATACTGAGCCAGGTATGGGGGCTCACATCTGCAATCCTATCACTTAGAAGGCTGAGGTAAAAGGGTAGGAAAATGCCTGTCCGTTAAGCATTTGCTGAGTATGATGACTGGAATTTAGATCCCCTGCACCTACATAAAACAGGCAGGCTTAGCGGAACATCCCATAACTTCAACATTAGGGAAGAGAAGACAGGTGGATCCCTGGAGCTTACTATCTAGCTAGCCTACCAAAACCAGCAAACTGTTCCAAGCTACAAAAGAAAAAGAGAAGAGAGACTGAGGAAGATAAACATGTAGTTTATCTAACACACACACACACACACAGAGGCTAAGACAGGAACAATTGGGCATGTGGCTTAACTGGCAGAATGCTTGCCTAACATGCATGGAGCTCTGCATTTGGCCCCCAGCATCAAATAAATCCAATAAGGTAGAAAGAAAGAACATGCTTATATTCTTAGTACTTGGAAGAGAGGCAGGAAAAGCCAAAGTTTGGGTCACTTTCAGCTACACTGTAAGGGCAGCATAAGATGTAAGAGAACCTGTTTCAAAAAACAAACAAACAGAAACCCAAAAAAACAAACAAAAAAAAGAGAGAAAGAGAGAGAAACACTGAGGCAGGAGGATCGCCGAGAATAGAATTGCTAAGGTTTAAGGCAACTCTGAGCTATGCAGCAAGTTCCAGGCCAGTATGAACCAGAGTGAGACCCTGTCTCAAAAAATAAATTTAAAGAAGTATATAAGAAAAAAGAGAACAGGTAGGCTGGCAGGGTGCACACTTACAGCCCCAGCACTTGGAAGGCGGGGTGTGTGTGTGCTTGCCACGCATAAGTGCATATGACCCTTGAAGGGGAAAGCTGACACAATCAACCATTTTCCAGAGTCCATGAAAAGCAGAGATCAACCGCTCGCCCAGGGTTTGGGAAGGAGACAACAGGAGCGGCTGTTAACTATGCGGAGCTGCCTAGGGGTTGGCAGAAAAGTTCCGTAGTTACGTAGCTGCTGAGGTTGCACAATCTTCTGACTACACACACCACGAAATTATATTCTTTAAAAGAGCAACTTTATAATGTATGAATGGTTTCTCAAATGTATCATTTAAACATTCATTTAATCCGTATGTATATGCACATGAACATTATCAGAGCACAGATGTGAAAATGAGAGGACAATTCTCAAGACAATTCTCTTTCAAACATGTGGGTCCCAGGGATCAAGCTGAGGTCATCACGCTTGGTGGCAATCACCCTGCTCACTGACTGTTATCTGAATTTAAGAGTATAAAGCACACATTTCCCTCACCTTGTGCACTGATGTGTGTAAGCCCACATACCTTTCCAATGGCTTCCGTGTGGTGCTGGGTACATATCTGAAGTCTGCTAACCCAGTGCTGCCGCTCTTTAGCATCTGTGGCTGATAAAAAGAATATATACATCATTTATTGTCACAGTTGTTTGAGGAACACAATTAAATGCCCACAGCATAAAGGATGGATGAGTAAAAAGCAAAGGCTAGTTCTACTTTCCTTACACAAAATATCACTGACAGGAAAGACTGAAGTGTTGCCCTTGCTAGGAGTGGAAATCACCTAAGGAGAACAAATCACATGGGACCAGGGAAAGACAAGAGGCAACAGGTCTTAAGTTCTTCATGGTGATATGTCCTTATTTGTTTATTTGTCTGTTCGGGTTTTTCAAAATAGAGTATCTCTGTGTAGCCCTGGCTATCCTGTAACTCACTCTGTAGGCCGGCCTGGCCTCAGACTCAGAGTTCCACCTGCCTCGGCCTTCTGAGTGCTGGGATTAAAGTTATGGGAAACCACTGCTGGCTGATGTGTCATTATTTAAATAAGCAATCTTGACTAAGAATCTGAAGGATCAGCAATCCTTTCAGACCTTAGCAGAATGGTCAAGTAGGATAGCCACTATCTGCTTACTTATTAAGTACAACCCACACATTTCTTCAGAAATTAAATCTAGACAGAGGTTATAGGCCACGCACGGCAGCACAAGCCTGTAATTACAGCCCTCAGAGGTAGAGGCCAAGCTCTTGCAGCCTGCCTGGGCTACACAGCATGACCCTGTCTAGACAAGTCTGTGCAAGTCTCTGGTCATATCATCCTAAATACTCATGATTGTATTAAAAAAAAAACAATATGAAAATCAAAACCCCAAACCAAACACAGTAATTTATACTTTATCTTAATTAATTACTAATTGTAGTTATTAGTCACTAAAAGATGTCAAGAGGACAATGGGCAAAAAAGAAAAATTCCCTGTGGCAGACATAAAACAGTATTATGTAAACGTCTGGGTTTTACAGTTATCGGTAATCAGGATTTCATCTACAAAATAAATTGTTTTAATACACTAACCAGACTCATTCACCAGCCAACTTGAAAACACCGTGTGGCGTCGGCAGTGACAGCAGTTGCTGTGCCCAGGCCTGAGAGCAGCTGGCGTGCAGCAGCTGCAGCAGAGGGACCCCAGGGCTAGGTCTCAGCCCTACCTCTGAGTTTATACTGCTCCCCGCTGGCAGCATTCACTGTGAAGGTGTGCGAGTCTTCATCGCTGGGCGAGATCACAGCACCAGCAAGCTGCAAAGTGCCTCTGGGTTTCTGATTTCTAGACTGTTCATTCACAAAGTACTCCAACAGCCCAGCTTCATTGTTTAAAACAAAAAACCTGCAATGATGTTAAGAAAGTTATGATTTTTAAACATTTGCCCTCACCAAGCTAAAGCAACAAAAACTTCAAACATTTAAAAACTATGGTAGATTATTATTGGAAAAAAAAATCCCAAACCAAACCAAACCAAACAAACAAAAACCTAAAACTAAAGCATGCCAAGAAGTACCTAGAAACACTACACCAAATTTCCTAGGACAAAAATTATTTTAAAATTGAACATGTTTAATATGAGGCACAAGTTGTAGAGCTGAGGGAGAAGCATTTATTTTAGTTTCTGTGGTCCTGGAGATCAAATCCAGGGCCACACACATTCTAGGCAGATACCCTACCCAAGCTCAAACTCTGTCCCGAGAAGTGCTTCTTACAGAAGAGCACAGTAAGAAACAAGGCACATCCCTCCTTTAGAGGGAGACCTCTCCTGATAAACAGAAGACAGGGCAGTGAGAATTGTTATGCCAAAATATGAACTCTAGGCTGGCATAATGCCAAGTAGGAAATGAATATGGGAGTTGCAGAAATAAACCATTTGATTTGGAACACATACTACTCTTGCAGACAACCTGAGTTTGGTTATCAACACCCATTCTGAGTGGCTTAAAATCAATCACTTAGAACTCCAGGGGGTTCAAATACCCCTTTTTTGTTATCTACAGGTACCTACACACACAAACACACACACACGGGAATAATAAATCTTGAAAAATTAACCCTCAGTAATCAATCTTTTTTCTTCTTTTCAAAACAGGGTTTCTCTGTGTAGTCTTGCCTGCCCTGGACTCACTTTGTAGACCAGGCTGACCTTGAACTCACAGAGATCCACCTGCCTCTGACCCCGAGTGCTGAGATCACAGTAGGCGTGCGCCACTGCACCTGGCCAATATGAACTTTTTAAAGACAGGAATACAATCTAAGATATACCAGTGAAATATACCCTGGGATTAATGTGAGAGGAGAAAGATGTTGTGGCCGTGCCTTTAGGCGGGTCACAAGTGACCGCCCTGTTTAAAAATGAAAAGACTGCAACGGGAGACCCAGAAACTCGGGGAACTTGAGACTAAACAATGAAATGCTGATATACCTTGGCATAGAATTTGATGGAACACCGGTGGACTTTGGAAAGGAATTTGATGTTCTGATTCAGTTAAAGCCTCGCTAGTTTAGGATGCACCAATTCAGATCCCAATTTAAGTAGCACAACAGATCTTTTCTTTAAAAGTTACTAAAAAGTTAGAATTTCTCAAAATTTATATTTGGGTTTCCAGACGATTTGGGGGCATGCTACGCAAAAGCCAAGTTCATAACAGAACCTGGTGTCCAGTGTGGGCCAGCTCAGGAGCCAGGAAAACATTCATTGTCTCAAGTGACATAGAAATGATCATATCACAGGAGTTCAGAGAGAATGGAATCAGCCTTCCGTTCAGAAAGAGAAAAGGAGCTGATGAGGAAAAAAACAATAAAGTTAAATGTGCCCAAGAAGAGAGAGAGAAAACAAACTCACTGTTCTTCTCTTAAGGGTTTTGTTGTTGCTTTAAGACAGGTTCTCCCTACATACCCCTAGCTGTCCTAACATGGCGAGGTGTCTTTAACAGTCACCCACCTGCTTCTGCCCCGAGTGCTTGGATTAAAGTCACGTACCACCACACCCAGCTCTCTCCTAAGTTTATTAACATGCTTTTGAGTTTGAAAAAAATGTGTTCACATATTTTGATAAAAGATTAACCTTAATAATTTTGCAGCTTCCTGTTTCTTTGTTGCTGTTTGTCTGTCTGTGACAGCGTCTCATATAGCCTGGGCTAGCCCCAAATTCTGATCTCCTTAACTCTACCTCCAGAGTACTGGGCTTCTCAGGTATACCACACAGGTTGTGCGGCTCTGGGGCTTGAACTCAGAGACTCATACATGCTGGGCCAGGGCTCTACGGACTGAGCTCTAACCACAGCCACATTTTTAAAAATAATTTTTAAAAGATTTATTTATTTATTATGTATATAATATTCTGCCTGCGTGTACACCTGCACACCAGAAGAGGGCATCAGATTCCAGCACAGATGGTTGTGGGCTACCCTGTGGTTGCTGGGAATTGAACTCAGGACCTCTGGAAGAACAGACAGTGTTCTTAACCTCTAAGCTATCTCTCCAGCCCACATTTTTATAATTTTAAAACTCACATTTCATCAATTATTGGTGGAGTTGAGTTAAAGATCTTTTCATGTGTTTGTTGAACATTATAAACTGCCAATCACATCTTTGCTCATTTTTAAGAGTTATTTTTTAAAAATTTAGAAAAATTATTTGAATTAACATAAAGCAGCCATTGATATGATCTTAAGTTTCTAAACCCATCTTTACTAAAATATTTATATGAATCCTCCATTCAAAAAGAAAAGGGAAACCTCCTTGGCCAATCAGAAGCCCACATCCATACTCATGCTGCACAGGCCGATCAGTGACACTTCAAAGAGAAAGTGTGTGATGGAGAGGAGGAACCGGAGTCAACAGGGTAGTGACGGGTGTGAGAGGGCTGCGGTCAAGGGTGGAACATGCCATTGCCCAGCAGGATTGCACAGTGGTGTACAGCAGCCTGGAGCCTGCATAGCAGACTTGGCCCTTAGCCAACCCTGAACATGCTGTCTGGGCAATGACAGAGGCCCAAGATGAGGAATGGTTCACTTCCTGGACTGGATCTTCTTGAAGGACCACTGTGGTCCATGATGTGTGGGTCACTGGTCCTGAGGCAGCCAGGGTCCAAGTTGGCATCCAATGCAGACCCGTGTTCCCACCTAACACTATCCAGATATCCATGGTCTGAGGCCATGGTGATACCTGTGAGCTGTCTGGCCACAAGGACCATACTGAGCTGAGCAGCCTGCATGGCCACCTCAGCTGAGATCTGTGTAGATGTCCATGGCCTGTGTTACCACTGAAGGCCATGTGGATGTTCCTGGCTTGTGCTGCCATCTGAAACCATGTTGATGTCTGTGGGTTGTGCTGCTGCCAGGGAGTGAGGGCATACTGATTTGAGCGGCCTGTACTGTCACCTGAGGCCAGGGTGATTTCTGGGTACATGCTGCCACCAAGGGCCATGTCTGGATCTGTGGTCCTAACAAGGCCTGGGTCTGTACTGACACCTGTGGCCCATGTTAGCACCAAAGGCCAAGCCGGATATCTGCCGTCTGTGCTGTAGCCTGAGACCCTGCTGACATCCGGTTATGTTGCCACTGGAGAAGGTGTTGATGTGAATGGCCTGCACTGCCACTGCAAACCAGGTTTGATGGATGTGGTTAGCGCAACCGAGGGCCATGTTTGTGGTCACAACTGTCACCAGAAACTATGTGTAAGCCCATGATCCTTGCTCCCACTGACCGTAAAGAGCAAGGAGCTACCTTGGCAGTGATACTGATGAACGCAGATGGCACAGTTGAGAAAAAGGGACGTGGAAGGCTTTTCTGACAACCCCATCCTCCCAACCCCCCAAAAGTAACAACCTAAATAGGAAGTCATCAAAAAGACTTCAAAAAGTGTGATGAGGATGCCCAAGTGTGGCTCTCCACAACTGGCGGCTTCTGGTGAGGGTGTGGGAAGGACCGGCTCTAAGAGGCAGGGTAAGAGTTTAACCACGCTGCAGCCAGTACATGGAGAACACAAATTGGGCTTGGGTTTTTTTTTGTTTGCTTTAGTTTGTTTTATTTAGTTTGTTGTTTTGTTAGGAGTGTCACAATAGAGTGGGGAGATGGTCATGGAAGGACTGGGAAGTGAGTGTGATTGGGTGTATGATGTGAAATTCTCAAGGAATCAGTAAAAATATTATGTTGAATAAAAAAAGAAAATCATTCAAGCCAGGAGTGGTGGCTCTCTGCCATAACGCTAGCGTTTAGAAGGCTGAGGTAAGATTCTAAGTTTCAGGCCAGTCTAGGCAACTTACTGAGATATATCTCAGCACTAAAAATACACAAAGGCTGGAGACACAGCTCAGGGGCAGGGCTTCCTCAGCACAGGCAAGGCCCTGTTCAAGCCCCAGGACCAGAAGGAAAAGGAAGCATGCAGATTACAGACACGACCCCACACAGAGAAGGAGAGACAAAGCTGCCTTCCTCAAAAGGTTCCAGACTCTTGTGACTCTTAATCTAGGCGTTTTTAGCAAGCTGGCCTAAGTAATAAACTAGAAAGATATGGATAACCTCTGAGTGCACTGGGAAATTTAACACTGAGCACAAACCTCCACACCAGAATAGTCACCTTTTTCATTAAAGGGAAATACTGCACAGTTGTTGTGGTTTTTGTTTGTTTGCTTTCGCAATTGAAAGATGACAAAGACTGGCAGTTTGGAAAACTAACTGACCTTCAGGCTTCAGGGCTGCCCATAAATTAAGCATCATCAAATATAACTGTATTCTACCTCTGAAGTACAAACACAGACTTCAGTGATGGTTTTGAACAGAACACCAACTATATGCTTTGTTCTGACCTTGGCGAGGCTTTCAGGCATGGCACGCAGACTCCTAAGCCACTCTGGCACCTTCGAGGACTGGAGTCAAACTGGAGGAAAGTAGAGTCAGAAGAATCTTGTTTTGTACTTTCCTAGGGCACTCTATTCCCGAGCAAGCCTTTCTTTGGGGGTGGGGCAAAGAGCACAGACAGGGTCACTCCTCACTGGCCTCAAACTCCCTACGTAGCTATGGACAGTTCTGAACACCTGATCCTCCACATCCATCTTGAGTGTTGGAGAATTGCAGAATACCACACCATGCCCACCTCAAGTAATTAACTGTTTGTGTATGCTTGCAGTCTAGAGACAACCCGGATGTCCTTTCTCAGGAAGGCGAGCTACCTTATTTTTGAGACAGACTCGGAAACTCTCCATTTTGGAAGGCTGGCCAGTCTGCCCAGTGACAGTTTTACAAGTGTGTGCCACCACACTTGGCTTTTTACCATAGGTTCTGGGGTTCAAACTCAAGCCCTCAAGCTTGTGTGGCAAGTGATTTACCAACTGCACCTTACTTTTTTTATATTACACATTTATTTATTTAGGGTATACGTGAGTGTACCATGATGCACTTGTAGAGGCCACAGGACCGCCTGCAGGAGTCTCCTCCTTCCCGCCATGTGAGTATCAAGATGGAAGTCCTTACCCCGTGAGCCATCCTGCTGGCCTGCCAACTGAGCTACCTTACCAGTCATCAAACAATTCTTTCTAGAACACACTCATGCTAGGTATCTCCAACCTGCTCAAAGCTGCTTTTAGTCCAAACAGAAATGACCTGGAGGAAGGAAACTGCCTTGAATAGATGGCACAGGCACAGGCTTTTGTCCCTTAAGATTCAAGCCACAGATATGAACCCTCAAGACTCTGGCTTCTCAACAGCTTCCTAATCTCTCTATTCCCACCATCCTTCAATCTATCCAGTCCACAGGGAGGAGCTGGTGTGTTTATGTGGCCTCAAGACCTCCAAGACAGCTGACAGAAGTGGAACATGAGGGTGTTTTTTGTTTGTTCTCTTTTAAAATGTTTTTGCCCTTATTTATATGAGTTGTGTGTCTGTGTATGGTAGGAGGGTAGGAATGCTCATGCCGTGGCTTCTTTTTAAAAAATCTTCCATGGTGTTTCTGCTTTTCCTTAAAGTGTCTTGAAAACATCTTTCAAAAAAAAGAAATTCTTTCATGTTTTATTCCTGGTTTGTGTTGTTTTCAGGTAGAAAAAAAATGTAACTCATGTTATCCCATCATGGTTAGAAAGAGAATCTCCAAATGCATGTGAATTAGAAACAGCATGATTCATGAATTTGTAAAAATAATCAGTCGACAAAAATAGACCTTAGACTCAAAATGATTTGCTTATGAATTTCAGTTTTATTACTTTAAAGAATGGTTAGGGCTGGGGAGATGGCTCAGAGGGTAAGAGCATGGCTTGCAAGCATGAGGACCTGAGTCCAAATCCCCAGCACCAACATAAAAAGTCTGGCATGGTGTGCATGCCCAGAACCCCAGCACTGAGAGGTAGAAAAAGGCAGACCCGAGAGGTGAGGTGCAGAGAAAGTAGAACCCTGTGCACAAAACTTTTGCTAGTCAGAATAAAAGGGTACAATCTGGCACAAAGGCACATTTTTATAGTCATAGGTACTCTAGGTACTAAGGCCAGAAGAATCATCAGGGCTCAAAAGCTTGGACCCAACCTGGGCCACATAGAAAGAACTCATTTATTTTAATTTGGTCTTTTGAGACAAGGTCTCTTTATGTAGCCTGGCTGTCTTGGAACTTACTATTTAACCAGGCTGGCCTCAGACTCACATCACAGAGTTCTACCTGCCTCTTCCTCTGTCTCTGCCTCCCAAGTGCTGGGATGAAAGTTGTGTGTCACCAATGCCTAGCAGCAGCTCACTTCTCTTAAACACATACACTGTGCTGTATCATCTACTAGTTCTACTTCATGACATAAACACAAAAATGCAGAGACTTAAGCAGGTATTGTCACAACATTCATAGCAGCCTTATATACATTGCCGAAGGTAGAAATGACATAAATGTCCATCAATAGATGAACGGACAAAGAGTTTATATACCCACACTGGAATACTATTAGCCTTTAAATAATGGTGTGGACCAAGGAAATGGCTTATCGGGTAAAAGCACTTCTGCCAGCCTGATCCCAGGACCTGCATGATGGAAAGTGAGAACTGATTCCTGTAAGATTTCCTCTGACTGTCACATAGGCTTGGCATACACACATACACTAATTAACTGACTGACTGACTAACAGATTGATTGATTAATGTCATTTTAAAAACTGGGCCAATAAAATGGCTCAATGGAGGAAGTAGTGTTGAAGGCCTGAAGACCTCAGTTCAATCCCTCAGAACCACATGATGGAAACAGAACTGACCCTGATATCCACACATTCTCTGTGACACTCATGCATACTGAGGAGTACTCACATATGCATCCATATATATAAATATGAAAATAGAGTGGAAAAAAACCCCAAAGAGCTAGGTGGTGAAAGCACAGCACTGAGGAACCAGAGGAAGGCAGACCTCTGAATTTCTGAATAGCCAAGGCTACACAGAGAAACCCTGTCTTGAAAAACAAAACACCCCTCTGCTTCAGCCAACCAAAGCTGTGATACAAGTCTAGAACACAGATGAATCTTGAAACTGCAGAGTGAAATAAAAAGTCACAAAATGTCATGTACTGTATGCACAAGGCAGGAGTAGTAAAGTACAGAGACTAAAATGGGCGGGGGAGGGGGGAGCGGAAAGGCACACTGTTACATAAAGGGTATAGTTTGAGAAAATGAAAAAGGTTCTGGAGATGGGCAGTTGTGACAGTTGTACAGAGTGGTGAACATACTTAATAATACTGAGTTAGACGTTTCATATCTTATGTATTTCATATCTTATGTATTTAATTTAAAAAGTTAAAGCTGAATACCCCATCTCTGCCAAGTGCACAGTGTAGTTGAAGGACCTGGCTTCCATACTCACCAAGTGCCTGTGTGGCTATGGGCTGCTGAGCCAACCATCCAGGGCCACAGCTTGAGAATCAAGCACAAAAGCCCATCTCTCCACTAAGAGCCTCACCTCTGCACATATGAACAGCATGAGGCAAGTGAACACACCACTCCATTCACCTGGACACATGCCACCTCCTCCATCTCCAAAGAGAAAACCTTCCCGCGTACAGGAGAGATGTGGCAGATGCTCCTCTAAATGTTTCCCAGCCAGCTGTACTGACATCAGCCAATAACAGCTCCAAGTTCCCAACCTCTTAGTACACGTCAGCTTACCTATACTGCCACCCGGTGACAAGGTTGGTGTACTTCATTAAATAGCCATACACGTTCTCCATGTGATCACTGTTTCAGAAAGAACAGAAAGCTCGAGTTAATGGAAAATGAGAAGAAATCCCAGATAGACCACTACACAGTTCTTGTTTGTTTTTGTTCTGTAGCCCTGGCTGTCCTGGACTCACTTTGTAGACCAGGCTGGCCTCCAACTCCACAGAGCCTGCCTCTCCTCCGTGAGTATTGGAATTACAGGGGTGCACCACTGCACTCGGCTCAATGACAGTTTTAAAAACAGCTGCAGAGACATGAACTCATGTCTCTGCCAAGCATGACCATGCACCACCTTTAGCCCTTGCCCTCCCTCAGGAAACATAGGCAGGAGAATCTCTTTGAGTTCAAGGTCTACATACCAAATACAAGCCAGCCAGGGCTACACAGAAACCTTGTGGCTGGGCACAGTGGCTCACACCTGTAATCTCAGCACTCAGGGAGGCAGAGCCAGTTGGATCTCTGTGAGTTCAAGGCCACTCTGATCTACAAATCGAGTCCAGGACAGCTAAGACTACACAGAAAACTCCTGTCTCAAAAACACCTCAAAAAAAGAAAAAGGAAAAAAAGAGACCTGTGTTAAAAGACCAAAACAATTAAAAAAAGACAAACTTATCAAATTTCTTCAAACAAGTATAATATTCCATTTATTAATATTTCAAATAGTTATATGAATATAAAACTGCATAAATATAAACAATACACTGTAACTGTTGTATTTAAAACAACTACCCAAAATGATTTCTTGAAGAGTCCTTCCTCTGCCTTGGAAATTTAGCACCAACTGCTTTCCCTTAGCTGCTCCTGTCCATGAGACTCTCTTTGTCCAGTCCCATGGCCCCATAACCTCAGTCTTGTACTGAGGTTAATCCTGCAAAACCCGAAGTAGAACACAACAGAAGTTATTTCCTCAAAGGATCAAGGTGACTTAGGAGTAAGTCACCATTTGGAGAATGTTTCTTAGTCTGGGTTCTCCACACCTTATGTCTCTCTGTCTCTAGGTGTCCTCCCACCTGGTGGCGTGTCATAAAAGCACTGCAGCTGAGTACATCCTAAAAGGACTGGACTTCTAGGACTATCTGCATGTAGATTATGGGGAGAAACTTTCCTAAACTCTTACGTATACTAACCACCCTTCAGAAAAACATAGGCATGTTAAAGCTATCAAAGAGTGGCTGCGGGGATGAGTTGACAGGTAAAGTGCCTGCTGTACAAACAAGAGGGTCTGGGGTCAGATCCTTAGCTGATGTAAACACAAAACAA
This sequence comes from Pachyuromys duprasi, assembly GCA_028658305.1. Classification (NCBI taxonomy): domain Eukaryota; kingdom Metazoa; phylum Chordata; class Mammalia; order Rodentia; family Muridae; genus Pachyuromys; species Pachyuromys duprasi. Next base: position 53,688,091 of record CM053753.1, on the reverse strand, counting down.
AATACAACCATGAAAGATGAATGGTGATTGCATGGGCCTGTAATCCCAGTGCTGGGAAGAAATGGAAAGATCCCGGAGCCTCACTGGCCATTCTGGCCAGCCAAATGGTAAGCCCCAGGTTCAGCAAGAGAGCATCCTAGAAAATGAGGTAGAGGGCTGGCAATCTGGCTCAGCAGGGAGAGGCACTGGCCAACAAATCTCCTGATAGGACTTGCAGCTGGGAGCCCACGCTGTAGAAGGAAAATGGGTGATTCCTGCAAACATGCCCGGCACACACTCATGCTTGTGCATGTATACATATACACACTAAATAAATGTAAAATATATATAGAGAGAGAAAAAAAGAAAAAGGGTAGAGTGATAGAGGAAGCCATCTCGCACTGACCTCTGGCCTTCACACACGCACAGGGGAGCACCTGTACACACATCCCACAACACACACAGACACACAGAATCAGTTAAAGAAAGCAACTGAAAATTGCATCTTCATCAGTCATCAGTCACTACTAATGGTATTCTCATTTTACAAGTTATTGGATCAATCATTTAATAGCTAACAATAAATTTTTTAAATATATAATTTCAAGAGTATTACCTACAAAAACAATCCAAAGTGAGTTGTTCCTCCTAAGTCACAATACAGTGATCTGTGTTTTAATGTTATCAATACTGGTGAATACATATAGTTAACTTTTAAACCAGATGTAGTGGCACAGATCTGTGATCCCTGTACTCAGGAGGTTAAAGAATCAGGAGTTCAAAGCCACTGTCAACTACAAGACCAGAGATAAACAAGATTCTGTCTCAAAAAAGGTTAATTTCCTCATAAAAATTACAAGAAGGATGTTGACAATGATTTATTTGCTAACAGCATAAATCCATAAATTCATAAGAATTGGATTCACCCTGGTGGCAGCCACTGACAGGAGAAGCATGAGTTCAAGGCCAATCCCAGCTATGTAACAAGAGACCCTGTATCAAAACTGCAAAAGAAGGAGACTCAAATAAGTACGTGTGGACTACTGCTTGCTTCTATTTATGAATCAGAAGCCCCCAGATTATATAGGAGCACCTTGAGCATTCCTATTCTTTGGAATTGGCAGCGGCTGGGCCACTCCTTCATTTCTCCGTTTTGGTCCCCAAGAACTAAACACAGCGAGCTGATGTAGAATGACTGTGCCACCTGGTGGCCACCAGAAGACGCTGTGAGACTCAACATTTTGTTTTGGGAGCCACAGTCTTCTGTCGCCTAGACAGTTTTCAAAGTCACTATGCATCCAAGACCTTAGACTCCTGACACCCCTGCCTCTGTCCCCCAAGTGCTGGGATGACAGACATGCAGCACAACTCGGTGCTGGACCCAAACATCTTCTTGCTCACTTTTTTTTCTCTATCTCCTTAAACAAGCTAGTATCCCCTAATTCAAAAATCCAAATCCAAAGGGAGTAAGGGATGCCACCAGTAATGCCCACATACATACAGCAAACCTGAAAACTCTCAACCTGAAACATTACTGGTGCTCTGATGAAATTCTGTGACCGAGCATGTGCGACCCTCCAGAGCTCATGCTCCACTCTCTTAGAAGTGCACACATTTTTATCAATCTTAAGGAACCTTTAAGCAACCTGGTTGCTAACTGAGGAATACACTATATCTGTGATTTTATCATGCTATTTCATGTTCCATGAACCAAGTGATTAAAAATAAAACACTGAAAACTGATATGAAGAAGTTATCTTTAGTGATGAAACTGGGTCAATTTCTGACCTTTTCGATGTACTGCCATTTCCTTGGAATTAGTCCTGGAAGCTGTCTAGGAAAACGGCTGGTGACGGTGCTGGAGAGAAGGCTGAGTGGTTGAGAGCACATACTGCTCTTCCAGAGGTCCTGAGTTCTCTCTCAGCACCCATGTTGGCTGGTTCACAATTGCTTATAACTCTATCAAGGGGGATCTAATGCCTCTAGCCTCCTGAGGCACCACTATGCACATATCCCCATATATATTCATAACTAAATAGTAAATATTTTAAAATATTAAAATTTTAATATTAACATAGTATATATTTATATGAAAACAACTGTATACATAGGTACCATATAACATGAAGAAAACAGAACAAGGTTAAATATAAGGAGAAAAGAAAGGACTGAATGCAGGTAATGGGCAAGCTACAAAGAGGATACAAAGCTAATTATTGCTCTAGTTTTAAAACACTATCATTTGTGGGGCGGCATGGTAAGTGTACATATTCTATATAGAAAATGTAAAACTTAATGTGAAGCTCCATGGCTTACATTCCCACACTATTCTAACTGCTAAGAAGTTGAATTGTAGAGAGACTCTGGGTCTCATTACTGTGTGCTGTTTTTATTTATTTTATTATAAAAGTTTATAAATTATAAATTATAAAAAGTTTTTTAAAAGTTTAACTGAAAAGTGGTATCAACTTGTTTAATCTGACACTCCCTCCTGACAATGACTGTTTCAACTTTGTTGTTTTCTGAGACAGTCTTGCTATATAGCCTAGGCTAGCCTTGAACTTGTGATCCTTCCTGCTTCAACTCCCTGAGGGGTAGGGTCACAGGGAGTCACACGTTAGGCTCCATGCCCAACTAATACTATAACTGTTAACCTTTATCAGACTTAAGATACATATAATGTTTAGAGTCAAGCTTGATTCTAAACATTTCCAGATCCAAGCCTGTGGAGCAAGCCTTTAATCCCAGCACTCGGAGTCAGTAGTAGGTAGATCTCTCTGTGAGCTCGAGGCCAGCCCAGTCTACAAAGCAAGTCCAGGACAGCCAAGACTACACAGAGAAACCCCATCTCTGATTTTTTTTTCCCCCAGATCCTCTCAGTTAAGAACAAAGGATTCCTGGGCAATAATGACACACGCCTTTAGTCCCAGCACTTGAAAGGCAGAAGCAGGCAGATCTCTGAGTTTGAGGCCAGCCTGGTCTAAGGAGAGCAAATTCCAGGACGCCAGGGCTACAGAGAAACCCTGTTTGAAACAAACAACAAAACCAAAGGGGGAAGAGGGGAGGGGCTGTTACTAAGCACAAAGCAATCTGAAACCACTGACAAGTAAGAGCAAGTGAAAAGGTGAGACCTTTCCACCTGACGTTTGTGTGGAGAACTGCTTCTCTACACAGAGAAACACAGCAGCAAGGGCCTCTGGAACACAGTAGCAACAGGACTGTGTTTTAGCTGCCACCCAAATGTTTAAAAAGACCTTCCTTTTTCTTTCAAGTTTCCTTACAAGGATATATTGCAGATGAGCACACCCAACCCTCCGTTCCTAGCCCCCTCTCCACCCTGCCAGTCCCCTTGTCCCGCTGGACAGCTGTGCGTCTACTTTTACATCATACTCGCAACTTTACAGACCTACATACGCCCTGGGAACCACAAATGAGAGGGTACATTTGATACCTGTCTAAAAAGCACAGAATTCTGTACTAACAGGGCTGGGCTGAAGAGGCAGGACGAGATAGGAACCAAGAAGCAGAAGAGACAAAGCAACAGCTAGGTTCCAGCTTCAGTAAC
>CM053753.1:53593387-53684047 GCA_028658305.1 Pachyuromys duprasi | reverse complement strand
TGTGCGTCTACTTTTACATCATACTCGCAACTTTACAGACCTACATACGCCCTGGGAACCACAAATGAGAGGGTACATTTGATACCTGTCTAAAAAGCACAGAATTCTGTACTAACAGGGCTGGGCTGAAGAGGCAGGACGAGATAGGAACCAAGAAGCAGAAGAGACAAAGCAACAGCTAGGTTCCAGCTTCAGTAACCGGCACGCTTGCTTGAACTTTACAGTGGCCCTAAGGACCTATAAGGAGCACAGAGGGAGGCAGCATGACCGAGACACAGACAGACTCAGCAGTACATACATGGCCTGTGTGCATACAACATATTTGAAAACATGGTTGTAAACAAGACTAACCCTAGATACATAAATGACAAGAGATGGACAGGATCTTGGGGAACTCCAAGGAAAAGTTCAAGGGCAAAACGAATGAGGTATCAGGAACAGAGAAGAAAGAGTAGAAGAGACTGAGGACCGAGGTCTACAGGTATGTATATGAGTATACAGCAAGAATGCTCACGGCTACCAGAGACGTGGGTTTCTAGTCCCTGATAACCAAGGGAGAGCAGTTGAGTGACGTTTCAAGGGCTGGGACAACCGCCAGGAGGCAGTTCTGGAGCCTCCGACACTTAAGCATTTCAGTTTGAGTTCATTAGGCCCCTTAAAAGTTTGAATGAGGAAATCTTTGCGAGTGAAAAAATTTAAAGAATAAGTGTTCCTAAAGAAGCAACAAAGGCTTATTTTGATTTTTGATAAAGCACAGGAGAAATTTACAATCCACAATTTTAAAAATGAATGAAATTAGGTCATGCCAAGTGTTGAATCACAGGGAGGAAGTCTTAGGTTTTGGTTAACAGCTTGTGTGTTGAACTCCAGCTCTTCTCCACTCAGGAGCTGTTTGTATTTGTGGAATGTGTGTGAAACTTAGAAGCAGACATCAACCAGGAATAATGACCACATATGTGAAACAAATATTACATTATGCATAGTTATATGTATTTAACTATTGATTAGGCTTTGTGTAAGAACTTACCTAGCAAGCTCAAGACCACTGGTTTGATTCCAGCACCAGAACTAATCATTTTTATTTCTGTATTATTCCCCAATAGGTCCTCTCATAGGAACTACAGAAGGTTTGAAGATTACCCTACTCACAAGCTAGCACATTATCACGCTACAATTAGAGAGTGACAGACAACTCCTGAGTGGGAAAGGACAGATAGACTTCAATTATGAGAGCAACAGCAACACACAGATTTTCAACCCAATTCCACTGGGCTCCACAGAGGGCAAGCGGCACCTACACACAGGACAGATAAGAGTGTGTGAAAGGGCAGAGCCTCAAGCCCTGGCTAGGACACACCTCTTGTCAAAAGCAGCAGGCTGTACTACTGACTCTGCCAAAGCAAGACTTTGTTTCATCATATGAGATTTTATTTCATCACAAGACAGCAAAAAATATGAGTAATGACAGACATGATCTCTGTCTTCCAAGACAAGTCTGGTGAGCAGAAATACGGACTGCCCTTTGTTCCACAGCTGTTTTCAAGGCTGTATAACAGCCTGGAAGACAGAGGCATATTCGAAGACTTTTGACAGACCTTCCCTAAAAAGCACAGTTACTTGCTAATTCAGAAAAACAGATCTGCCTTTTAGCCAATCATGGTTAGCCGGTGAAGAGCCTAAAATAAAAGACTTATGTTTAAAATTTTTGAAAAGGTAGACTCTACCATATGTGCCTTAGCTTGCCTTTTAGCACTTTCTTTGGTTTGTTCCTTTCTGACCATTTCAATAAACAGCCAGAACAGTTGCAGCTTTGTAAACCTCCCTTTGTCAGGTGGTGATGGTGGTGCACATCTTCAATCCCAGCACTTGGGAGGCAGAGTCAGGTGGATCTGTAAGATCAGGTCAGCCTGATCTACAGCTCCAGGATAGCCAGGGCTTCACAGAGAAACCCTGTCTAAAAAAAGACAAAACAAAAACAAACAAAAAGCTGACACAGAAAATAAAAAGAGGGGAAATTCATTAATGAACTATTAATATTCACTGTGAAAAAAAATGAGGGACCCAGAACTAAGAAATCTAGCTTCCCTACAAATGGTGAGTAAAATCCACATGTGAATACACGAAACTCTAAAAGAAAGATAATTAAAGGTTAACGGAGTAAATTCAACCACCTTTTTCTTAAGGCCACCAAGAGACAGTCTGCAGTTACTGCTGAGGTTTTTTCTTTTTCCTGATTTTTTTGATGACACTGAAAATGAAGGCCAGAAACTTCTGACTTCCACTTCGCTGGGTATGCACATAATTGGGAATTGACTCAAAAATAACTGCTGAGTTAGAGCCCTGGCAAAACATGAGACAAATCATGTATTAAACTACTTATTACTATCAATGGGTATCCATTCATTTAGAGTCTATCTTCTTTTAATACCTCTATGCAAATAACTACCTAAAAATAAGATTTTTCCAATTACTAGCTCTGGGATCCTGACCAACTCTTTTCAACTTCCATTTTCTACCACTGTAAAACAGAGACAATGTACTACATAGCTCTGAAAGAATACAGAAGACAACTGCCTGCCTGTCCTTTTCATGTCCCACCATTCTGAAGCTGGCTGAAAATGACCTGCAAACATGCCTCATATCCAGATGGACACATCTGAGGCCAAAGGCATAATCTGATGCCCCAGATTCATTTACCCTCTAGATTTTCAGAACTTTAAATGTGGTGACGACTGAGGTCAATCTGTATTTCCTTACCTCATCACCTCTCCTCCAATCTTCCTTTTACCCTTTCTTCTTGGTGTCCAGGTGACTGCCGCTCACTTCTAGCACCTAACTGCCTCTTTTTCCTTAACAATCAAATCAAATTTATTTGATCACAAAAAAGTGCCTCAAGATTAGGTGATCATCCAGGCTCCATTACATTACCAACAATGGGAGGCATTTTCTGGCATGTACCCAATAATTCAGACAGCTGGTGTTCATGACCTGTGTAAGACAGCTTCTAATGCCTGGAAAAAAGTGAAGTGATACCATGTTGCAGGATATTTGAACCCTGAGTTTGTCTTGCTTACTGGAAAAAACTATTTCTAGTTGTAGTATGGCTCACCCTTAGCACACACCTTTAATCCAAGAGCTTTCTGTAAAAAAAAAGATTAAATAAAGTCAATCATAGGAAAAGAGGCAGAGCAAGCACCCAGTTGACAGGGAGTGAACATTGGAAAAAGACCATAGCGAGCAAGAGGATGTCAAGAGGATGGATAGAACAGGAACAGGAAGTAGAAGGGAGGTACATTCAGATTAAGGGATTTCCATGGGGAAGGAACATTTATTCTTTTGGGACAACGTCCAGTAAAGAAGATGGTCAGCTGGCTGCCTTCCTGGCTGCTTTCTCTCCCTGTCTGAGCTAGCAGGCTTTTACCTCAGCATCTGGCTCCTGATCCTTTACTGACAAAATTGAACTTTTGAGATTTTGTCAAAAACAACGTTATTTCCATACTTAGGTTAGAAAGACTGTAACTAATTGGGAGCTTAGGTCTGGCTAGAGCTCTGCTTCTCATTCTTGCCTCTGATGAAATAAGCTGCCCAGCTATAGGACACTCTGTGAAAAGGACTATGTGCCCAGGAACTAGCCTGAGAACTTTGTCCAATAAGGCAAAAGGAACTGAATGATGCCATGAGTCCCAAGGAAAACATAAAAAGTAGACCCTTTCTATTCAAATGCAAGCTTCTGGGTGATCATGGCTTCATAAAAAACATCCCCAAGACACAACTAGCTATACCAAAATACTCAACCCACATACACACTGTGAAATAATAAACACTGCTGTTTTAGCTGTGTGGCAGTAGCACATCTTTAATCAGCTCAGAAGGCTGAGGCAGGACGCTCTGGATTTCTGGAACAGCCTGGGCAACAAGGAGGCCTGGCCCTCCTGCCACTTCCCCGGTACTGTTTTAGTAAAGTGAGTCACTGAATGGGGGGGGCGGTTAATTTGCAACACAGTTATAAAACACTTGTCTTCACTACATTTCTTTTTTTTCTTTCCTTCTTGCTGTTTGTTTTAAGATAGGGCCTCACTATGTAGTCCTGACTGTCCTGCAATTTACTTTGTAGACCAGGCTGGCCTTAAACTCACAAAGACTTGGCCTCTGACTTCTGAGTGCTGAGATTAAAAGTGTATACCACCAAGCCAGCTTACCTACATTTCAAAATAAAGTCATTTTTAAAATTACATCTTAAAAACAAATAAGAGTAAGAATTATGGCCAACATGGTGGCTCACGTCTGTAACCCCAGCTACTTGAGATGCTAAGACAGGAGGATGGTAAATTCAAGAACAACCTGAACTACAGTGAGGTCAAGGCCAGCCTGATGGTCAATAGCCATCTCCACCATCATTTTTAGAAAGGAGGTGGGGAGGTGCTGAGAGATGGTGCAAGCATGAGGCACTGAGCTGGATCCCAGGACTATGTAAAAGCTGGGCATAGGAGTGTACAGCTGTAATTCCAGCATGGGGAAGGCAGAGAGCAAAGGATGGCTGGGTTCAGAGAGAGGCCTTGTCTCAAAGAATAAGGTGGAAAGGGCTGGTGAGAAAGCTCAGCAGGTAAAAGCATCTGCCACACAAGCCTGGTAACTCAAGTTCAATCTCTGCAGCCCACTAATGGGAGGAAAGAACTGACTTCTGACCTTTGCTCAGACACCATGCACACAATCATTCATACATACATCATATGCACACAGATTAATGATAAATTTTCAAATACTAAAGACAAAAATAAGTTGGGAAACAACTGAGGAAGAGGATGAGTGACACTGACCGCTGGTGTCCACATACGCTCACACATGTACGCATGCACCCAACACACATACACACAAGTTTTCTCTGTCATAAAAATTGCGCTAAGGGGCCAGTGAGATGGCTCAGTGGGTAAAGGCCAAGCCTAGTGACTGAGTTCAACACCTGGAACCCGCACAGTGGGAGGCGAGAACTGACTCCTAAGGGCTCTGCTTGAGCCTCCACATGCCCACTGTGACACATGCATACCTACACACAGACAAATACATAAAGACAATACATTCTTATGTTGGTTCTAGATTTGTCTCCCTATATTGCTAAAAATAAATAAATAAAATTCCAAAATATATTGACTGTAAATAAGTACTAACTAACTAACACAACTTTATCCGGCACTGTGAGTGCACATCTTTAAGTCCTAGCACTTGGGAGCAGAGGCAGGCAGATCTTTGAGTTGAGGCCAGCCTGGTCTACAGAACTAGTTCCAGGACAGCCAGGACTAAACAGAACAATCCTATCTCAAAACACCAAAACCAAAAAAAAAAGGCAACAACAAAAACAAACCAGAAATAGGATTGGAGAGGCAGGCTGTACCGTATAGAGACAGATAAGCAGTCAGCTCTCTATGTGTTTGGGACCAGCTTGGTCTAGTAGCAAATTCAGGTCATCCAGGGTTACAGAGTAAGACCGTGTCTCAATTAAGGGGGTTGGGGGGAAGGATAAGGAGCAGGGGCTGGAGATGAGTGAGTGGCTAAAACTGCTTGTTGCACAATCCAATTAACAAGCCACAAATATTTGTGTTCCACAAATATCTGTAACTCCAGCTCTAAGGAACCCAATGTCCTATCTGGGCTCCATGTGCTCACAGGCATGCATACCTACACACACAAAGAAAAGAACATGCTTACAAAGACACACACACATAAGTCTAAAAAAAAAAAAAAAAAAAAAAAAAAAGCAACACTTGAGAGGCAGAGGCAGCAGACTGCTGGGAGTTTGAGACCAGCCTGGTCTACAGAGTGAGTTCTGGGAAAGTCAGGGCTGCACAGAGAAACCTTGTCTCAAACAAAACAAAACAAAAAAGAAATCAATAAAAATAATTTTTCCAGGGAGGGAAACTGGGTGGTTGAACAAACATGTAAGGCAAATATTTCGAGTATGTAATCCTTCTACCTATTTTTTTTAAGAAAAAAATTAACAAAATGGTTTGTTTGGTTTTGTGGGGTTTTGTTTTTCAAGACAGAGTTTCTCTGTGTGACAGAGCCCTGGCTATCCTAGACTCACTCTGTAGATCAGACTGGCCTTGAACTCACAGATCTATGTGCTTTTGCTTCCCAGGTGCTGAAATTAAAGGTGTGGGTCACCACACCCAGCTTAAAAACGTTTTAACTATTATTAATATCTTAAAATGTTAATACACATCTTAAGTCTGCCCATAATCCCAGTGCTTTGGAGGCAGGAGGATCAGGAGTTCAGTGTCATTCTCAACTACACAGGAAACTCGGGGCAAGCCTGGGCTACATAAGATCCTGTCTCAAAACACACACACACACACAGTGTACCCAACAAAATGGAGATAGTAGAGAGTAAAGCTACTGATGAGATTTGTAATGTTCTGATAGGTAGCTGAATACCTCTAGAGTTCCTGAAAGATTTTCTGACTCAGACGACATTAACTGAGGTCAGAAAGGAGACAGTCCACAGCACAAGAGCTTAAGACCAGCCTCGAAAGGGGAAAAGCCAACTGACCAGTGCAAAAAGGAACTGACCAGAGGAACAAGGCATGAAGACGAAAACAAAAAGTGCTGTTAAGAAGTCAAGAAAATGGGATGAGGGTGTAGCTGTGGCCAAGTCGTCAAAGTATCCTAAAAGCATGCATACTTACAAGGAACTCAGGTGGAGTGAAGATGTGAAAATACTCATTGTTCCCTGGTAGGGACAGCAAATGGCATGGGTTACTTGGTAATGAGAAGCAATAAAAATTGCTTTCCGGAGGAAAGGATTAGGTCACTTTTTATAATTGTTATTTTGTTTCAAACATTTTAAGACTCCAAGCCTGAAAGAAGAAGCGAAGAAAAGGAGATCATAGGTTTTGAACACCTAGTATTTACTCTAGTCTATTTAATTTTCCACTTTTAATTCAGGGTGGTTTTTAAAATTCAGACTGTAAGAAGACTGACTTCTGGCTATCTCAAATTTTACCCTATTTCCCGGAATGATATCAAAATATCCCCACAAAAAGAACTTTCTTATGCTTCATCTTAATCCATAAAGGGAGAGGAGCCAGAGAGATGGCTCAGTAGTTAAGAACATTAGCTGCTCTTCCAGAGAACCTGGGTTTGGTTCCCAGCACCCATGTGGAAGCTCAAACTGTCTATAGCTGCAGTTCCAGAGGATCTGATGATCTCCCTCTTCTGGCCTCAAGAGCCAATGCACACACGTGCAAACATACATACATACATACATACATACATCCAGGCAAACACTCATACACATAAAATAAAATTCACAAAGGAGGAGAAAAAACATACTGTCTTTAGTTCAATCCCCATTTGCCAATTAAAAAGTTACCTATTCAATTCTGTAGATTCATGCGATGCATTTCACATATGCATATATTTGCATATTAGGGTTTTTTTTTTTTAGGGGGGCGAGGAGTGATAGAGGACTCTCTATTTAGTCCTGGCTGTGCCAGAATTCACTATGCAGATTAGGCTGACTTCAAACTCACAGAGATCCTCCAGCCTCGGCCTCTCTGTGCAGAGGGATTAAAGGAGAGTCCCACCACACCCAGCCCATATTTGCATATTGTAATATATGCGCATTTCACATATATAAAGACTAGTCGTGATAAATATGTACCTTTCATAAAATCTTGGTTCTAACCCCATCCAAGTTTCACAAGTACAGTCAAAGAGCTTAAAACAATTAAAAACAAAAGAACTAAAGTTAAGCACACAAGTCAGTTACCCAAAGTTCATCACTATAGTTCCAACATCACAAGATGCTCTTATTCGTTCATTCTTAGAATTATGGACAGTAATCTCTCCATACACTTAAGAGTATTAAAAAAACACAAAATGTAGTTTTTCTTGTTCCTCCAGAAACTCTTGTTCCCTCAATGTTTCACTTATATTAATGAAAACTGATAAATGTAGAATTTCTCAAGAGTTTTCAAGTGCCCCGATCAGGTTCTTTACGCCATCATTTGTTCGCCTTTGTACCCTAAGCTCTTAGGTCTCTCCCCTTTTCTAAGTCACAAGTACCCAAAGGGTAAGATCACTGACTCTTGTTACTCCAACCATTCCACAAGGTTTGAGCACCCAGCCCTTGCCGCTGAAAGCGCTGAGTTCAACAGTTTCTGCTCTAACAGCCATTCAGGCTTACTTGTAAACAAATTACAACAGAGGAGAAAAAAAAAAAAAAAAAAAAAAAACCAGAAGTGAGTACAGAGATAAATCAGAGGAAGAATAAACTCTTGGGCAAAAGTGGAAATTCTGCGGTACATTTCTGCTTTCCTCAAAAGGCCTCAACAAAAATACCTGTTGAATGAATTTCTGGACAAAGTGGATCCTGTTCATGAAAGCAGGGTTTCTAGCTCCAGGTCAGGTTATCAGCCGCTTCGGAAGTGGCCTTCCAACTGCAACATGCAGAACCCCAACACACTCACACCCACCCCCGAACATCACTTCGGGGGACCATACCTGTACTGCCAGCCTTTCGCGGTGCCACCGCGGCTGCTGGTGCTGCCGCCGCCGCTGACGGCAGCCCCGCAGCTGCTGTTGCTGCTGTTCTTGTTCGGGGTCACCGCGGTGGCCAGGCCCTCCAGCTTCCCTTCACTCTCCGAGACTTTGACGACCGCTGCCGGCTCACCTCCCTGCATCTTAACTCCAAAGTTCATCTGCCCTCCTCGGGCGGAAGGGACCAGCAGCAGAGGAATTTTGTAGGTACTCCTCCCCTCTCTCTCTCCGGCTTTCACTCGGAACGGGATCTCAGACCGCGGCTCGCGTGGAAACCGCCAGTGGTCCAGAGAAAGGGGTCACGCATCTCCACGCCGGTTAGAAACTTTTAAAGAGCGCAGGTACCCTTCACACTCATGCCTCGCCTGGGCAAGGAGGACAAATCACCCCGCCAGAGGGCTCGGTGCCACACTCCGAGAGGCAGCCGGGCGGCGCGGGCGAGGTCGCCGATCCTCCGACAGGCAATCGCCGGCCAAGGACGGGCGACCACGGCCCGGGGAGTCCCGGAGCCCACGGCCCTGACCTCGGGACTCGGGGTCGGGCCGGCCGCGCTGCCTCTTCTCCTCGGCAGGGTCCTCAGGAGAAAGGACCCGTCCAGCCAGCTCGGCGGTTCCCGCCGCAGCCCCGAACTGAGCCGGGGCGGTCGCGCGCAGCCCGCCGAGGGTCGTGCAAGAGCCGCCGGGCGGGACGCGGGCTCCGAGGCCGCTTCAGCTTGGGCCGGAGGTGAGTGGTTCGCCGCGGCCTCCTCCGAGACGCCTAGCCCCGATGCTCGGCGGAGTTCAACCACGAGCGGACCAGTCCCTGGAGCTTTCTCCGCTCCAAACGTAAACGCCAGGGCCCCGGCCGCCGCCCCACCCACAGCCGGTCATCCACCCGCCTGCTAGCCCTCCCCGCCTTCCTTTCCGGTGTCGTGTGAGCTCATTTCCGCTACAGCTGAAGCGCCGGCGCCATCTTTGATTGGGGCAGCCGGCCCGAAAGGAGGCGGTGACAGGAGCATTTAGGGAAAGGACGAGCTAGGGGAAGACGGTGTGGGAAAGAGCACAGGATATGAGAGACAAAAAAAAAAAAAAAGAGAGAGAGAGAGAATGAAATGGTCTTGCTAAACAGGACCTATTCTCTCTTATAGAGCCCTATTCCATGCCTTTTTAAAGGAATCCCCCAAATAAGAATGTACAGAACAAAGGGGGAAAAATGACCTATTCAGTCATTTTGGAACAACAACAAAAAACCCCTCAACATGTTATTGGACTAAGATAAATCAGGAAAGGAAATTGTATTGGGAATTAGAGCTCTTGGTGATGCAGGAGAAACTTGAAGTAGTGAGCTTTACCAATAAATTTACTTAGGAGTATGAAGTTACACAAAATAGAACTTAGCTAAAAGGAGAATAATAAATTCTTCCAATACGGCTGGAATAAAAGTAGTATATAACCAGGCTTGCTACAAACTGTAAGAAGGAAAATTTTGTGCCATAATTGAAGTTTTAAGGTGTCTGAGGAAGTTTCTGTTAACGTTTATTCACTGAGCTTGACCTTCAGTTAGGTTCCATGCCCACAACAGGAGACAACGCTGACTTACAACCAGCCATTAGGCCCATCCCCACATTAAAGAGCCTCTAGGAGTCAACCCAAGAGGGTACTGCAGGCCACAACCATCCATAAGGCCTAGCCTGCCGTTAACGCTCTGCCTCTTCACAGGAAAAGCCTAACTCTGCCAGGTGGCCGCGATGAAGCTGGTAACAACTATTTGAGAAGAACAGCACTGGTGTGCTTGATAATGATCCTGACGATAACTTTGCTGTGTAAATTTCCCATCTGCCAAGAGGTGCAGTCTCCTTTCTCTGTTTAAACGGTTCAAAGTGGAGCTGGGGAGATGGCTCAGAGGTTAAGAGCACTGACTGCTCTTCCGGAGGTCCTGAGTTCAATTCCTAGCAACCACAGGGTGGCTCACAACCATCTAAGGGGAGATCTGGTGCCCTCTTCTGGTGTGTGTGTATACATGAATTTATTCAAACCTGAAAAGGATTTGAGGGTGCTGGCATAAGAGTAGACTCTTCTGCTCAAGATTCTCTTTGAACAGGAACCAGAGTTGGATTATCTTAGAGAGTGATGCTCTCTGCTCCTCATATGTCAAGTAGGTGCCATGGAATTCTTTGCCTGTGTAATCCTGTGCGGGGTTATCTCATAGTTATGTCGGGTTATCTCAAGTTAGTTATGTCACTGGGTTCCACTTATCAGGTGCAGCCTTGCGTGTAGTGGGGTTTCTATCTAAAAGGTATTTTTTGACTATGTTCATCACACTGGACAACATAGAAGTAACCCCCAAACTAAAAGATAAAAATAAATGAAAGGATTGGGGGATGGAACAGAAAATCACTGAGATGAAATGGAGAACCTGGGGGCTGGAGAGATGGCTCAGAGGTTCAGAGCACTGGCTGCTCTTCCAGAGGTCCTGAGTTCAATTGCCAGCAACCACATGGTGGCTCACAACCATCTATAATGAGATCTGGTGCCCTCTTCAGGCGTGCAGGTGTGCATGCCGACAGAACATTGTATACATAATAAATAAAAGTTAAAAGCTTAAAAAAAGAAATGGAGAACCTGATTTAAAGCAAAGAAAACCATGTATAAAGGGATGTCTTATAAGATAACATTTAAAATGAGATGATGACAGATGGGGGAGTTAAGGGAAGAACGATCTGTGTTTATTCTGGGAAATGAGAGCCTGAAGCCTAGAGCATGACAGAGAAAGTGGTATGGAATGAGAGGGAAGAAAGGCAGAGGAATTTGGATCTTATTGTAAATACGACATTGTTAGAAATAGTAAAAAATAAATAAAAAATAAAAAGAAAGAAAGAACAACAGGTTCCAAAAACCAAGGAACACAACACCGCCCTTCTGAAAGAGAGACAGCCTCACAGCTGGAGAGAAGTGAAGGGCTGCCTCATAGCTGGAGAAAGGTGAGTGGCACCTCACAGCTGGGAGAGGAGAGACAGCCTCACAGCTGGGGATTGGTGAGGGGCACCTCACAGCTGGAGAAAGGTGAGTGGCTGCCTCACAGCTGGAGAGAAATGAGGGGCAACCTCACAGCTAGGAGAGGTGAGGTGAAACATAAGAAAATGACTAAATCTCCATATTCTGCTATTAGGCAAAGCTTTTGTTGTTGTTTTGTACGACATCAAAAGGCTAAAGAACAAACCATTAAAAATGGCCTTTAAAAAAAGGTGGCACTGGCCTTTAATTCCAACCCTCAGGAGGCAGAGGCAGGCAGATCTCTGAGTTCCAGGCCAACCTGGTCTACATTGTGAGTTCCAGGTTAGCCAGGACTTCGTGGTGGGTCCCTCTCTATTAATTAATTAATTAGTTAATTAATAACCAGTGTTGAAGATCTGGAGTAACTTACATGTTGGACCCTGCTACTAAGGTTGCAGTTCTTCACGGCTGGAAAGCCCTGAGCTTCGCAAAATGGAGGACTCCCTTTGTCAGCAGGACTCCCTCTTCTCTGCCTGATCTGAGGAGACCGGGTCCCCACACCCTCTACCTGAAGAAAGTCATGTAGCCCTTCGGGAAATTACAGGTCCAACTCCCTTTCTCCTGATAGAACCTGTTCAGCCAGCACCTGGGATTCCTGTAATGTCTCCTCATGCAAATGAGGTATCCCAGTATGGTAGCCCTTTAGCCAATGACATTTGCCCACCCTGGACTTTCCCCACCCACTCCCCAAAATTCAATAGAACCCTCCTTCACCCTGAATACAATTGATCTGCCTCCTGCAGCTGATCTCAGAAGGTCATTTCTGGCCTACTCATGGGCAACCGAACCCCAGTTCATTGCTTCTGCTCCCTTGTCCCTGAGGACTAGGGGCCAACAGCCCCAGAAACAAGGGAGGGCTACACTTACATACTGTCATTAAAAATGGAAAATGTTCTCTATGAAGAAACATTCAATCATTTTTAAAAGCAGATTGGGGGCTGGAGATACTGCTCAGTGGTTAGAGCCATACTGCTCTTGCAGAGGACCAGGATTTGGTTCCCAGGCCCCATGGCTCAAAACTGCCTCTTAACTCCAAGTCCAAGAGAATCTGATACCTCTGGCCTCCGAGGGCACCTGCATTCACATGTACATGTACATGCCCACACCCAGACACACACATCATTCTTTTAATTAAGTAAAACAAACAAACAAAAAACCATGTTAGTGAAGAAGGCCTGATATATGCTACAACATAGATAGGCACCGAACATATTTATTATATGAGTGAAAGAAGACACAAGGAGGCCACATATTGCGTGCTTCCATTTGTAGGAAATGTCCAGAATAAACAATCCCCAGAAGGCAAAATGCAGATTACTGGTTGCCAGGAGCTAAGAAAAGGGAGGGGGGCTAGATAGAGGGCCACAGATCGAGAGTGCTGGGCCCTCTTGAGGAGGACCCAAGTTTACTGCCTCAACTCCAGCCCCAGGAGATCCAGTGCTCTCTTCTGGCCCCTGTAGGCACCTACACACATGTATACATACACTGTAAAATAATAAAAATAATCATTTAAAGGGGGAATAGATGAATAAGAGGCGGTAGGTGTGGGGTATTTTTACACTATGTGCACACGATAGCGGAATAATTTTAAAATCACGTAGTGGTGAATGAAGGTCACCCAATCTTGTGCAAATACTCAAGCTGTTTAGCTGTGTACTGTATACTTTAAAGGGGGAAGTTTGCAGATGAACTGTAGCTCGGGAAAGCTGTTGTTTAAATTGCTCAAGCTGGGGAGGGAGGAATCGGCAATGTTCTTGCCGTGGCACCCAGACAGACACAGTGGCGCCCCAGTGAACCCAGCACCTGGGAGGTGGAGACGAGAGAATCGGAAGCTCAAGGTGATCCTTCGCCACATGGTGAGTTTGAGGCTAGCCTGGGATACACGAGCCCTTGTCTGATAGAGAAACAAACTCTTAGGTGGACAGTGAGAGTTGAATGAAGGAGAAAAGGGGGACTGGATATTAATAGCAGGTAATTATACAAAAGTAGGTCATAAACGATAGTAGAGTAATAGCGGGTGTGATGAGGAATACACACACCCAGGGATGGTGTGGACCTTTCAGCTTTAGAGTTCCTGAAACTATCCTGGCAAGGCTTCTAGTACAGTAAGACTCAGGGGCTGGCTCCAGTTAGCCAGACTCACCAGGATACACCGCTACTGGAAAACAGGCGCCAGCACCAGCAGCATGGGCCATGCTGCAGCACTTTGAACGCCACAGCATTGTTTTGTAAGAAGCTTTCCAGGATAAGTCATGACCACCCCTCCTGGAACCAGAACCAGAGACACTGTTTGCACGGATTTGGGTTTTATTTTGGTTTGCTCTGATAACGGAGATCGAGTCCAGGACCTCAGACAGGACAGGCTGGGCAAGTGCTTTATCACTAAGCTGTGTCTTAGTCCCTTTTTTTTTTTCTTTTTATTTTAAGATGGGTTCTTAAGTTGCCCAGGCTAGCCTTTGGTGGGATTCAGACCCCAGACAAGTGGCTGAGGTGCCTATTTAGCATATCAAAGCTGACCTGGCCTCCAGGTTCTCCAAGCATCCCTCAGCCCCTACCTGAACTCTCCAGCTTAGGGATAGGGCTTCCTCTCCCCGAGAGGGTCTTAACCATATAATCCACTCATTTTGGTTCTCTCTCCTATCTCTCTTGGTGCACAGTTTCTCTCTCTCTCTGCTCTCCACCCCCACTTTTCTATCTCCCTGTCAGCATGGTACCTTCTGTGAGATCAGTGAACCCACTAAACCTGCCCCCAATAAACCTGCCTTTATACTTTAACTTGGCTTGAGTTGGCTTATTTTGTCGGCACAGAATACCTGCCAGCCTTGAACTTGTGGGGTGCCTCAGCACCCCTTCCTAGCTAAGATTACAATCCTGCACCCCAGGCCCAACTGGTTATCTGTTTTGTTTTGTCTGAGAAACAACTGGCCTTCACTCAGCGGCCAAGGAGAGAGGGAAATATGATTTGAAAAAGAAAGATGAATGCGCTTTTCTGAGATCTTCAAAGGGATGCCTTCATAGCTTCAGTGAGGTAAGGGTACCTTCCATAGCAGTCCTGCTGGCCAGTAGATCTGAGTCTCCTTTTCCATGGGAGAAGCTTCACTGTGACCTAGATCATGAAGCAGAACTGACGAGCAGGTTCTGCGGTATGTGACAGTGAACCTCTTTGTATCTGTTTTTCCTCACCTGTCAAGTAATACCTCCTCTGTGGAGGGCTGAATTGCGTCTTCATTCCCACAGTACGCTGAAGCTTTCACCCTCCCTTCAGAGAGATGGTTTTTGGAGATGGGACTTTTGAAAGATGAATATAGTTAGATATGGTGGAAAAAGTGGATCTCTGTGTGCAGTTGGATAACTCCATGTCATAGGAGTTCGTGTTAGGAGGAGACTGAGAGAAGCTAGCTCTCCTCCCCTCTGAGACATATGAAGAACATACTATACAGATTCTAGCAAGATGGCTCACACACAGAAAGCAAGATGGCCCACACACAGAAAACAAGCACAGCACACGTGGACCTTGGACTCCCCGCTTCTAAAACTTCGAGGAAACCCACTCCTGTTGTTTGAAGCATCCAGCCAGGTCCGGTATTTGAGTACGGTGGCCTAAGCTGAGACAATTTTCTCCTTGGAGGAGCTGTCGGCATTAAGATGGAGTGATGCCTTTTGAGCACTTGTGTCTAACACGTGTCATGCTGAGCGCCCTGCAACTACTAATTGTTGCAATTAAAAGGACAGCGTTTGCCTGACAAATAGAATGAACAGTTGTTGGGGGGGGGGCTGATTTCTGCTGGTCAGCTCTGCAAACAAACCAACCCCTTTCCCCAACCCACCCACCCACCGGAAGAAGGCCACCTTTGTCCCTCAAGAGAAATGCAGTTTTCTAGCCATATCCTGACTTTACAGCTAGACCTGTCTGGATGTCTCTGTAGATGCAGAATCCTAATAACATTATCTGGAGTCACCAGCATGTGGGGTTTGTGAACATACAGGGACTGTCACCTCAGCTTCAAAGTCGCTGGCTTCCTCTTACAGGCTTCTCCAGCCACTATTATTAAATATTTACTCACTAAGTGTGTGTGTGTATGAGAGAGACAGAGATAGAGATGGGGGTAACTCACAGGGGTCTGTTTTCTTCTCCCTCCATGTGGATTCTGGGAATGAATTTCATGTCCTCAGGCTTGCAACAAAAGCCTTTACCCACTGAGCATCTCTCTGGCCCTTCCTCCCATCATTCTTCACAGAGCAGCAGTTCTTACTCTGTTCTGTCCATTGCCTTGTTTTGTTGTTTCTCCAATGGTGTGTGTGTGTACATGGCATGCCTGTTTATGGTATGGAGACTGAAAGTAGAGCCTGCGCATAGGAGTCAAGCGCTGTACCACTAAGGTACACCCCAACATTTTAGTTTCCTTCCTGGCATCTCATACTAATGTGCTTGCCTAGCAAGTGTGAAACCTTACGTTCAATCTCAACACCAACAGGAAAAAAAAATCCCTACAGTTGGGCCTCAGGCTGCAAATCTGGGTGGTGCTCTCCTTTACTGTGCTTGATTTGAGCAAACTATTTTGGCAAGCCTCTGTTTCCTCCTATGAGAAAATAGGAGAACTTGTCCAAAGTGCTTGGCACAGCGGGTGGGAGATGGCCTTTGCAGAGCCACTGAGCTCCTGTTCCTAGCACTCATATCAGGTGGCTCACAACTGCCTGTAACTCCAGCTTTAGTAGATTTGACATCCATTTCTGGTCTCTCTGGGCACCCATACCCGTACCACTTACACAGACACTATGTTTGTTTTCTAACGCTATAATTAAACTATGATCAAAAGCAGCTTGGAGAGGAGAGGGTTATTTTGCTTACACACCCTCCATCACCAAGGAAATCAGGCTAGGAAATAAAGGCAGGAACCTAGAAGCAGAAAGGAAGCAAAGGCCTGGAGGGATGCTGCTTACTGGCTAGCTCCCCATAGCTTGCTAATACTCCCCAGGACCACCCTAGGAATGACACCACCCACAGTGGGCTGGGCCTCCCCACATGAATCATGAATTAAGAAAATGCTTCCATAGACTCAGATGTGCTTACAGGCCAAACTGATGGAGGCTTTTTGTTTGTTTTTGTTTTGTTTTTCAAGACAGGGTTTCTCTGTGTATCCCTGGCTGTTCTGGAATTCAGCCTGTAGACCAGGCTGGCCTTGAACTCAGAGATCCGCCTGCCTCTGCCTCCCTGAGTGCTGGGATTAAAGCACGGACTGCTGCCAACCTAATACAATCTTTCTTGAAGCAAGGCGCTTAGTATGCTACTTGCACTTATTAGCACCGGACAATGCTGGGTAGCTGCGCTCTCTCCCATCTGTGATGCGCAGAGCAGGCGGATGAAGGTTCCTTGAAGCACCTTCTTTCTCTGTGAGCTTAAAACCACGCTAGCACGAAACCTGGAATGCAGAAGAAAGGCTACGTATGGAGGAGAAACGGGCAGGGAGCCAGGAGCAGAGGGTTTGGGGAGCCATGTGGATCTCATAAACGGAAGGCAGTATCATGATGGGGGTGGGGGAGGGTGGGGGTAACCTAAAAACTGAAAAAGGAGTGAGGGAGGGAACACCGTGTTCACGTCCAGGAAGCTGTTACTCCCTTAGTAAAACAAAGGCGATTCACCCTGGTTCTACCGTTTACCCCTCCCTGTCCTTGTGGGTGGAAACTCCTTAGCAATTTCCCAGCCCAGGGGGATGATTCTGGGCTCTAGAACAGCCTTGGCGTGGAAGAACCTCTGCCAAGCTCAAAGCTAGTCGTGGGAGTTAAACAGAGGCGGTGGCTCTTGTGTTTGGGAGGAGAAAGGAAGGCGGGCGGGGGCGGGGAGGGGGGTTTGTGGCTGCTGGGCTCACATTTGGGTGAAATGTGATGTTGTCTTGCAGCGTCTCTCTGTCATTTCCCAACTGCACACCCAGCAGACAGCAGCATTAGCTTTTCAAAGCTTCATTGGAAAGGTGGAACAAAGGTCTGTGTGCCAGATCTCTGAGGGTCTATTTTTAGATTCTTGGCTAGTGGTACGCGTAGTATTTTGCTCACAGAAACCAACAGATGACCAAGCCTGAAGTCACATGAGTTTTCTTTGGGCAAGGGTCAAATGTCAGGGGTTACCTTGGGAAAGCAGAGACAGGAAAAGCAACTGGTGCTCACTAGTGTGAAGTTTGGGGGGAGGGGAAAGGAATTCTGGGCACACTTTGGGTCAGCCTCCTAGGTCCTCGAACTTGCTGTCCCCATGAAATGAATCAGAGGGCCAGAGAGTGCTGGTTTACTCAGGAAGACATGTCTCCACATCTGTTCTGAGAAGTCATCCTCTCAGACCAAACAGAAAGCGACCCGAGGACAGGCGTTTTCATTTGTTCTCCACACAATAAGAGGCGGCAACTGATTTTAAAACTTTCTTGCAGTGATTTAAAAAATTTGAAGACACTTTGTTTTCTTAATAAAAATATTTTATTAAAATGTTTTATTAAAATATTTTTAATAAAAAATTAAATTGAAAGTTATTTTATTATGGTGTAACTCTTAAGAAGATTTAATAGGCAAGTCTTCACAAAGGAGCTAGAAGATTGAGCCTACAAAGCTCCTAGAAGCCAGGAGTCAGGGTTCTAGGCTTCGATGAAACACCATGACCCAAAAGCAAGGTGGGGAGGAAAGGGTTTATTCGGCATATACTCCCACACCATTGAAGGAAGCCGGGACAGGAACTCAAACTGGACTGGAAGTTGGAGGCAGGAGCTGATGCAGCACTCTTCCATGGCCTCTGCATCAGCTCCTGCCTCCAACTTCCAGTCCAGTTTGACTTTCTCCTAATCGCAAATGTTGACGTTTAACCATTCTAAGCCAAAGAATGAATGGCATGATGGGATCTGAGTGGCTTAATGTAGAAAGACATCTGGCTGGAAAGGTGGCTCCGTGACTAAGAGCATGTACTGCAGAGGACACTGGTTCAGCTCCCATCACATTGCTCATAAGCTTCTCTGATAACTCCAACTCCAGGGGAGCTACTGCCCTCTTCTGGCCTCTGCAGGTACTTGCACTTACTGACATCAACACAATCACACAAAAAAAGCAAACAAAATTATTTTAAGAAAAAGGAAAGTCGCTGGACATGGTGGCACACACCTGTAACCCAGCACTCAGGGAGGCGGGATTTGCCATTCAAAATCCCCCAGCTCTTCATTTGGCTAGAAAGAGGCACGTGTGTTCTCTTTTTCTTCTCCAGACATCACTACAGACTCTAAAGGAGAACTGGATAGTCTTCAGCTGTGTAAGAAGCTGCTCAATGCAATGTAAATGGCACGAAGGGGGATACTCCCTCCTTCCTTCTTTTGAGGCAGCTTTGACTTCACCATAAGCAGCTTTTTATAGCAGTTAGATTCAGTCAGACCTTGCAAACCAAAGCTAAAATACAGTAAGAACAACCCACTCCAGGTTTTCTAGGCCACTCCTTATGTTCTAGAATTTGTTTTGGCTTTTCTTTGGTTTGGTTTGGTTCTTTTGGGACATGGTGCCTCTTTGTGGCCTTGGCTGTCCTGGACTCACTTTGTAGACCAGGCTAGCCTCGAACTCACAGAGATCTGCCTGCCTCAGCCTCCGGGAGTGCTGGGATTAAAGGTCTGCTCTACCACACCCAGCTTGGTTTTTAATTTAAAAAAAATTAAAAATTTTTATGTATATGAGTGTTTTGCCTTCATATATGGATACGTACCACATGTAGACCTGGGACCCATGGAGGCGAGAAAAAGGCATTAGATTTCCTGGACCTGGGGTTATGGGTGGTTGTGAACTTCCATGTGGGTGCTGGGAATTGAACCCGGTAGTCCTTAAGAACAGTGTTTTGGGCTGGAGAGATGGCTCAGAGGGTAAGAGCACTGACTGCTTTTCCAGAGGTTCTGAGTTCAATTCCCAGCAACGACATGGCGGCTCTGAACCATCTACAATGAGATCTGGTGCCCTCTTCTGGCATGTTAATGCAGACAGAACGTTGTATACACAATAAATAAATAAATCTTTAAAAAAAGAAAAAAAAAAAAAAGAACAGTGTTTCAAGGTAAGCCCACCAGGGACCACCACAGACTCTCTTAAAGCTGAAAAGAAAGTCTTTATTGAGGGCTGGTGGCTGGCTGCACAGGGAACTTGCTCAAATCATGCAGTGTCAAGCTTTACAGCCCTTTTTTTAATGCACTAAAACCACATTCTGGCTGTCACACATCAGTTAGCAAGAAGCAGAACTATAGATGCCAAAAGGCAAAATTAGTGTGTTTAGGGACTTTACTAGAACTATGAACTAGGTCTTTGAAGGATTGGTTCTTTGTTCCTGTTTTGGCAGGTTTGGGAACTACATGCTGGGTTTTAGGTTCAAAATGGTGCCTCTAACATGGCATGAGTTGTGCCTAAGGGCCTGTTGCAACAGCAAGTGCTTTTAAACACTGAGCGGTCTTTGTGGCCCAGGGCTTAAAATTTAAATTACCTCAACCTCTATTGCCCGGAGATGCTAGGTGTAGATAAGTTATGGAGATTAGTTCATCTCAGAGAAGCAGAGCCTGCACCCTTGGTCCTGCTGGGTATCTGATTCAATGTGCTTCCGACCCTGGGGAACTTGAAACCATTTCCGTGCTGACTTTTGGCAAACGTGAGCAAATGCAGTCCTGTCTGCATGCCAGGCAGCTAATAACATAGAGCAGCTTGTTTGCCCGAGGCTAAATTCAGCTAGCCTCTGACTTCCGGTCTTCAGTCTTTCCCAGGAGGAGCCCACGCTCCAGTGACCCTTTTCGCCCTTCACACTCCGGGTGCCCAGCTTTCACGTCCAAAGAGAAGACGTGGAGTCGGTTTTTCCAGAAGAACAAAATACAAAAGCAATATTAGCCTCATCTAGTGAGAAGTCTCTGACGACCTCCTGAAGGGTGAAGGTTAGTGTGTCTGGGGCCTTTTTAGTTGACAAGAGTCATCAGTACATTTGCTGAATGGGGTCAGGTGAAGGAATACAGAAGGCCAACAGGGGAGGGGATGGTACATGGGGAGAGAGGAGAACCCAGCTCCTGTAAGTGATGCCAGGAAGGCTGTAGCCACATTCATGCTCACACTAGGCCATGAACCTGGGTTTATCCAGAAAGCCTGAAGGTTTTCAGTGTTTACCACCATACTTTTTCTGAATTAAATTTTGTGGAGACCCAACCCAAACCAAGCATGTTGGTTACCAGACCCCACAGTACCACTTCAGAATCACTAACCTAAAATTTATTTGTCTTGTTTTGCGGTGGAAGGCATGTTATATGGCTGTTTTGTTTTGTTTGTTCTTGTGAAACAGGGTCTCATGTACATGAGACTGCACTTCTGATTCTTCTGCTTCCACTGAGCAAGTGGTGATATTATATACATATGCCACCATGCATGGCTTAGAGCCTGTTTTTATTGTGGAAGACACACACACATATATATCTTCTTTTTAGTACTTCAGTAGTTCCTAAATCTCTCTCTCTCTAGCTCGGATTATAGGTGTGTGATATGTGCAACTATGTCAGACTTAAAAAAAATTGGGGATGGGAGTTTCAAGACAGGGTTTTTCTGTGTAACCCTGGCTGTCCTAGAACTCAAATTGTAGCCCAGGCTGGCCTCAGACTCACTCAAATCACCTGCCTCTGCCTCCTGGGTGCTGGGATCAAAGGCATACGCCACCACCATCTAGCTCTAATTTTGAAAATCCCATGCATAATATTACAATGAAATATGATTATATCTATCCCCATTCCATCCCAATACGCTCTTTCTTATAAACTCATGACTTTTTTTTTTTTTCTTGGTAGCCCGTGACGTCCAGGTAGAGCTTCTCACTGTCTCATGTAGCACAGGATGGTCCTGAACTCATTACACAGAGGATGATCCTTACCTCCTCACCCCTTCCACATGACCAATACTACAGACAGGCAATATCACATCCATTTTATCACACTCAGTTCTTATTGTAAATCTGCAGTCGGAGATAAAATAGCATATTTTAAGAAGGCCTGATGACATATAAGCATGCATCTTAGTAGTGTCTTTATAGTTGACTCTTTCTTTGCAGCTGTAGGGCTGGAACCTGGGGCCTTGAACATACAGGTGGCAAGCACTCCACCCTTGGCCACGACCCTGGTCCTGCAAAGGGGTTTTATAAATAAATCTTTGTCATTCCCAAAGGGCAAGTGAAAATGCAGGCATATTCATCTGCTACCACCAGGTGGGTGGTGCACTCCTTTAATCCCAGCAGGCAGAGGCAGGTGGATCTCTGTGAGTTCAAAGCTAGCCTGGTCTACAAAGGATAGCCAGTATAACCAAGGCTACACAGAGAAACCCTGCTTTGAAAAACCAAAAAAGCAAAAAAAAAAAAAAAAAATTTTTTTTTTTTTTACACCATTCTTATAACAGAGTGCAAGGGGCTGGGTGGCATCTGTAGCAACCGGCTGCTTGCTCGTTAGCTCGTTAGCTCGGGACAGGGACAGCAGCAGAGCTGATCGCTTTTAAGGTCTCTTTGTGGTAGTTACCTGTCTCCAGGTTGTGATGGAATACCTAACAATGCAACTTAAGGAGGGGCTTCCTTTGGTTCCCAGATCCAAGAATACTATTCATTATGGCTTATTATTCTATATGAAAACCCTAGATTCTAGGGTTGGGGCTGTGACTCAGTGGTAGAGCATGTGGCTAGCAGGCAGAAGGCTACACTTCAGTCTCTAGAAACCCTTTCCAAGAGAGAAATTCTGGGCCCCAAAGTCTTCATTTCCTTCAACCCCTTTCTTTTATCTGGAAGTGGGGCACACTGTTCTTGAGCCAAGGTCTCATGTAGCCTAGGCTGGCCCTTTAAACCACTGGTTCCTCTTGACTCCCTTGATTTTTTTAAAAAGATTTACTTACTTGTATACAGTGCCCTGCCTTCATGTGCCCCTGCATGCCAGAAGAGGGCACCAGATCTCAGATGGTTGTGAGCCACCATGTGGTCACTGGGAACTGAACTCAGGACCCTTGAAAGAGCAGCTAGGGCTCTCAACCTCTGCGCCATCTCTCCAGCCTGGCTCCCTTGATCTTGAATGCTCCTCTCAAGTGCTGAGACTACCGAAATGTGTGTCACCATGTCCAGGAAGGTAACTGTTCCTTTTAAAATGTAGTTTCAAGCAAGCATTTATCTTGTGACCTTGTCTCAAAAACAGTAGGGGAAACAAACCCGTGATTTCGAGTATAAAGCACACGCCTTTCTACTAGCTTATAACCAGCGCAGTCCACCTTCCCGTGCTCAGACACTGCTCAGGTCTTTAATCCATTGTGAGGGTGCTATAGAGACGCATCTGAGTCACCGTTTCCCCGCTAGCTTTCACCTTGCAGGACTTTCTCATTGCTCTGGTCTGTCATACTTTGGGTTCTTATTAGAGTATGTTCTCTGACCGCTGTTTCTCTTGCCTTCCCTTGAGCTAATGACTCTCATTAGCATTCAGGCAGGACACAGGCGAAATTCTGAACTAGAACAGACCGTCCTGGGTTTGCGTGACTGGAGTCAGCTGACGCATCTGGGGTGGACTTTCTCCAAAGCGTTCCCATTTAGCAAGCTGGCTGAAAAGCCTGTGTTTTAGTTAGGGTTTTAGTACTGTGACATAACCACAGAAACTCTTATAAAGGACGATCTTTAGTTGGGGCTGGCTTAGCGTTTCAGAGGTTCAGTCCGTTAACATCATGGCGGGAAGGTGAAGGCAATGCTGCTGGAGGACCGGAGAGTTCTTCCTCTTGGTGTGAAGGCCGCAGGAGGAGTCTGTCTTAGGAAGCTGATTCCACACTGGGCAGAGCTTGAGCGTAGGAAACCTCAAAGCCCCGCCCACACAGTGATGCGCTTCCTCCAACAAGGCCACGCCTCCTAACAGTGCGGCACCCTGTGACCAAGCATTCAAATGCGTGAATCTATGGGGGGTAAAACCTATTCAAACCACAACATCCTGTCTCTACTTTTCCCTGCCCTATGACAGTGGCCTGAATGTTAAGGACTCACCCAGCAAGTTAGTGGCTGATATGAATCCCTCGGTGTCTGCTGTCCAATAATACCTCCAGTCTATTTGGAGACGTAGAAAAACTCATCAGTGTATCAGGTGATCGAGAATGAAGGACATAAAAGGAGTAGGTTCTAGAGTGACCCATCTGTGACCCAAGCCAAAGTACAGAGCTGTTAGGTGAATTGAAATCTATTTTCCTAAACCCGGTGTGGTGGCACACACCTCTTATCCTAGGAGGATGAGGCAGGGGGATTGCTACAAGTTTGAAGCCAACCAGGGCTACACAAGGTTTCCCTGTGTAGCCTTTGTTGTGTAGTCCATGCTGCCCTGCGCGCCTATGCTTCCCAAGTGCTGGGACTAAAGGTGTGTGCCACCGACAACCTGGCTGTAATTATTTTTTTCAAACAGTGCTGGGGTTAATTCCAGTATCAAGTGACCTCTCCCCGACTCTTTCTGTGAAGTCTAAACATATTCTATTTGATTTCCTGCCCTGACTTTCTTCAATGATGAGTTATGATGTGAAAGTGTAAGCCAAAAGACCCTTTCCTCCCCAACTTGATTTTGGTCATGATGTTTCATCACAGCAATGGTAATCCTAACTAAGACTTTCTTTGACTTGTGAAAGTATTTGCAGGCTCTGCGATCAGTCTTGGGGGAAACATAAATTCTTTCTTTTTTTTTTTTTAATTTATTTTTTTATTGTGTATACAGTGTTCTGCTTGCGTGTACACCTATACACCAGCAGGGGGCACCAGATCTCATTATAGATGGTTGTGAGCCACCATGTGGTTGCTGGGAATTGAACTCAGGACCTTTAGGAAGAGCAGCCAGTGCGCTTAACCTCTGAGCCAGACCCTCTAGCCCCAAAACATAAATTCTTGAACCCTGAAGAGCTTTAGGGAAAGAATTAACAGAAGTGAATCTACCACGGGGTTGGAATAGTAGCCAAAGGAGGTGTGACACTAGGCAAATCTGACTCTGGAGCCTAAGTTTCTGTTGTTTCACAGATGAGCAGGTTTACAGGAAAAAAGCTGCCACAGGGAGAGAAGGGCTTTTGTTCTGGGCCTGGCCTGTGTAGTGGTCTTCCAGGACTGAGCACTGTCAGCTCCTTGCTAGAAAGGGCACCACCCGGCCAGCTGCTTCTTGCCTCAAGGTGCTCTGACAGGCTTCCTCCCAGCACCATTTTCTCTTCCCGTTTTCCTTCCCAGCATCAGTGTTCTCTTTAGGTCAGGGCTGTGTGTGTAGCAAGCATGAAGCACATTCCCACCTCTCCGTATTCAGTAGCACTTCCTGAGAGCTGTGGGTCTCCCTTCTGACTGGATTCTGGCAGACCAAATGTGCTCTGCAGTTTTGATCTGAGTCCTACTGTGACCAGCATTAACTGGGTCTGAAGTAATTTGCGATTATTATTATTATTATTATCATCTTGACACAGGCCCTTCCTATGTAGCCTGGCCGTCCTGGAATTCACTATGTAGACCAGGCTGGTGCTGTACTTACAGAGCTCCTGAGTGCTGGGATTAAAGGTGTGTGCTACACCTACCAACCTGGTTTATTATATTATTTTTATTGTCATTATACTACAGTTATGTGTGTGTGTTTATTTGTGTGTGTGTGTGTATCTGTGTGTGTTCCTGTACATGTGCTCTGGTGTATGTGTGTATAGATCAGAGGACAATTTTTTTTTTACTGGGGTATCAGTACTTTTCTTTCACTATGTGGGTCCAGGGGATTGGCCTCAAGTTGTCAGGCCTAACAGTGGGCATTTTCCCCAACTTGCCATCTCACCAGCAAACTGCTCCACCGCCCCAAATTTTAAGAATTTTAAGGGTGTTTTTATAATGACAATACTTAAGTGTTGTTGGCAGCCTAAGCCTAATCTGTCGCACTCCAAGCTCCCAGTGGAGGGACAGCCCTTCACAGTTTGCTCCCACTCCGTTCTACAGCTCGGCTCCCAGGCCCACACTCTGCTTTCTACCCATACTTACTCTGTGATCCTCGGGGCCTGTGTGACCTTCGCCTACAGAGGGCTTTTTGCTTGCTTGGCCCTCTGCTTGCGATCTTTGCCTTTCAACTCAATCCTGAGCAGCCCTCTTCCTCTCAGCCTCCAGGGAAGTGAAGCCCATTCTCGTACAACCCCGTAGGCCCCAAAACACATCACCTAGTCTTGGCAAAGATGCTGCTTTGAGGTGCAAGCCATAGTCTCTCCTCGTGTTCCCACTGGAATGTATGCGGCTAGTAACAGGGGGCTATGTTCATCTCTGCATTCCTCTGTGGAACTAGGTCATTCCTAGGTGGTAAAAATGAATGAATGAATGCATGCATGTGTGGCTTTTCTAATACATGTTCTAAGTTTTACTCAATTAAAAGCATATTTCCAAGCTGGGTGTGTAGTGTGTGTCTTTGATCCCAGTACTCAGGGAGTCAGAGGCAGGTTGATTACTGTGAGTTCAAGGCCTGGTTTACAAAGTGAGCCCAGGACAGCCAGGGTCACACAGAGAAACCCTGTCTTGAAAAAAAAAGGGGGGTGGTGGTATTTCCAAATGTTTGGCTGGGGGGAGGCAGAGCCCATGGGCAATGTTCACAGTCTTAGCTTCAGACTGTCCTGACTCTTCTGAGGATGGCCCAGTCTAGGTCACAGTAACAGAGCCCACTGGTCTACATCTCCCTGAGATCGTCTGCTCTTGGGCACTTCATCTGGAATATTCTGTGTCCTTGGTAGGTGGAAACGGTGTCAGGATTTGACCCTATGCTTGCTCTAGCTCAGTCTTCTCATTTAGTTCTGTCTCAGGCTTGGGGGTCTTTATTTTGTAAAACTTTCGCCAGTGTTGAAGTAGGCAAATATCCAAAGCATTGTGAAAATTAATTCCTCTGGGGTGCTCTGTCTGCAGAGGCCTGGGGACTTGGGTCAGGAGTCGTTGCTGAAGCAGAGTGGAACACTCAGCTCTCGGTGCCACTGGTCCTTCTGTCATAGCTGCAGGACACGCGGAGTGAGCTCTTCACAGCCCACCTCAAAGTGAGCCCCACAGGGCAGGCATGGAACTATTTCATGTCTTTTTATCTCTATGACTAAGTACATTTTCAATAAATGAATGATGTTGCTGGGTGAGGTAGCACATGCCTTTAATCCCAGAACTCAGGAGGCAGAGGCAGGCAAAGCATCATGAGCTCAAGGCCTGCCTGCTCTACAGATCAAGTTCAAGGACAGCCAGGGCTTTGTAGTAAGACTATGTCTCAAAAACAAACAAACAAAAACACAAAACAAAATGAATGACTGGATGATTCTTCTGTGAGTATGTACATCAGAAAGACAAGCCTCCCAGATCAGATATCTTTCTGTAGTCAGACAGCTAAAGTTATTATTCCAAGGTGAACAGAAATACCTGACAGAGGGTATAAGAACAAAATGTTCTTTCTAGGGTGATTTTTGTAGTGTGGCCTTCATCAGGTTCTGTCCAGAGGTGGTGTGGTCTGGCCAAAAGACCATTCACTAGAAAGAGACAACTTGATTTTTTTAAATGTAAGGCTGTTTCTTATTATTAAGTCATGTCTGTATATTTATGATGTGTGTGGGTTCACACATACCGCAGCAATGTGTGGAGGTCACAGGACAATTCCGTGGAGTTGGCTCTTCCCTTTCACCTTGTGGTGGGTTGCAGGCACGGAAATGAGGTGACTAGAAGAGACATAAGAGCTTTGCTCATTGAGCCATCTCACCAGCCCTTGATGTGAATCTCAGCTTTACCAGTTTATAATTGCATGGCCTTGGGCAAAGTACATCATCCTGAAGGCTTTTGGAGCCAGGTTTTTCTTTGTGTAAGAGCCTGGCTGTCCTGGACTTTCCTTGTCAACCAGGTTGGCCTTGAACTCAAAGAGATCCACCTGCCTCTGTTTCCCAAGCGCTGGGATTAAAGGCGTATGCCACCATGCCCAGCTATGATTCTTACATATCAATTAAGAACTAATACATAGGGCTGGGAGTGAGTAGAGCACTTGTCTAGTGTGCACAAGGTCCCAAGTTTGATCCTCAGCCCTCCACAAACTAACAAAATCGAAATATATTTAATAAAATATATCCCTAACATACAAAAGGACGTGAGGAAACAATAATGGCTGCTATTGTCACGGGAGATGTCCTAATTTTGTCTGTCACTATGATGAAACACCCTAACAAAAAACCCACAACTTTAGCTCACAGTTCCAGGTTTCAGTTCAACATAAGAGAAAGCTTCAGGCTGCAGGAACTTGAGATGCTGGTCACATCACATGCTCGGCCTAGTCTCTAAACTCTAGAGAAACAAACAAACAAACAAACAAACAAAAACAAGGGCACTCACGAAGCTTGCGTGTTCTGCTCTCTTACGCTGCTCAGGATTCCTTGGGAGGTAGCACATCTGGCCTTCCGAGTTTCCGCGCCCCATCCTCAGCTCCCGGGAACACACGCTCTCACTACCACACCCAGACTTCTCCGTATTCTTGGTGAGTCATGCTCTTCACTTCCCCTTGATTTAATCCTAGAGCCGATCGGTCACAGCCTGAGCTGTGACTCCCTGGGACAGTGAAATGGAGAAAAGCTGCCTTGGGGAACCCCTCACGCTGCGGTCTGGCTTCCAGAGTAGCTGCGGAGCAGTCCCTGCAGGTCTGTGCGACTCTGTACAAGCTGTCCCCACCGGGGAAAAACCCGTGTATCCCCCAGTCCCTGCAAGGCCATCAAGTCACAGTGCCACCCCCCACAGCCGCCAGGTTCTCAGGGTGGGCTAGCCCGTCCAGAAGGTTGCTGAGCTGGTATACCAGAGCACTCCTAACCAATGGGCCTCCTCGCTTCAGGGCACCTTCAGCAACTTCGGCAGCCAAGGACAGCTCTCACTCACCCTACTTGCCTAGGCCAACAGCCAGGGTTTGGGGCTGGGCCAGGGAAGGGACTGGAAACAAGGCTGATTATTCTTGGACCGGAAGTCTCTTTTAAATTTTCATTTACTTACTTACTTGTTTGTTTGTTTATAGACAGGGCCTCAAGTATCCCAAGCTGATCTCAGATTTGCTATAGCACTGGAGGTTAACTTTGAACTTCTTGATTATCTTGTCTCCACCTCCCAAAGGCTGGTGTTACAGGCCTTTGTCACCAGGCCTGGTTTTATAGGTGCAGAGAACAAAGAGCATGAACCAGTGTTTATTATATATAAGTGGACCAAGAGGCAGGGTCATTGCATACAGATGAACTAGGAGGCGGGGTTATTGCATAGAGAAGAACCAGGAGGCCGTGTCATTACATACGGTTGAATAGGAGGCAGGGTTATTACATACAGATGAATAAGGAGGTGGGATTATTATATGCAGATGAATAGGAGGTGGGGTTATTATACACTGATAAACAAAAAACCCTGTTTTAACTAGTGTGTATGGGAGCTAGGGAGCACTCTTCAGGCTCTAAATGTGGAAGGGCAGCTCTGGTGGACATTTTCTGCACACACTATCAACGTTCACACATGGAGCTGAGGAAGGCTTTGCCGTTTCCCTCTGCGCCTCTCACCTTCCAGGAGGTATGTGGGGGAGCACTTCACTATTTTCCCATGGGTCCGAGGCCAGGGTCCTTGACATGGCATGACTCATGTCAAACTATATACCCTTCCAGAAGGCAGCTTCAGTCACTCAGGATTCTTCTCCACAGCTGAAATTCTTGTCCAATAATTTAAATGTAGCACCATCCTTTATCTTTGCAAATCCTTCAGGACTCCTTGCCATTGTTCTTTTTTTTTTCTTTTGGTATGGGGCCAGAGCTGAAGAGAGGGTTCAGTGTTAAAAGCACTGGCTGCTCTTCTAGAGGACCCGGGTTCAGTTACTAGTACCCACCTGGCAGCTCACAACTGTCTATGACTCCAATTCCAGGGTATCTGATACCCCCACACCAACGCACATAAAATAGAATTAAGTAAATCAGTTTTTAAAATAAAGTTTTATTTATTATTTGTGTGTGATATCTCTGTGTGTGATTTCTCTCTGTGTATGTATGTGTGATCTGTGTGTGTGTGATCTCTGTGTGTGTGATCTATGTGTGTGATCTGTGTGTGTGTGTGATCTGTGTGTGTGTGTGTGTGATCTCTGTGTACACACCAGCACATTCATGCAGACATCAGAGGACAGCTTTCTGGCACTGGCTGTTTCTCTCATTCAGCCGTGAACTCAGGGACTAGACTTGGGTTGTCAGGTTTTGCACAGCTTGCATTTTACCCAGTGACTCATCTTGCCAACCCTTTTCTCTAAAGATGAGCTCCTCCTCCACAGTCAATGCCGTGTTGTTCTAGAACTCTATGTACCCCAGTCTGTCTTCCAATCTGTGACAATTTTCCAGCCTCGGCCTCCTGAGTGCTGGGATTATAGGCATGAGCCACACACACAAAAAATGTATAAACTTTATTATTTTAAGACAAAAACACTGCATGTCTTCAGCCAGGGGTGGCACGTGTGTCTTAAGGCGCCCTTCCCTGCAATCCCTCTCCTTCATTTTGTGCTTATTGTGTCTTGAAAGCATCTGGTCAGCTTAAGAAGGAGAGTAGCTTAGAGGTGTGTTGCAGGACATTTGATCACACTGAGAACCCTGACACTGTGGCCTGGAAAACCTGTTTTCTGGTTGTGGTGTGGCTCAGCCCTAGCACACACCTTTAATCCAAAGATGGAGCAAGTAACCAGCGGACAGGTTGTAAACAGAAAGGAGGGAGAAAGGGCTTTTTTCGTCCTGGGATGTAGGTGGAGTAGGAGGGTCAGCAGGGGCCTTTCTCTGCCTCTCTGAGCTAGCAAGTTTTCACCCCGTCATCTGGCTCCTGAGTCTTTGTTGGTAAAATCGGACGTTTGAGATTTTCTTTAAAAACAACAGAGGTGACCAGAGTGGGCTCTGAAAACTGGCCTCCCGGCTTCAGATCCTCTTTCTGTCTTGTGATCTTGGACAAGTCACTTGCCTGGCCGTGCCTCAGTTTGTCATCTGCAAAGGAAAGATAGAAGCAGAGCAGGCCCTGTATCTCCCTGGTTTCTGTGGGCCTGACTCATGGTACAGTGCCAGGCCAGGCTCAGAGCAGCAAGAAGTAGTCATAGAGGATGGGTGCACCCTGCGCTGAGTTTGGGTCGCTTCCTTTGGTTTGCAAACTTCTAATCCTGGATGGGACTTGAGGAGGTTCATATGGCTCAGTGTGAATTCCCTCATTTCCAGGGATGAGAAAGAATATTTTACTGGAGTCTTTACAGTGGAACCACAGCCCACCAGCTTAGCTTCTCTGTCTGCTTCTTCCTCCTTTAATTGAGAGAGTGGTTTGGGCTGGAGCGGGTGCTCGATGCTTTCTTACAGTGATGAAAGAATTGGGAACACTCTTTTGAATCCTCTTCAGTTCTTAAAAAAAAAATCATTGGTGGGGATTGGCGAGATGGCTCAGGTTAAGAACACATATTGCATTTCCACAAGACCTGAGTTTAGTGCCCAGTACCCACATCAAGTGGCTTGTAACCACCTGTAAACTCTAGCTCCAGGGAAAGAGGGAGATCCATCAACTCTAGCAAGCAGAGACACACACACCCCTGCCCCTACACAACTACAAATAAAATTAAAATAAATATTAAAAAAAAAAAACCTATTGGTTGCATGCTATTGGGTAGCCCAAACTTTTGAAATCAGCACTCAGAGGCCAGCTTGATCTACACAGCAAATTCCACGCCAGCTGGGGCTACATAGCAAGATCCTGTCCCCCAAATAAAATAAAATAAATAACTAAAACCCACTGGCAGAAGTCGTTTGCACTCATAGGTTACACTCTAAAGACAAAGGTGGACTCCATGGCCAGGTGTGTGTGTGGCTCAGTTATCACAAAACAAAACAAAACACTTGCCCGTATGCAAAAGGCCTTGGGTTTATTCCCCAGCACCATAAAACAACAGTGAAAGATGCAGCCCTCCACAGATTTCATAATCTGGTGTGGCAGCTGTGGTGAGCAAAGGCAGCCACAGGACAGGACCAGCAGGGAGTGAGGTGGTACCTGAAGGAGATGAGCCCCGCCTAAACAAATCTTAGGTGAGTGGTAAGGCGTTGGCTTCTGAAGTGGCTGGGAAGGGGTTGTTACACACGTGGAAGACTGTGGGAGACGCAGCCCCACCCAGAGCTTGGAGATGAGAATAGGGCCTGATGTACAAATCCAGACCCTGGAAACCCTAGCAGAGGTGTGGAGATGAGGCTCTGAGGAGGCAGGTCCGAGATCATGGAGGCTTGGGGGTCAGGATTCTCTAAGGGTCACCCTCTTCTCTTTGAACAAGAGTCATAGGTGGGATGGGCTTCTAGGAGAGTTGTTTTTAAATGAAAGTTTAAGAGGCGTGATCCTTAGGAGAGCAACCAGGACCCATTGCCATCAGGAGAGAGATATTTTCCTCTGATGAGCTCCTTGGGCGGTCTAGCTTGACCTAGAATAGCAGCTGAGGATCAGGTATAGATTTGTGGGGGACTGCTGGGAGGTGCACGTGACCAGGGAACTTAATTCCTGGGCCCCAAGCACTTTCCTGCTTTTCTTTTCTGTCTCTATCCTCCCCCAAACCACTTCCACATTTAGCCGCCCCTCCTCAGTCTGTGTGGAATGCAAGGTGAACCAAAAACCGAAGCCCTGGCCCCCAGAGCCGTCTCCCTAACCAATCTCCTGTGTCTTCCAGTCAGTTCCATCAGACTGACTGGATTGGTGTCACCAGTCACTGTCTCCCCTCACCCAGCTTGGTTCACAAAGCCGCTCATACACAGATCCTTGCCTCCCACCCTGGAGAGCTGTCCCCTTCCTGCCAACAAGACTCCTGTGGTTTCACTCCCACTGCGAACACCCGATTCTCTCTGATAGGCTCTCTCCGCCGACGAAATGATCCAGTCCAAGTCAGATTAATGCATAAAAGCAGGTTTATTGGGTGCAGCTCTTGGGCGGGTTGACAGGTCCCAAGGAATGAGGTCACAGAAGTTGGTGCGGGGAGGGAGAGAGTGGGGGAGAGCGAGGGCAAACAGGGAGAGGGAAAAATGCAGAGAGAGGGAGGGAAACAAAACGTCTGGATTATATAGGGAATCCCAGCCCTAGGGCTGGAAAGTTCAGGGTAGAGGGTGGGGTATGCCAGCCATGCCCTTGGTAGGGACTGAGGGATGCTGGGAGAACCTGGAGGCCAGGTCCGCTTTGGTATGTTAAATGGGCACCTCAGCTGCCTGTCACAGGTCTGAAACACTCTCTTCTCCCACCCAACCTCTGGAAAATTCCCAATTGGTCTTTAATACCCGGTGGCAGTGGCCTCTGCGGGTCGTTCTGACCCCTCCCTTGACCCCATTCCTTAGGCCTGTCTTCTCACTGTTGTCTCTCTCTCCAAGACCTTTCATTTCCTTTGCGTGTATTCCCGTTGTCTCGTCTGCCACCACATCACTCCTTGCAAACTTGGTTCGCCTCCTACACCCAGGAGGACGAAGGGCTGCCACACACTGCAGGAACACAATGTAAGGCTGCTTGACGCTGCGTAAGCCGCAACCCCAGGTAAGCCCAGGTAACACCTCACCGTCAGTCAGAACATCCAACCATCCATCTTGTCCTAGGCACATCCCCATCTCCCCACCGCAGGGACTCTAGCACTTTGGGATCAGGGCAGCCGGGAGGAAGATGGCTCCGCAGCCAGGGCCCGGCACCCCGGCGGCAGCGCTTGCCTGTGTGAAAGACCCGGATCACGTGTGGGCGGCGCTTGACGGTGACAGCGTGGTACAGGGCACCATTTCCTAAGCGTTTATGGAGAATCCTTTAATCTTCTTCTGGAGACTGTACATGGATACAGGATTTTAGAAAAGGAATGTGGTTAAATGCATTTTGGAAAGTGTGGAAATTATGCGCCCTCTTAGAAAGGCACGCGAATGTCAGCATAGATTTCCTGGTGCTAAAGCTGTGGTACAGCTGAGCGCATTTGAGGGCGTTCTTGGGCTGAACAAATGGTTTGGGGGTCTGAAGGTAAGCGTAGAGTTTGCATTCCCTCCACAGCCAGAGAACAGACGCATGGTCTTCCCCTCCTGGAGCCTTAGATTCCTCATTTGTGATTCCCCATTTGTGAGCTGAAAGAACCCAAAACTCCCATCAAAGTGCACAGCTCAGCGTGGAGGGTTTGCGAGTCACGTGTGAGGCCCGGGGTTCTCCCCTCCGCACTGATTCTAAACGTCACCATTGGTTGGGCATGGCTAATGGTTTGCCTAATCCCCGTTTTCTGTCCAGCTGGGGCAGATGGCCAGCTTTGGCTCTGGATCCTTTGCTGGGCTTTTAGCTTTCAGGCTCCCGTGAGGGGGGCTTAATGCGGTCTCAACTCTGCCCTCCCACGCAGAGACAGCTGGGCAGAAGCTTGTTCTCGTACTACAGCTGTGCCCTCCCAACGGCTGGGTCAGGAGGTCCCCTGCGCAGCGGTGAGCTACGTGTCAACTCCACAGCCTTTCGTCTCCTGAAACCCACCGCGGTGGCTGGAGAGATGGCTCAGCAGTTAAGAGCACCCGGTGTTCTTTCAGAGAACCTGGATTTAGTTCCCAGCATCCCTCTGGTGTCTCAGAACCATCTGTAATTCCACTTCCAGGGGAGCTGTGGCCTTTTCTGGCCTCTGCAGGCAACAGGCACACATGGGGTACATAGACATATATGCAGGCAAACATTCATATACATAAAATAAAAATAAATGCATCTTTTCTTTAAAAAGTATATCTCAAATTGTTCAAAGAAACAATGGCTGGCAAAGTGAAACTCTGGATAAAAAGAGCCTTGAGGAGAAAGTTACTGACTATCAGCCAGGGCCATGAACGCTTGAAGGTCCCACGGTTAGGGGAGAAGCTGCTCTGAGCACCATTTCTTTAAAGTGTGCCAGTGAGGTGACCTGGGTGCCTAATGGCCTGAATTCAGTCATTGGAACCCACATGGTGGATGGAGGTAACCAACTCCTGAAGGTTGTCCTCTGACCTCTACATACATGCTATTACACATGCATTTGCCTCCCCCCCCGCCCCCCATCATAAATTAATATGAGAAGAACCCGCATCTGGCTTGAGTTAGATTTTGAGATCTGGAGTTCACACGAATGGGTTGTCCGAGTGGCATTTCCCACTGATAGAGGCCCGGAAGGGCCTCAGTGCTCCAAAGGGCAGCTCCAAAATGGCGGCTGCTTGAACCTACATGAGGAGCAGATTGGTGTTTTGATCTGAACACCATCTCTGCTTTCCTGTCCTGAAACATTACAGAGAATCCTCCTGGACTCCACATCTTGCTCTCAGCTTCGTGGAACTGAGAGATTGCGTGTAGACTGAGTGAAATGTGGACGGGACCACACCGGGGTATGGTCAAGGAGGAGGTTTTTATTGTAGATATGAGGAGAGAACAGCCAGGGGCATCTGGAAGAGTCAGGAACAGGGAGAGGAACTAGTAGACTAAACATGGCTGATGGACGACAGAACAGGGCCCTGGGAAGAGGTGCAGGGAGGGGGAGGAAAAGAAGGGAGAAAGGCAAGAGAGATCAAAAAGAGCACGTAGCCATAGGCAGGGTTATATAGGAATGAGGAGCGAGGGGAGGAGAAGCCCAAGAGCTGGAGAAGTTTAGACAAGGGGTGGGTGAAAAGAGCTGAGAGAGCCTGGAGGCCAGCATGGACTCTTACAGGTACTCAAAATGCTGAGAGAGCCTGGAGGCCAGCTTGGACTCTGTTACAGGTACTCAAAATGCTGAGAGAGCCTGGAGGCCAGCATGCTCCTTGGTGTGCTAATAGGTACCACAGTTAGCCATTTGTCCTGGGTTTCTTTTGGACCTAATATAGATATGTACAGAACAGTCATTATAAGGGTTTTGTTGGAAGTGTTTTGTGCTTGTTTTTTTTGTTTTTGTTTTCAAGACAGGGTTTTTCTGTGCAGCCCTGGCCATCCTGGAACTCAATCTGTAGACCAGGCTGGCCTCAAACTTAGAGATCCACCTGCCTCTGCCTCCTGAGTGCTGGGATTAAAGCTTGTGCTACCACTATGCCCAGCTTGGGCAGTGTTTTAAACCGGCCAAAAGGGTGATAAAATGATACCCCCAAAAGAACTAGGAAAGTTCAGGGGCTTTGGCCTTTTGTTTTTGTGCTTTGCTTTTTTTGGGGGGGCGGGGAGGGGGCGTCAAGGTTTCATGTAACCCTGGCTGGCCTTGAACTTGATATGCTCCTCCCAAGTGCTGAGATTATAGCTGTAAGTCACTGCACCCAGGAAGGACTCTGTCTTAATTGTGGAACTGTTACTCAGCCTAACTTTTCCAGTACACTAACTGACTCTATTTCAGTTAGGTTTCTCTAGAGGAGGTTATTTTCTGGTTAGTTTTGATAGAATGATGCCATCGTTCAGGAAATACTGAGATTCACCCTGCTGCGTGCTTAGCTTTTCCCGAAGCTTCATCCGGTTCTGTTGTGTTTGGAGAGACACAGCTGGGTGAAGTCTTGTTACCATGCGCAGAAGTGGCTTGACTAAAACAGGAGCAGTTTGGCCTGTCTGTCCCAGAGAGGGGCAACTCCCTGCCTGTCCCAGGGAGGGGCAGCGTTAAGATTCATGACTTACAGGGATAAACAGGTGCAGAGACTCCAGGGGAGGCGTCTGCATCAGATTCCACTTCTCTTCCACACTGGGACTCTTGCTGAGGGGGACAGCTTGGATGCCTTTGCTCTGCTGGAAGCTAGGGGACTTCTGAGAACCCCTGCCTATGATGGAAAAGGATTATTCACACAAAGAGGGACTAGGAAACTCCCAGAAGCAGGGATGTGAACCCCACTCTCAGGTTGCCCCCAGCCCAAGGCTCTGTCCATATATTTGCACCACTTCAGAATGTGGCCTGAGAGATGGCTCAGTGGGTAGAGGCACTTGCCACGAAGCTTGATGATCTGAATTCTGTATCTAGGATTTATGTAGTGGAAGAAGGAAACTGATTCCCATAAGTTGTGCTTATAGGATGCAGGAATAGCCGAAGAAAGACCCCAGACTCAGATGGTATGCAGAAGCAGAGAGAATTCATTCTGCGGAGGATTCTAGCACGCTGGGGTCACCACCTTCACCAAGTGGTGGCGACCACAAGGGGAGCTCACAGGCTCCTTTTAAAGCCAGAAAGGGGAATTTCTACTGCGGCTATGTGACTCCGGCTGGGACTGACTAGTGCCCATGGGTTTAAGTCCTTCTTAATTCTCCCCTTGAGCAGGATTCCATCTCGAATCCTTGAGATGGGCCCAGGAGCTGGTATTGCTGCTCAAGAATCATTAACTGAACAGTGGAAACACGCTCATTAACAAATTTAACTAAGGAATTGATTACGCAGGAGCGGCAAGAGAGAGCAAGCAATAAGAGGTCAATGGGCCCAGCAAGAGCAGAGACTAGGGTTGTCAACCAGGCGGACCAGGTAAACATAGATTCATACCAATTTTGAGATTGTTTTCTTTCTATTTTTCATAAAGTTCCCCCACCCCCAAGCAATGCTATGGATTCTTCCACAACCCCAGACCGATCTACATAGAAACAGCATTCTTTTCCTAGAGCTACACAGAGGCCTCCTTGTTGGAGGAAAAGTAAATCTAAGCCCCTTCTGTTTTATAGGACTATATCTCTGCCCGAGACAAAAGGGAATCCTGTAGATGGGTAGTTGATGTTTCTATTTGCTGCAAATCCTTATCTATGGCCAACTTTAGGGATTTATACTTTTGATCCTGAAGAACGAGGGCCGAGCCTCCGGTGCCTGTTGCTTCAGCCAGTCCTAGATCCAGAAGGGTGGGCAACAGTATAGTGATGGCCTCCTATTTCATCCAACCTGCTCCAGTCAGTTAAAGACCTTATCTTCTGGATGGAAAGGAGTGTAGGTCTGGCAGGCATCCATCAGCCTCACCAGGAGGGCGTATGGGCTCTCATCATTACCCTGAACCATCTGAGTAACTTAGATAAATCTGTGGGCCCTCCAGTGACCTCGTGGAGGGTCTCCATGAGAATCTGGTGGCACACCTGGAGCCTCACCTTCCCGGCATCAGAGCTGTAGTCTCAGTCAGGTGGGGAAAGTGGAAAGGCTTCATCAAGATCAGCCTGGACCTGAGCGGGTAACCCACTGGTGCTGGGAACCAGTTTCCGAGCCATGCTCAGAATGTGGTCCCTGATAAAGAGGACCTCCCTGATAAAGAGGACCTCCCTGATAAAGAGGACCTCCCTGATAAAGAGGACCTCCCTGATAAAGAGGACGTGGACGAGCTGCTGACAGTCATCCCAAGTGGGCTGGCGGGCCAGCATCACCGAATCTAAGAGGTCAGTGAGCGTAAGGGATTCTGGGAGAACTAGGGTTCTGGTGTTTCCAGCTATAGAAACCACTACTAGCAAAGGGCAAATGGATCATGTGTTGTCTCCTGTCAGCACCGAGAGGTCCCGTGGCTCTACCCCTGAGGAGGAGATTCTGCCTCTGCCTGGTGAGCCTGGTTGAGGGGGGTCTCGTTGAGGGGGAGCCTGTCTGCAGTGGAGGAGCTGGGGCTGGTGCCATAGCAGAGCCAGGGTGGGGGTTAAAGGTCATCCTCCTCTGGGGCAGAAGGGGAAAGTATGGGGGTTTTGGTGCAGCAGAACCTCTCAAACCGGGAGTATGGAAGTTTCAGGGTTCAGAAAAGATTTGAGCCGAGACAGGGTACTCTTCACCAGGTAGTGATATAGGGGATCTGGTCTGAATGTTCTGGATTCTCATAGACTAAAGTTTTTGTCCTGTAAATGGTAGGCAAGTGGAACATGCCCTCTTTCAGCCAGCCCACTTGAATGTGGGTCGTTCTTTCCTACAAAAGGTAGTTAATTTACCTAGGTGAGCGACCAAACCTGAATCCTCTGAGACCCGGAGGAAGGCCTTGAACTGACCCAGCACTGGACTCAAGGGGGTAGATGAAGCCTGACCCGTGACTGAAACCAATTAGTCCAGAAAAACCCACAGCAAGACACTGTTGAACAGACACAGACAGATGTTCCTAGGAAATGAAAGAAAAACCAGAAAGCAGCATCCCCTGGTCTCGCTCTCTGCATGAGAGGTAAAGAGACCTGACTAAAGCCAGATGAGAATCTCTAGATTCTCCCAGAACTAGATGGGGACCCAAGGGCCTTCTCCAGGGGTCAGGAACGTCCTCCATCACCCCTGGCCATTGGATTGTGTGTGTGTCCATTAAGTCCCTTTCGACTTCCAGATTATGCTTGAACATTTACCAGAGCAGAGAGACAACAGACAAGACACAGGGTGCCCCAAAACTTACCGATCTGCTGGGAAGAAAAAGGGTCCCCTCAAACGCTCAACAGTCTGGATAGGAGGGATTTGTGAATCTCTAAGGAAATACCCCAGACTCAGATGGTGTGCAAAAGCAAAGAGTGTTTATTCTGCAGAGAATTCCAGCATGCTGGGGTCATCACCTTCACAGAAGGGTGGCAGCCAGGAGGGAAGCGTAAAAGCTTAAAAGCTCTTGCCCCTGATAAGTATCTCCTACTGTGGCTATGTGACTCTGGTTGGGACGGGCTAGTGCCCATGGAATTGAGTCCTCTCAATCCTCTTACTTACATACATGTACTTACATGCACATGCGTAAGCACACACACACACAGTATAAAATAATAAAAAGAAGATGATGAATGACCCTAAATCCTCAGTAACAGACCCACAGGCACTCACTGGATTAATGTTCAGATTATTTGTTACTGGCTATATTGAGTTTTAAATCCTGTTGGGAAAACCTTGTACATTTTTCTGCCTAGGAAAAGGTCCTTCTGGATTGAATGTACCCCATTTTTCAAATATATTTGATGGAAAGATGAGTGGGGTCTAGGGGCATCTGTCTATGGTCCCAGAACCCAGGAAGCCCTGACAAAGGGCTCTCTTGAGCCGCAGTTCGTACCTCAAGTTCTTACCCTCATGTCTCTCCATGACGGAGAAGGAGGAGACAGGAGGGTCAGGAGTCCAAGGTTATCTTCAGCCATGTAGTGAGTTCCAGGCTAGCCAGGGCTACATGAGACCTAGCATCAAAGCAGAACAACAAGAAAGAGCAGCAATCCAAAACAACTAAACCTGAAGCAGTCAACCCAACACACAAGCTTTCTGGCCACTGTCCTGTAAAAGGGACAAGAGCACCAGGCAGCACTCGGATTGTCTCCAGAGACAATCTTTATTTTCCTTCTTTTTTTTTTAAATTAAATTGGCTGCAGTTTTCTGGCTGTCATGACAAAATTCAGATTAAAATTGGCTAACGGGAAGAGGGAGAGTCTTTTCAAGTCTGTGTGATGTCTCGTGGAACCCAAAGGCAGCCATGTGATACCACTATCTGAAATGCCTAAAGCTGAACCAGGAAACCACTAGATTGCTGCCCTGCTTGCCCGAAGCCCCCCTAACCCCCCTT
Organism: Pachyuromys duprasi; assembly: GCA_028658305.1. Lineage (NCBI taxonomy): Eukaryota > Metazoa > Chordata > Mammalia > Rodentia > Muridae > Pachyuromys > Pachyuromys duprasi. The sequence goes on along the minus strand of CM053753.1, from coordinate 53,644,055 downwards.
GCTGCTGTTGAATTCCCCCGAGAGTGATGGCTATGTTTTCAAATAGTTCAAATTCGTGGCTGCCGAATCTACAAGCCCCAATTCCCAGCTTTCCATCCCGGGCCAGTGAACTCCTTGTGGCCAGGAAAAACGAAACCAGTATGCTTGTGGCTGCAGGAGCCCATCTGGTGTAAGCAAAGCACGCTTGCTAAGATGTATCTACCCTGGGTATCTGGGCTGCAGAAGATGGCCAAGGATGCCCAGATCTACCCACCAGAGGTGCGTTGTGACTGAGCAGGAACAAAACATTCTTGTTTCTGGGTGGCACACACGGGCACAACACAAGGCTTGGGGGGATGGGCAAAGCACATTATGGAGTTGGGTACCTGTGCCACGAGGAGCATGATAGTGCCATAGAAGACAGCAAGGGAGGGAAGGGCAGCCAGTTCTACCTTTCCGGGAACAGACCCTCGACTCCGTCCTTCCCCTTCCTTATTCCAAATTAAGTCCTGAATCTCCTATCTATGGCTAACTAAGCAGAAGTGGGTTTTTGTTTGTTTATTGTGTGTGAGACAGAGGCAGGGGCGGAGGGAGAGGGGAGAATGACACAGGGCATAGCAGGCATCAGGCCCACATAGCAAATACTCTCACCGGCGGAGCCATCCTTGCTGGCATCCGGATGTGTTTTCAAGGGTCTCCTCCTGCCACAGCCAGGACAGCAGGTTCACTCTCAAACTCCTTGATCCTGTTTCCACCCACACAGCGATTCTCTATATGACCTTCATGTGTCACTATTTAAAAATATTTGCCCCAAGGCTATTGCCTAACCGTAGCCTTAGATTTTTTCAAAAACCTACTTTATTTAGGGTTCTTAAAAGCCACATTCAACACCCCTCCCCCATCCCTAGTTGGGAGAAAAAAACAGGTTAGTAGGAACAAGGACCTCTCTGGCTAATTCCTGCTGGTTAGGAGAGTTGGTCTTTTTTTTTGGAGGGGAAAATACCAATCTCAGTTGTCTATATTCCAGAAGACCAGTTAAACAGCAAACCATCAATCCAGCACGTACAACAGCAACCTGGAAGTGTTCTCTGGGGCGTTTCTCTCTAGGCGGGTCTCAAAGTGATGAGAAGTGAATTAGCCAAAGGATGCAAAGCCACGAAAAGTGATCTCTCTTTGTTTTGGGGCTATTTTATACCCTCCATAGTCTGTACAACATCCCCACTCCCAGCACAGACAGCTTCCAACTGACAAACAGTGCACATTTTCATGGGGGCTGTTTTCCGAGGGGGACATACCAAAAACATTTCCATATCCAGCACTTGGGATCAAAACAAAATCACGTTTACATCCTCTACACCTTTACACTCCGCCTCTCACTGTAATTCCAGCTCTGGCTGGCTGGTTTGTTTTCATCCCCCCTCTCCTCCTCAGACAGGGTCTCTCTGTGTATAGCCTTGGCTGCCCTGTACTTTCTTTTTTGGACCAGGCTGGCCTTGAACTCACAGAGATTCGCCTGCCTCTGTCTCCCTGAGTGCTGGGATTACAGGCGAGTGCTACCACACCCGGCTTTCTTTTTAATTTTATATTTTTATTAAAACATTTCTCTCACAGATTAATTGATTGAGTGAGTGAGTGTGTATGTAAGCATGGGTGCTTCGTGCCATGGTGCTCATGCTGGACTCAGAGGACAACTTTGCAGAGTCAGTTCTTGACTTCCACCCTATGGGTTCTGGGTGAGGAACTCAGGACCCCAGGTTTGGCTGCATACATCATCCCCCCAAGGTGCCTCAAGGCCATGCTTGACATGTTGAGCCTCCTGTTTGTGGGGTGTGTGCATGAGTTCATTGTGTACAGGCACCCATCACATTATCCTACTGAGCCATAGCCCCAACCTTTTAAAAAACAAAACAGAACAACTAAAACCCAATGGTTGTATCAGACTCACTGGGATAGTGGAGAAAAATCTCCCATCTGAAGATTCTCCACCTGAGTCGGGGGTGTGGCTCAGCGGTATAGCAGATACCTAACCTGTGTTAGCCTTTAGGTTCATGGGTCCCAAGATTAGGGCATGGATGTCTTTTGGGATCATTATCCCCCCTATCATGGAAGCTGTGTCTGCCTCCTTGGAGACCTTCTCAACTGCTGTCTCCCTGGCTTGAGCACAGTGTTCTTCCTATGTGAAGCCCAAGGAACACGTGTTAGGTTGATGAGGGAGGAATAGTCAATGAGATGATGTGAAAGGCTTCTCCTGGCAGCTTTCCTTTCTTGCTTTCACTTTGCAGTTGGTCTTTGGTTGCTCTATCTTAAGATCTGCAAGTACCAGAAGGAGTGCCTCTCTGATTGAGCAATCTGTTCTCCCAACTGGCCTGGAAGTTAAAAAGGAACAGTAGTTGACTGGTGGAACTCTAGGCTACAAGCGAAAATTTAAACGCACAGTCTGCCTGCAACCTACAGCAGCAACTTTTCTAATTGCTTAAAACAAAACGAAAACCCTGTGCTTTGTGGCTTTGCAGCGCTGGCCGTGGGACCGGAAGGACGAGCCCCCGTGAGGTATCTGCAGGGTACTCCGTGGCTGCTGGAGGTAGAATCTTTACAAAGATGGCTGCACAGGAAGACCCTGACTTTAGCAGTCAGTGGGAAGTGGCCATTTCTGTGAAGGAGACATCAGCTCTGTCTCCAAGATCTGACTGCACAAAGTCCAACTGGGCAGAGTCCAAACTGTAGGAGCAGCTGCTGTCCACTTCTGCCCAAGAGCCCTGGCATGGAGAAGGCTGTAAAGGTTTCCCCCGGTGAAGACCGGCCAGTATATCTGCTGCTCTGATCACACAAGCACCTAATCCCAGACACTGCTAGACCACTGAATCCTACCCACGACCCTTCGAGTGGTGAACACCCTTACAAGGATGCCTCCCTCCAGCAGTCTATCCCAGCATGTCCCTGGACCCTGGGGTGCAGAGACCTTTGGCATGACAGAAAGAAGCCATGGAGTGAAATGTTCCTGGCCACACACAACCCTAACACAGGTGGCAAGGAACAAGGATCGGAAGACACATTCCTCCAAGGAAGACACAGACACTGTCAAAAAGCAAAAGTAACACGCTAAACTTCACTAGAGAGTGCAAACCCTCTTAGGATGCCATGTTAGACAGAGTCTCACTGTGAAGCCCAGGATGGCCTTGAGACAGATCTTTCTGCCTCCGTCTCCAGAGTGCTGAAGTTACAAGCACGCACCATGCGCCCAGCTATAAACTGCTTTAAGCAAATAACAAGTTTGAGTGATGATGTGAGGACATGGCTTGGGAATGAGGAATGGTGTGGGCACTGTGGGACAGTCTGGTAATTCTTCAGCACGACGCAGAAATCTCAGTCCTAGCACATACAGGGCCCAGGACAGTTTAAATCAGGATGGAAACCATTTGTATTATTCGCAATAACCCGAAAGAGGAAAGAGCTCACATGTCCACCAACAGATGGAGAACTAAAAGCAGCATATGTAATGGGATATTAAACAGCAGAGGCAGGGGAATTGCCACAAGCTTAAGCCCAGCCCAAGTTACATAATGAGACTTTGTCTCAGAGAAATCAAAACCTTGGGGCTGGGAGGCTCAGTGGGTAAGGCCCTCACTGTACACGCGTGAGGGCCGCAGGTTGGATCCCCAGCATTTGTGTGAAAAGTTGAGCAGGATGGTCCTCGCCTGTAACCGCAGAGCTGGGGCGGGGGTAGGGTGAAGGGTCTGAGGGCTTGTCGATCATCCAGTCTACCCGAAATGCCAGGCTCCAGAGTCAGTACGGGAAAACGTGAAAGAAGAAACACCCCACACTGACCTTTAATTGCTACAAGTGCATACACAGGTGAGTGCATCCATACATCCATACAACACATACACACACACCACACACACACATACACCACACATACACACACACACCACACACCACATATACACAACACATACCACACACATACACACCACACGCACCACACATACACACACACACACCACACATACACACCACACACCACACATACACACATACCAAACACACACCACACACCAGACACCACACACACACACACCACACACACCACAGAACACACACCACACACACACCACACATACATACACACACCAAACACACAGCACACACACACAGCACACATACACACACGCAGACCACGAACTCAGAAAACCAAATAACAGCAAAATGAAACGTCCAAAATCCCCACAAAATACATTGTTAAGTGAAACAAACCAGACACAAAGCAACAGATATTCTGAATATGCAAATGACATGAAAATACATGGAAACAGGCAGAAGCTTACAGGCCGCCAGGACGTGCAGGGAGAGAGGAACGAACGGGAGCTTCTTCCTGCGGGGCCCAGAGCCTCTGGAGGGTGAGAGGGTTGACAGTGTGGTGCTGCACAAGCGACAGTGAACTAAGCCTTAGATATGCCAAAACTGGCAAACTCGGTTGTTGTTGTTGTTGTTGTTTTTTGCAAACTTGATTGTTGTTTAGAACATTTTAAAAATGTTTTTAGAGATTTACTTTTAACTATGTGTGTGTGTGTGTGTGTGTGTGGTATGTGTGAGTAAATGCATGTGTCCTCAGAGGCCAGAGGATCCCCTCAGGCTGGTGTTACAAGATTTTGTGAGCCCCCCAACATGGGCCCTGGGAACTGAATTCTGGTCCTGTGCAAGAGTGGACAGTGCTCTTTACTGCTGAGCCATCTCCCCAGATCCCCATAACACCTTTGGAATAGTAAAAAGTAAAGGAATAACTTGTGGGACTAGGGAGATGGCTCAGTGGGTAAGGCCCTTGCTGGGCAAGCATGAGGACCCAAGTTCAAGCCTCCAGGGCCACAAAAGAGTCAGATTCAAGTTCAAGCCTATAAATGTAGCACCGCAGGGGACCGGAGATGGGAGGACCCCGGGAGGGTGGGGCTGCTGACCTCACTGCAGATTCAGTGAGAGCCTCTGTCTCAATAAGGTGATGAATGCTAAAACAGCCTCCTGTGGCCTTCATGTGCGTGCCCTGCACGTACACCACACAAACACGCACACACATGGGCACTTCCATACGCTCAAATAGATGAAGTTAGGAACCGTTTGCCAAGGGAGAGGAGTGCTCAGTGAGGCAATACTGCCACAGGGCGAGAAGCACAGGCCTTGCTGATCCCGAGAATTTATCACCGACAGAAATGTTCACTTACAGGGGCCTGGTGGAGGCTTGACCCACTAAGCCTTTGTGGCAGCACGGGGAAGCAGCCAGACTGGTTCTGTTGAATCCACTGGGTGCGTGTGTGTGGGAGGGGGTGTTGGGAAGGGGTGCGGGCAGAGGCAGAACTGAGATGAAGGCACAAGAAAGTGTTCCATGCTCCCCAGGTCAGGATTTCAGGAGACAAAAACAGGAGGGGCAAACACCCAGAGCCGTTCTGTCTTCCCGCTGACCTGGTGGATTGGTGCCAACAGGCCACTCTGGCCAGAAAACCTGAAATGCTGAGCTGGAGTTCAAGGGATGCCACATGATAAGCCTCAGTGTTTCCAAGAGAAAAGACACACCACCACTTTTTGTTTGCTTGCTTCGTTGTTTTATTTTATTTTATTTTTTTTGAGACAGGTACCCCTAGTACTTCCTGCAGCTTTCCTAGGTTAACCTCTCGAATGCTGGGATGACAGCCGTGTACGCTGGGCTGTCTAGGAGAAATTTGGGGGATGTGTAGAAGAAAAGAAAGAGAAGTAAGGCTAGAGAAATAGCGCTGCTCGGCGGCTGGGACTGTATACCGCCCTTGCAGAGGAGCAGGGTGCAGTTCCCAGCACCCGCTTCACAGCCACCTGTAACTCCAGCAGGATTCAGGACTTCAGGATCCAACAGCTTTCCTGGCCTCCAGCTCATGCGCAGGCACCCACATACATATTCATACGCTCAAGAATAAAAACCTTTACAAGCAAAAGTAAAATAACTTCACAAGCTATTTTGAGACGTAGAGTGTCACTGAAGGAAAATAAGAATTGTTCTTGTGCTCTTTGGCAACGGAAATTTCTGCGGGTAGTGGGGGTTGTCAGGGAGCAATGTGCTAGATGTACTGACTTTAAAAAAATTTTAAAAACAAGCTGTCTTAGTTAAGGTTTCTACTGCTGTGAAGAAAAAAACCCGGCATGGTCGGAAGCAGCGAAGCAGGGTGGGGTGGGGTGGGGTGGGATGAGGGTGTCTTTTAGCTTACAAATCGGGAAACCAAGCCAGGAATCCGGGAACGGGGAATGGAAGAGCAGGCTTACTGGCTTGTTCCTCGCGGCCTGCCCAACCTTCCTACACAAGCCAGGACCACCTGCCTAGCGGTGGCACTGCTGCCCCCTTGTGGGCTGGCGCTCTCATAGCAACCATCAATCAAGACACTACTCAACGGACTTGCCTGTAGGCCAAGCTTATGGAGGCATTTTTAAAAATTGAGCTCCTCTTTTCCTGGATAGGTTTGTGCCAAGTTGACAATAAAAAGGAGACACAGTCTCACTCTGTAGCCTGGAATGAGGTGACTGGACTCTGTGACTGAGAGCCTGGACAGAAGGCTGACAAGATGGCTCAGTCGTTACTGTTCAAATTTTATTTAAATTGGAGATAGGGTCCCTCTGTGTAGCCCTGGCTGTCCTGGAACTCTCTATGTAGACCAGGCTGGCCTCACACTCAGTTTATCCTGCTCCTGCCTCCCAAGTGATGGGACTAAAGGTGTACGTCACCACACACAGCCTTAGAATGTAGTGCTCTTACAGAGTTCTGGAGTTCAGCTCCCAGAATCCACATCAAGTAGCTCACAACCACTTGTAGCTTCCGCTCCAGGGGAATCCGGTGCCTTCTTCTGGCCTGTTCAGGCATTACACTTGAGTGCACACACCTATACTCACACCCATATATGTATACATAAATAAAAGTAAAATCTTATACTAAAAAAGAGTTCTGATAGAGAAACCGAGGCAGAAGTAACTCCAATGAGCACTGCATACCAATGCCCCATGCTTGCACCCACACGTGGAACCAATGACTGACGTTTCAATCACTGGAAGAGTTGACTGGCTCTTGCTCTGCTGTGTGGTTGCAGGATGGAAGTGTTATCTGGTGAGGGGGTGTTTGGGGCCCAGGACAGGAGCTTTGCCCTGCACATCCTAAGGAACCCTGACTGTCCTCTGAGGAAGCTGGGTAAGTACTCAGGACAGCTGCTATGAACATCCTTTGCATTTCCCAGTGAAATCAGGGGTTGGCTCCAGCGCGGAGCACATGCTGACTCTCAGTGAGGTCGAGACATTCCTGAAGTCATTCTGAGAGAAACCTGTCCTTTTTAACTGCAGCCACCACCACCACCCCGGCCCCCCATGACCATGAGGAACCAGTTTATCAGGGCCTGGGGACTGTTGCGGCATCACAACCCAGCTCTTGGACTGAGGAAGTGCCAAGGACCTGCCCTCAAGGTGAAGGCCTTACCTATCTGGCTTAGGCACGTGCTTTCTGTCACAAATAGGGGGTCTAAATAGACCAGCCTAAGGGGCAGAGCAAATCTAGATTTTTGGGCTTTAAGAACAGGCATCGTGAGGCAAGGGTGTTTTGTTCATTTTTCTTCAAAGTTCTTTCAAATTATTTTCAACCTGGAACCCAAATATTCTTAAAAACTTTAACTTTAAACATTTTGTGTGCATGTATGTTTATTGTATGCCTGTTGCTATCAGAGGTCAGGAGAAGGGGTCAGAGCCCCTGGACCTGGAGTTATAGAAGGTTGTTAGCTACATGTGGGTGCTGGGAACCAAACCCAGGTCCTCTGCAAGAGCAACAAGAGCTCTAACCACGGACAATCACTCTAGGTCCACTTGTTTAAATATTTGAGGAACACTTCTTGAGCACCTGCTCTATGTGTGACAGGAAGTGTTCTCTCTTTGAGACCCATTCTGACACTAGCTCTTCTTCCATGGGCCGGTGAACCCAGTGAAAAGTCTTTGGTTCTGCCTTCTCTGTCCTCTCCTCCAGAGGAAGCCTGGGGAGAACCAAGAGAAGGAACTCAGCAGAGGGTCTGGAGAGAGGCTCAGTGGCTCAGAGCTCTGCTTGCCCTTCCAGAGGACCCTGGGCAAAGGGCCTCTGCAGATCTGGGGCATGCTCAAGACTCTTCAGCCCCTTCTTACACTGGTGTGTGAAAAGCATCACCTCAGACACTAGGCATATAGCTCTCACTGGACTGCTGGGCCAGGGTCTTAGGCATGAAATGACTGTCATATCCTGCCTCTATATAGTTAGCCAATGCCACCAGGATTCTCTGATTACTCTCTCAACCTTTGCAAAGCTACACCAAATCACAGGCTTCCGGTGGAGTCTTCCACACCAGCCAGCCTTTCCCCGAACGTCATTGACTGAAAGACCCTGGCCTGAGAGGGGGCCAGATCAGGCCGTAAGCCACAGAACTCTGGTGCATAGTCTGGCTTACCTTGAAATCTCTCTTAGGCTGGAGAGATTGTTCATTGTGTAAAAGTACTTCTTACCAAGTCTGATGGCCAGACTTTGATCCTCAGGACCTACATGTTAGGAAAAGAGAACTGATTCTTGCACATATGTGCTATTACACATGTGTGCATGCAAACAAAAACTGATGATAGATAGATATAAAGATAAGATAGATGATAAGTATATAGGTACATATATAGATACGTGATAGATAAATGATAGGTAGAGAGATGACAGGTGAATAGATGTCACTAAACTCGTACTTGAACACAACTCTGCTTATTCACCACCAGACACAGATCCTTTCCAGGAATTTTTATTCGCACGCCTTTGCCTTCTACCCTGTACCTTATAATGCATGAGTTCATTTTCAGCCATGCTGGCCAGGCTGCTGTCTGTGTGAACTGTGTGGACTGCTCCGAGGTATGGTTACCATGCAGAAAGATTTCTATTACAGCGATGAGAGAGGGAAGAAAGAGGGATGAGAGACCTGGAAGAGTGCAGAAGAACAGAAGTCGTAAGCTGAACATGACCAGCAGACCGGAACTGGTCGGAGGAGAAGCGGGAGCGGAGAGTGTGAGTGTGTGAGAGACAGCAAGTGAGAGAGACAGAGACAAAGGAAGAGGAGGAGGACAGAGAGAGGGAGGGAGAGAAAAAGGGAGGGGAGAGAAGGAGATAGAGAGGCACAGAGAGAGAAAGAGAGAGAATAGCAAAAAATGGCAGGGTTATGAGGAGAATGAGTAGCTAGGGAGAGAGAAGCCCATGAGCTGGAGGGAGTTCAGGAGGGGGGAGGAGGTAAAGAGGGCTAGGATGCTAGCATGGACTCTGTAATGTGTAACAGGCACTTGTGCTGAGGGAGCCTGGAGGCCAGCGTGAGCTTTGGTACGCTGGCAGGCCCTACAGGCGTCACTGTAAGTCCCTTCTGCCAGAGGCAAGGGAAATGACTCCTTTTGCTAGAGAGGAACCAGCTTCACAAGCCCCTGAGGAATTCTGGTTTTTCCTATCTGCCAGAAATCCTCCTATAGTCCAGGAAACTGGAGTTTCCTTTAGAACTCACAGGCACAACAAAGAGGCAGCTATAAGAAGATGAAGGAAGCTTTTCTATAGGCCTCAAATGCTATCTGATGATAGATTTAGCTTACGGCTACCTGGTGGAAGCTAGGGGTCTAATTAATTTGGAATTTATAGATTCCAAACTGTTTTTTTTTTTAAATCTGTTACAATATGTTACCTTTGACCCAGAGGTGGGCAAGGAATCACAGTTATTCATGGGGCTAAAGCTAGCTCAAGAGAAGGGAATTTGCCTCTGGATCTCCAGAGACCCAACCTCTGTACATCCCACATCCCTGCAGTTTTAACCAGTCTTTGCAGACACAGCTTCTTTCCAGGAATTGTCAGTGAGACCGTTGAACCAGCTGAGGCAAGTCTGATTCAAAGGGTAAGACAGCAAACAGGATGGACTCAATATGAAGACAGAGGTGCCAAGCCTTTTCCCAGTTCAGTCACCTGCCACATAACCACAGGCTCTCGTAAATAGCCTAACGTGTCTCTAGCAAAATCGGCCCTTTGTGAAGTAACCAGGCAACCGTTATCATGAGCTACAGATTGCAGGTGTTGTTGAAGCCAACTGGATGCTTATAAGGCAATGTTCAGCCTGTGAGTTCCAAGTCAGTGATGTTAAATCAACCAAGAGCAAACACAGGGCAAAGGCTTTTCAAGACCCCGTGGAAGGATTCCTTCCCTTACTCCCGACTTCTTTTGTCATCTTTGTGGCCATCCCCAGCCACGCCAGTTGCTCTGGCCATAATAAGTCCTATTCTGTAAAGATACTTGGTTTAGCGGGGCGGTGGTGGCAGATGCCTTTAATCCCAGCACTTGGGCTAGCCTGATCTACAGAACTAGTTTTAGGTCAGCCAGGTCTACACAGAGAAACCCAGTCTTAAAAAGAAAGAGAAGGAGGAGGAGGTGGTGGACAACAACAAAAACAAGAAGAAAAAGAACAAGAAGGAAGAAAGAAAGAAAAAAATAAGATCCTAGGCTTGTGGTCTAATTAGGCATTGTATCTGTTTAAGATACCCTTTTAAAGGGTGATAGATTAAAGTCAGGAAGCTTATTTGCTTTTTGTTACACTTCAGTCATCCACACAACTGTGAAACACATATTCCTGTCTAGAATGCAGAAAATTAACAAAGTAGCTACCATGAGAAGCTGCAAGGAAAATTCAAAATGTACATCTACTGGAAAAATATGAATATTTTCTGGAAGGTGACATTTAAAATGAACTCTAAGGACTTAATGGGATTTAACTGTTAACCTGTGTCAGAAAATACAGTAGCCAGAAGAAAAGTGTGACCTCTGCAAGGAGAACACAAGGTTATATCAAAGACATTAGATACCACAGACTAGTCCCTGCAACCGACCAACAGTTGCAAGAACCCAGCAACTGGCCTTCCCCAGGAGAACCCAAGTTGCAGGCCGGGGCTTCTGTCTTTCTTGATTACCTCCACAACATTTGTGCCTGCACACGGACAGATGAAGGTTTCTCCCACGTGAACTGCTGGCAAAGCAGCCTTTCTGTCTTGGAAGGCATCCACCTGCTGCCCGCCCACACGATGCAAACACACACTCTGCCTCATGCCACCCTGGTTTAACTCTTGGAATGCTTTTCTATCATGAAGTGCCCCGCAAAGTCTGCCATGACCAGCTGCTAACTTCTCGGAAGTGGGGCTGCTTTCCGGAATACAGGGCTTGGTCAGGGCAAGGCCACTGTGCTCAGCTCCCGCCAATGTGCGGCTACTCCATCACCTGGCCCGGGTTTAAGTGTGGTTTCCTAACGTGCCTGTGATGGTCTTTGCTGCTTCTTGATTATTTTTAAGGGCATTCTTGCTGGGTATGGTTGCTCATGACTTCAGTCCCAAGCAGAGGCAGGCTGGCCTCTGATTTCGAGGCCAACCTGGTCCACACAGTGAGTTAGTTATAGGCTGACAGGGCTACACAGTGAGACCTTGTTTGAAAATAAACAATTAAAGGCATTTCTTTGTCAAAATGTCCATTCTTCCTCCCTTTGAGTACATGGTGTTGACAGGGCTGGACTAGCCAGGGTCTTGTCCCTTGAACTACCCCTGGTCTGTTTGGAGGTCCAGGTGTTCACGTGTTCCCTGAACTGGTCTAAGGCTTGCACTCCAGAACAGCATGGTGAAACTGAAGATGATTTTAAATGTTGGGAGGAATTCGTAAAAGTTCCCTCCATAGAGCCTGCTGGCTGTTCCTGATGAGAACTATGTGCCAGGCTTGTTCACTTCAGTAACAAGTGTTTCAACAAACTGACTGAGCCATCGGGGCAGCTGGGCTGCCTTTCAGACACAGGAGGATCAGAGCCAGAGCCTGGGGGAGACACCTGCAGTGGACACAGGACATGGTGCTGGCGGGCAGCGTGCTGCAGGGAGGAGGGTTGCCAGTGTTTACTGAATCACTCCTTACAGCAGGACATTTATAGTCTTGCTTGTAGCTCCTTTAATTTTTGCATAGTGGTCACAAACAGGAAGAATTAAAAATAAAACAAAGATCTGGGTAGGGTGACTCATAATTCCAGTGTTCTTGAAGCTGAGAGAGAAGAATCATCTCAAGTTGGAGGTCAGCCAGCCAGGGGATGGGTATGGAAGTTGAAAAAGAGAAAAGGAATAAAATAAAAAACTAAACACGAGGTAAAGAATAGTAGTTGAAGACATCGATATACTTTTTTTTTTTAATTTTTATTTTTGGAGACAGGGTTTCTCTGTGTAATAGCTCTGGCTGTCTTGGAACTCATTTTGTAGACCAGGCTGGCCTCAGATTCAGAGATCTGCCTGCCTCTGCCTCTCGAGTGCTGGGATCACAGGCTGTGCCCCTGTGCCCAGCTAAAGATAATATTTTTAGAAACCTGTTTTAGGGTCAGCAAGATGGCCCAGTGGGTAAAGATGCTTGTGTGCCAAGCCTGATGATCTGGGTTTGATCCCCAGGAACCACATAGTAAAAAGTTGTCTGCAGACCTTCCCAGGAGTTCTCTCTCTCTCACACACACACAATAAAATGAGCCTATGTAAAATAAAAGAAGGCTTGAACTTACACACTGCTAGGAAAACCAGACCCAGAACAGTCTGAACACAAGTTCCCAGTGTGTGTGTGTGTGTGTGTGTGTGTGTGAGAGAGAGAGAGAGAGAGAGAGAGAGAGAATGAGAGAGAATACACGAGGGAAAAGGAAGCTGTGTTAAACATCTTATAAGGCCAACTGACTGATTAGAACATCTGCAGTTGTAGAGAACTGGAATGTTGAGTCAGTAGCCAAATCATCTTTGGATGTCTTTAGCCATTTATTCACCTTCTGTGTTTGACCTATGGTCCTGTGACTATCAGGTAAAACCTTTTTCAGACATGCTAACAAGACCCCTTGGCTTCTACCAAGCAAAGGCTAAGAGTGCCATCAGACAGTCCCTGAAGCCTATGGTAGACTTCCCCCCTCTGCTGTAACCCACCTACCCGGTGTTTCCATCAACGTGAAAACCACCTTGATTGATAACTTCCTTTGTTCTGGTACTGCACCATCATTAAACTGTTACTATTGTAACACGTGGTCCTGGGGAGCAAGCTGAATCCCTGTGCCCTGGCCACAGTCACTCATATTTATCTTATTCCCTTTGAGGTAAGAGCTGTGCCTTTGTCTTAACTGTCACCACACCAAACCATCTCCTTTGCAAAGTTACATGTTAAACCACCCTTCACTATTCCTCAGACTGCATTCCTGGCCGACAGAGTTTTCCTTCTTGGAGTCGGGAGTCCAGTCTTTTTATATTCTCTTCCGAATCTCACCTCACATCAGAGGCAAAGTGTGTTGCACACTCTGGGTGTGGCTGCTTGGCCTGGGTGCTTCGGTCTCTTCTCTCTGGAGACCCTGCCACAGTTTGCCTATGCTAACAGCTCAGTCAGCACCCTCGGTACTGATGTGGCCATGGGGTCATGAGGTAAGAGGGAACTTGTGGAGATTCTGGTTGTGGAAACAGGGTCCTAAGGTTGTGAGTCCTGGGACTAAGTCCATCAGTGGGAAAACAGCTCGTCTGCTTCAGTACAGGGCTATAGCCTATAGCCATCTCACCTCGCCAGGACAACTCTCCCCAAACATTACGGAACACTTACATATAGCCCTTCTCCTTAGCCTGCTTAGGTCTACTGTGAGAGATGCAGATAGCCACACGCTTACTTAGTCATCACAGCTTCATGTATTAGGAGACTGAAAATACACGATGAGGTGTGTAAGTCAAATTCCTGGACCATTTTTTTTAAAGTAGGGATACCCTCATGAAGACATCATAATTTAGAGAATCAAGTCATGCAAACAATTAGAGATTACAATCTAACATGCAAGGTAACGAGTTTCCTGTCTAGGAAAGCTGGCATGGGTCCTCACAGGCTGCGCACTGAACTTCCCTGAACTGGAAACGCTGATCACACGGATGAAGTTCTTACTGACAGTGGCACTGGTCCAGCTATGAAGAGCAGAGGTGCAATGGGCAATATCCAATGTCAGCTCGGCCTTCCCTTGGGCAGGCAGTCTGGAGGGGCTGTTGTTCCAGGCCCCAGGAGCTGTGAGGCAGCTGAGGCAGGCACACTCACTGGCCTTTGTGGTTACTCCACCTGCATGGGTTTGCTCATCCCCAAATACGTCAGAATCTTCCTGTGAACACCAGTGAGTGTGCGTGCGGGGGGGGGGGGGAGCTTTTCCATCTTCAACCTGTAGCACTTTGAAATGCCCGTAGGAGAGGCCCGAGGTGGAGAAATGATGAGCTGTTTGGATACTGTGATTTGGATAGTTTCAAATAAGGCGATGTCATAAAGCTGTTAACTGCCTAATGTCTACTGAAACTGGGAAAAATATGTGGGTTGGTGGCACAAAGTGCTACTATATATCAATTCTAAGATATAAAACATAATCTCAAGATGTAAAGGCAGGGGGCTGGAGAGAAGGCTCAGTGGTTAAGAGCACTGGATGCTCTTCCAGAGGACCTGGTTCATTTTCTGTTAACTCCAGTTCCAGGGAACCTGACACCCTCACACAGACATACATTCAGGCAAGACAGCAGTACACATGAAATAAAAATAAATGATTTAAAAAAAAAAGATATAAAGGCAGAAAATGGGTGGAGAGAGGGCACAGTGGATAAGCGTGTTTCCTGCTCTTTCAGAGAATCGGAGTTTGGTTGCCAAAACACAGGTCAGGTGGTTCACAACAACCTAGAACTTCACCTTTAGGGGACCCAACCCCTTCTGGTCTGCAAGAGTACCTATAAACATGTACATACACACATAAATAGATAAGAAAAGGTAAAGGTAGAAAGCATTTCTACATACATAAAAGGAAAGGACACTACTGATCAGCAGAACACCAGGTCTCACATTTAATGCTTTTAAGTCTTTAATCCATTATGGGGGGCGTGCCAAACAGGCGTGTGGAGGTCCTTCTGCCGTATGGGTCTTGGGATGGGAACGCAGGTTGTAGCAGCAAACTACTGCACCATCTTGCTGGCCCCGGGTCACATATTTCAAGGACTCGATTTATTCTGCAATGTTTTCCTTTCAGGACTGTCTGAAACTTCTGGCATCTCTAACACGGCCTCCCAGGCGCTGAGATTACAGCTGTGAGCCACGGCTGGCCGAACATTTATATATGGTGTATATGAGTGTGTTCACTAGATGACAGGTGTCTTCCTCCATTTCTCTCCAGCTGTGTGTGTGATTTCATGCCCCACAGGAGTGCGGGTGTCCTGAGGCCATCAGGGAGAGTGTACCCCTCTCCGTAATGGAGGTGCTGGGGATTGAACCTTGATTCTCTACAAGAGCAGCAAGTACTCCTACTCTCTAGCCGCCTTGGTTTTGGGGAGCCTCTCACTGTAACTGGAGCTTGGCCCGGGAGCCGCCCAGATCCCCCTGTCTGCCTTCCCAACACTGGGGCTGCAGGGTTCTGACGCCATGCGCGATATGTTATGTAGGTGCTGGGGTCCAAGTGCAGACCCTCATGCTTGTACGGTGAATGCCGTAGTGCATGAGCCATATCCCCGGTCCCTTATTCTGAAAAATTTAAACCAGAGCCTGCAGCGACATTGTAAAGGTTGACTTAAATTTCTTCATTAAAAAAAAAAATCACTGAGCAGGGCATGGTAGAGCATGTCTATAATCCCAATATTGAAGAGGTGGGCGTGGGAGGATCAGGCGTTCAAGGCCAGCTGTCCAAACAAAGCAAAATCTACGAGAAAGGCTGTGAAAAAAGAAAAAAAAGTAAAATCTGTAACAGGGTTCCCCAAATAAGCTATTCTATGACCACACCAAAAGGAGATGTAGACAAAACACTGTATGAACCTTTTGGTCAGGACACTGAGCAAATACTACTAGATTTATTTAAATACTGGAATTTATTGTTTGTACTCATAGGTGCTTTAAAAAGAACCTAAATTTTGGCGAATGATGTTTATTAGTAGCTTTATAGTTATTACGGCAGGGTTATCTAACCCGCCATCACACCAACAGAAGACACAGACACCCAACAGACTTTAGACCCGGGGCGTGGCAGATATTAACCCTCCTTACGCTCTACTTATTACTTCTAAGTCCCCATCCCAGGCGGTCTGCTTTAATCCTTCCTATCCGGGCTCCCTCCCATCCACAATCCCAAAATACTAGCTCATGTTCTTCATCTGAGCCGCTTCCTCCATCCATGCTGACCTATCTGTGTGCTTCTTTCTACACTAACCCATGTTGGCTTTTTCTTCCTTCCTCCTCCTGTACTTGTCTCCTTCTATCCCCAAAGCCCACGAACCTTAGCCATGCCTGCCTATCATCTTCCACACCCTGTCCAAGTGTAGGCCTTCAGGTCTAATTGGGGAACATCCCTTCTCATCTCCCGGGTACAGGGGACAGCTCAACATTAATAACAATGACCATCTTAGGGCAGTAAGCAGTTGTCAAGGCACTGAAGTTAGCCTTTGACTACATAGCACCACACCAACCCCCAACACAGAGCTTTGTTCAAAAAACTCTAATCTGATCTGTTGCACAAGGGCTTGGCTCCAAGTGCATCCTGGGAAGGAAGGTCCAGGTCCCTGTGGGGAAGGATGCTTGCTCATACTCACCTGTGGGTTATCAGGAAGTCACTTGCCATGTCTAAACCATGGGGTGTTTGCACTATGTGGTACCTGAATGCACAGGACGGTCACAAAGAAGGAGCGAGAAGTTCCTGAGCTGCAGCAGAGACCACACTGTCCTTGGGATCTGCTTTCTCCCCAGCTCAGCTCTTCAAGGACGGTGCCCTGCAGCTTCACACAGGACCTGCCCATCCTGGATGCAGGATGACTTCACTCCCACATTAGGAAAACTGAATTGTGTTTTCCCATCTTTCCCCAACAGAGTTCTTGACTGTGTTTGTGCGTCTTATCCTGGCTTTAAAAAATTAATGGTTTTAGGTCAAGACAAGCTGCAAGTTAGTTTTCATTTTTATTAAAGTTGTGTTTTTCTGAGGAATATATTACACTTCAGGTTCACCACCATAAATAAAGACTAATTTTAAAATTGATTTTACTTATTAAAAATGTAAACATAAAAGAATTCCTTCCCCAGTCCCAGTCTAATTTAAAAAAGAAAAAAACAAAACAAAAAGGAAAAAAAAACCCAAAAGAACACAAACCCTTTTTTCCAGTTCAATCCTTTGTTCAGAATGGGCAGCAAACACTTCAGCAAAAGACGTCAGTCCTCCTGCGCTGGGGGCAAAGGTCACAGCAGGGAGAACCGTGCCCACCATGAAGCTGGCTGTGAGTCCAAGGAGATGTCTGCAGGGGCCACTCAGCTGTCTTTAGAGACAGCTCTTCTCTCTTCATAAGTCCACAGCAGGGCCAGGCACGGAACACAGCGTGAAGGCTGGAGACTCCAGGAGGCTGAGTGGGGCCAGCAGGGGCCGAGTCCTCACCAGGTGTCAATCATGGGGCTTCCGAGTGTGAAGAGTCGGACCGAGCACCACTGCTTTATACGTGGCCACAATCGGTAAATTTTCTTTTTTTGTGTGTTGGGGGTAGGGGTAGGTAGGATTAAGACAGTGTCTCTCTCTGCAGCCCAGCTAGTCTTAAAATCACAATCCTCCTGCCTCTGGCTCCCGAGTGCTGGGATTACAGGCACGGTCGCCATGCCTGGCTCAATCTGTAAGTCTAATGTTGCAGAGAACGCTGATAACATTTCATGAAATACTCTGATATACTTATTGTATCTTCCTAAGACTATTTACAACCCATACAATTATGTTCTAGCTTTAAATCTCATTAAACTCTAAGCCATCTTTGGCTGAAAACTAATGCTAAGCATAATTCATAACATTTTTAGAATGCCCATTTGGTCTTAAAAATATAAGAAGCCTATAGGAAAGATGGAAGGATTACTGGAAGGATGCTCTGCAGGAGAAAGTTTGAGGAGTGACACACAGATTACTAAGCACTGTCCAGCTCCGTTCCTGCCCCTGCTCAGCGCCCCTCACATGGCTTTGCTTCCTTCCTGTAAATTCTGCGAAAACCTGAGACAAGTCCCTTAGTATGACACCTAGGACCTTAAAACACACACAATGACCTGTTTGAACTCAACACCGAGGTAGCCAGTTTTTTATAAACATGTGACCTTTCTGATTCAGGAAGGGACTCCAGTCTGCTGTCCCCAGATCAGCTGTCCCCATTTCACTTCCACACGGAGCACCCTGCTTGGTTCCTTCCGTGGGTCACTGGTTTTGTCCTTGCAATGTGAAAGGGCTGACCTGCCATAGAACGCTAGCATGAAGGCTGTTTCAAATTCTACAGCTAATTCTGCATGGGGATCTCGAACTGCAGAAGCCATTTCTTTGTTGCTATATTCTAAGCGAAACACTTACCAGCTGGGGGACCGTCTAAGTCTTGCTAAGTACACTATGTGGGATCAGAGATAAGCGACCTCATTGAAGAGGAAGGGACAGAGCAGTGTAGCTAACTGCAGTGTAACTCTCAGGAGTTCAGGGTTTCTTGACCCCGGCTGCACTAAGTTTCACGTTTGTGCAGAGAAAACACTGGGACATCACATTCCAAGCTTAATAAATATACATACAAAAAAACGTCATCTGTAACTTTTTCTCCAGAAAGTCATTAGTGCAAATATAATTATATTAATTAAAAAATAAAGCAAAAATATATTTCAAGTATAAAAAGCACCATGCTTGGAAATGATGCTACCTAAATGGCATTACTGTACAACAGTCAAAATGTCGTCAAACTGATCACTGACGCTCAATATACTCCACTGTTATTTTTGGTGAAATTATACATTTTGTAGGGTGACTCATAGTCATCATAGGTATGAAGGTTTAATGTGTATTTCTTTCTTCTTCTGTTCTTAAAGACAGGTTTATCTCACTATATAACCCTGGCTGGTCTGGAACTTGCTTTGTAGATCAGGCTGGCCTTACTGTACTCAGATATCCACTAGCCTCTGTCTCCCTAGTGCTAGGACTAAAGGCACGTGCCACCATGCCCAGAATGTTGCTTTAAAAACATGCTCACTTTTCTCAGACTTTGTACAACTTGAAGACCGCGGGACGCTGGTGAAGCATGGAGTGCAGATCTGCAACCATGACTTCTCTTTAGCTGAAGCGGCTGAGTCTAGGAGCCTCAGCTTTGCACAAGGGTGAATGCCTCCAACTTATACTGCATGTAGGGACATGTTAAATCTTGCCTTTAAAGCAAAGGCGTGTGTCCCTGCACCCCGAGGCCCATGCTGCTGCCTGCAGTGCCGAGGTTAGCTGCTGTTAACACTTAGGGCCATGGTGTTTTGCTCCTTACACAACTCCTTTCTGTTCTCTACTCCCAAGACAGGGTTTCATGTGGCCAATACTGCCTTCAAATTCAAATTCCCTATGTGGCCCAGCTGTCCTTCTGCCTCTACTTCCCAAGTGCTGGGACTACAGGCCACCATGCTCAGCTTTACTGGTACAATCTCTTAAACCGAGCACTCAGTAACTCTATGCTGAATGGCACAGAGGGAGGGAGAGGAGTGTGTTGGAATGCTATGTTTCGTTTTAAAAATTGTTTTACATTTATTTTTGTGTGTGCGTGCATGTGTGTGTGTGGACAGCTTTCAGGAGCCGTTAGTCCCTTTCTTCTTCCATGAGGTCTGCAGGAATCAGACTCAGGGCATTAGGCTTGGTGGATTACCCACTGAACCATCTCGCTGGTCCTAAAAGCCTGTGTTTGTAACACTGCAGTAATTGATTATCTTTAGGGAGAAAAATGGGACATCACTTCTCGCTTAAAGACTTTCAAAGTTACACTACTGTTAGGTTGGGGAGCGCTGACACAGGAGCAGGGCTGCTTCAGAAAATCCATGTGGTACAGGGCTGTCAAACGTGGGAGGAAACAAACATTTAAACAGAGGAACTCTTCCAACTTCCGCAAAAGAGTCAAGGATGGGCCCGTGGGCAGGCTTGACGCCAAACCTACACTTTGCTATTAGGAAGCAATTCAGGTCACCTTGTCTTGAGTTTTTCTTCTTGTCCATGAAACAACTTTCCAATTAGCAGTTCTTCTGTAACAGCTCAGTCCGCCTAGAAGTACCTGAACGCCTGTCCACGCCTGAACTTGAAAATTTACACAGGCCAGAAAGGATCAGTTGAGTTTTGGTGGATTACAGCTGTTCTGAATATCCCCTGAAGCACATAGTCACGGGGCCTTCTGCATGATGAGTTCAGCGCTCTTCCCGCGAGCTGCACTTCACACTCTCCTACGCTTTTCCAAGTCGCTATGAAATGGACGAGGAATGCAGGCGGGCACTGCGCTCAGTGGAGACGGCTGGGCCCCGAGGCCTAACAACACAGTGACAACAGCTCGGCGACCCACCACACAGTTGGCGGGAAAGGCAAACACAGTCAGGCCAGACGCTGCAGCAACCCGGACCTGACAGGGAGCATGATGGTCTGAGTGGGTCGTGTCCAGGCGTTCATTTAAAACGTGTGCAATGGTGACGGGAGATCCAAAATCCCAACGACCATTTCTGTACTCGGGAGGACGGGGTCTTCAGCTTAAACTCTGGCCTTGGTGCTCACGGGGCTCTCCGTTAATGCAAATGCTGAGGTATGTGACTGTGGCAAATCCCGCCCCCGGCCCTTCATTCAGAGGAGAGCTGCCAGGGAACCTAAGGCGCCTTGGGCACTTGCTCTCCGCCTCCACGCGCCGAGGTGGCTGGGTGGCCGATGAGGAGTGACTGCCGTGGAGCCGTGCTTCACAGTCGCGCTGCAGTCAGCGCTTCCAAGCCGGAGTCGGGATGCCACCCGAACCATCTTCGGGGGCTGGCACCCTCCCGGGGTCTGTTTTGTGCTTTGTTCATGAGAACATGACAAAACTGACACTCTGTGGATTCACTTTCCCACGCCTAGTGCCACACACAGAGAAGGAACCCAGCCAGCAGAGGAAACAGATTGCCCAGGAGGAGCCAAAGCGTGACCACCAGGCTAGACGAACAGGAGCAGAGATCTGGGACAGAAAACAAAACAGGCCGGTGTTCGGGGTTAGAGAGGCGAGCAGAGGATCACGAGAAGGTGAGCAAGGACCACCTTTAGAGAGTGGGGTGGAGAGGCCTAGAGCTACTGCTCACTGGTAGAGCATGCCTGAGGCCGTGTGTTCAATCCCCAGCGCCCCATAAACAGGACATGATGTGCACGCCTGTAATCCAAGCACTCCAGAGGCAAGGGAATCATTCTGAATTTGAGGACAACCTGATCTACACAGTTCTAGGCCACCTGGGTGACAGAGGGAGACCCTGTGTAGATCCTGTCTTTCACTCAGTTCTCTGCTGCTTCTTGCCCACGCACGGGCAGCCATTCACTTGGGGTTTTCCTTCCCAATATATCTCCTGTGTGAGGTTTGTTGTGTGGTGTGACTCAGTGGTATTCCTTGGCTTCCGACTGCCAGGATACCTTCTCCCCCACAGTTTAATACTTTACAGAAATTTTACCTGTGAACTGAATGAAGCCTTCTACTTTTAAATAGACCATGGTGTGCTGGAGAGATGGCCCAGTGGTTAAGCGCACTGGCTGTTCTTCCAGAGGACCTGGGTTCAATTCCCAACACCCACATGGCAGCTCACAACTGTCTCTAACTCCAGTTCCTGGGGATCTAACACCCTCACACATACAGACAAAACCACCAATGCACATTAAAAAAAAAAAAAGACTCTAAAGCATGAGGAGGTTGGAGGAAGCCCAGAGGTAGTGGTGCAGGCCTTTAATCCCAGTACTTTTTGGGCAGAGGCAGGTGATCTCTGAATTCCAGGCCAGACTGGTCTATAGAGTGAGTTCCAGGATAGCCATGGCTACACAGAAAAACTCAGTCTCAAAATAAATAAACAAATATATGAAAATAAAAAAATTAAATAGACAATGTACCTGCATTTAACAGTCATTAAAAAATACTGACAGTTGGGGAAAACGGCATACAATTTTTTTGTTAATATTTTAAAATATTAAATTGCTATCAAAGCATTCAGACTAGAATGCCACTTTAAATGAAGGAGTCATGAATTCTGGATTAGTGCTCAGTGTGACCTCCCTCAGGGAGAAGAGCCTTCTGAATCCCATCCTTTCCAGCCTCCTCTTGGCTCTAGAGGAAGTACTGGAATGTATTGCCAAACATCGTCTGTCTCAGTCTCACAGACTGAATACAAGAGATGAGTATCCTTAACCCGAAGACCTAAAATCCAAAATACTCCAAAATCCAATTCTGGGGTCAGACATGACCCCACTTGACCTGATTAAAACATAGGCACACAAAAAATACTGTATCAAATTAGCATCAGGGCATGTGTATAAAGCATATATAAATGGCAATACATTTTGTGGTTTTAGATTTAGGTTTCATCCCAAAGACAGCTCAGTAGCATATGCAAATATTCCAAAATCATAAAACCCCTGAATCCCAAAACAATTCTATTCCCAGATATTTCAGGTGAGAGCAGTCAGCAAGCTCCAGTACTCGGCCACCCTGAGCCCTCTTTGGCCACAGTCACCTCATCCTTACAAGCCTCTGCCTTTCTCGTTTTGTATGTGCATTTGTGTCTCATGCACGTGTCTCCTCTTTGTAGGCACCAATCCCTTTTGTGAGCTGTGCATGCAGGGACATGTTCACGTGTGCACACATAGAGGTGTACATGGAAGCCAGGGGCTGAGTTTCCTTTCCTTTCATCCTCTGCTGTACGCTTCTGAGACATGGTCTCTCGGGAACATGATGCTCACTGACTGGCTAGGCTGGCGAGCAGAGAGCCCCCAGGATCTTCCTGACCCCGCTGCAAAGAGCTGAGACCATGGGCAAGCACCACCATACTGCGCTTTATATGTAGGTCCTTGGGATTCGAACTCAGGCCCTTGTGCTTTCACAGCAAGTATTTTACCCATTGACCCATCTTTCGGACCTGTTTTTGAGAATCTCACCTGATTATAACTAAAATATATTTAGTTTCCTTTTGTATTTGATAAGCAGAATGTTGTTCACTCTTTGTTTCAAAAGTAAGTGTACTAGCCACTGCCGTGGACTTGAGAGGGTTACCAGGTCCTCCACACAGAGCCCTTCCTCAGCCTGGCTGTAGCGCAGAGGTGTTGCTTCCCAGCTTCAGGTTTCTAACAACAGCAGGAAGCAGGATTTTTCTAGAGAACCTTGAATCACAGGGAAAGAAACAGGTGGTGGTGGCACACGCCTTTAATCCCAGCAGGCGGCTGTCTGTTGAGTTCAGGCCAGCCTGATCTACAGAGTGAGTTTCAGGACAGCCAGGGCTACACAGAGAAACTCTGCCTGGGGTGTGTGTGTGGGGTGCTGGCCTGCTCCAGAGGCCCCCTTTCAATATCTTGTAAGGAACTGCTCACTTGACTTCCCTCATCTCTCCAATCGAGTAGAGTACTCACCCAGAGGAAGGGCTCGGCTCAGGTTGGCCGCTGGAGGGTCCGTCTCCGGTGGACACTGCTCACAGAAGTCCCAGCAGGAAGGGCACAGCAGGTTTCCATTGTGAATCCAGCCGTTCATCTGAATTCGGACAGGAAGGACTTGCCCAGCCCGGCTACATAGATATGAAGTATCTTGAACCCAAACCATCAGACCTTGAGGAGAACAAGAAACCTTCAAGTAGGGAAAACAAAATTAAGTCAGTAAAAGTCCTGAATGAATGCAGAAGTTTACAAAAATGGGTGCTGGAAGTCAGTAAAGAACTTGGCATACAAGCATGAAGACGTGATCGAATTCCTAGCACCCACATATAAAGTGTGGGGCATGTCTTCAATGCCAGACTGGCAGAGGTGGACACAGGTCGGTCCTTGGGGCTCTCTGGTCAGCCAGTCTAGCTCAATCCAGCAAGACTAGCTGGATCTCCCAAACCTCAGGATTAACGACCCTATCTCAAACGACCCTGGCGAAGCAGCCTCTGAGGAATGACACCTGAAGTCATCTCTGGGCCTTCACAGACAGACACACCCCCACGTTCGCACACAGGGACACTTCACACATATAAAAAATAACTAAAATTCTTTCTTAATAACCACACTTTGGGATGTGGCCATATCCTCAACTCACATAATAGGAGTTACAGAATTTATGTTCTAAAGAATCACACATGGGGCTGGAGAGATGCCTCAGAGGTACTGTCTCTCTTCCAGAGGTACTGTCTGCTCTTCCAGAGGTCCTGAGTTCAATTCCCAGCAACCACATGGTGGCTCATTACCTGTATTATTTATACAGGCAGAATACTGTATAAATAATAAATAAATAAATCTTAAAAAAATCATACTTGGTGTCAGTTGGTTCCCCCGCCCCCATCTCGAAGATTTATTTATGTGTCTCTGTGTGTTTGTGTGTGTCTATATGTCACATGTGTGTTGATGCCTACAGGGGCAGAGGATGGCACTGACTGGGTCCTCTAGAACTGGAGTTACAGGCAGTTGTGGGCCACCTGACATGGGTGCTGGAAACTGAACTCGGGTCTATTGGAAGAGCAGAGAGCACCAGTAACTGCTGAGCCATCTCTGCGGCCCTGTGGTTGTAGCTCTGAAAGTCTGGCTCAGCAATTTGAGAGATCCTGAAAACAGAATTTTAAAGATCTGCAATCCCCAGCACCCTTCAACATCTTAGCTCTAATCTCTGTCAAGCAGGGATCAGTTACGACACTCTCCACAAGTCATATCTTATGAATTGCTTGAGTTACAGTGCAAAAATGTACTGGGTACATTGATATGGTGTGCACATGTGTACACACACACACACACACACACACACACACACACACCCGGAGTGGTTAAAAATGTTTACAATGACAGTCTATAGATTTGGTAGCACTTTTGAGAGCAAGAATCAGGAGACCAGTTTAAAGAAGCAAACACATTAAGGCTAACTGTGAGGATGGCGCTGACGGGCTGACACCATGTAGCTCAGGGCTGCCTCAACTTCATGATCCCTCTGCTTCAGGCGCTCGAGTGTCCTTCAGGCGTGCGCCACCACACCTGGCTGTTACGGTTTGGCGGTAAAGCACTCCCAACAGGCACGTCCCCAGCAGTGCTGTCTGAGAAAGCCTCGGAACCTTTGGGAGGTGGGGACTAGCTAGGGCAGGGCTCACCCAAGGCCATCAGGAGCTACAGACATCTACATTACGATTCATAACGGTAGCAAAGTTGCAGTTATGAAGTAGCAACAAAAATAATTTTATGGCTGGGGGGGGGTCACCACGACACGAGGGACTGTACGAAGGGGCCGCAGCCTTAGGAAGGTTGAGAACCACTGTGCTAGTGTGGGTCCTGAGGTTTAGTTCAGTCCCACGTCCTGTGCTGGCTCTGCGTCCTGTATGCTAAGAAGGCAAGGAGCACCCATCCCATCGCACACTCCCACTGTCCTTTCCCACTTTGATGGGCCTGATCCCCACAATGTGTTGTTTTTAAATACATTCCCAAACATTCAATTTTACCAATCAAGACTCAGGAGCCAGATGCTAGGGTGAAAGCCTACTAGCTCAGAGAGGCAGAGAAAGCGCCCCGCTGACCTTCCTACTCAGCTGACTCCCAGAAGGAAAAAGCTCTTCTCCTTCTTCAGATGTCTTAAAAACCTTCAAACTGAATGTCCTTCTGTAAAAGGAACTTCTATTTGCCTGCTTAAATTGTTGTCTGGGAGGCTCACTGCCTCTGTCTGCTAACCCGTGCCTAGGCTGGAAGCTTCCAGCCTCTCCGTACCAAGGTCTAGAATGAATAAGCTCACCCTTTCTTTTTCTTTCTGAGCTCAGCTGGCTGGTTCAACTCAGCTGTTCTGGCTCAAATTCTTCTCCCAGCTTATTTATTCAATCTGGCTTTTCTCTCGGCCCCTGAATTCTCTGCTTGGCCTCCAACTAACTCAAGCAATCTGCTCTGACCTCCTGGCTTCCCTGGCTCATTCTGTCTTCACCTGAGGTCTCTGCTTCCCTTTCCTCTCTCTTCTCATTGGAGTGGGCGAATCCTATTCTGTCAAGTCTCTGTTTCTGCCACTCAATTAGACATCACTTTCAAACATGGGTGCTTCCTCTACAAACTAACTCTACCTTCATTGTTTAGGATTAACGGCGTGTACCACCACACCCAGACCTAAACATTTCTTTACCTGAAACTCGCTCTCTACCAGGCTGGCCTTGAACTCAGATCTGTCTCCTGGATTAAAAGTGTGTTTGTATTCCACTCAGACCTAAAAGGCCTTTGGATGTGATCTCTTGCCAGAACAGCCATGTTCTGAGTTAAAATTTCTCTGTATCTTTTCCCTCTGTTTAATTTCAAGTTAAAGGTAAAGAAAAGCTTATATGCAAGAGATCCAACAAGGAGATCCAGCAGGGGGTGTGGAGGACGGAAAGGAGTCACTGTGCACCACACTGGCCCTCATTTACAGCACCGTGGCCATGTAAACACTGTCTGTATCTGTCCAAATTACCAGTGGGAGGAAGGAGAGGTCTCGCCTCTGTTAGCACGGTGCCTCCCCAGTGCTTCACACGCGGTTCCTCGCTGTTAGTTGTTCTCTATGCTTGTGTTGTTTGTTTGGTAAAAAAGCAACATGTGGTATTGTAGTTTTGGAAGAAGACAAACCTTACTCAGCCTAGTTATATGTAATTTAAAGGGTAGCACTTTCATAGCTGGGTGTGGTGACATACACCTGTGCTTAAAGGCAGGAGGATTAGCACTTCCAGGTCATCGTTAGCTACAAAGCCAGGATGAGGCCAGCCTGGCCTTGTTTCTTAGGTCCACTTAGTTGGAATACCTTTTTCTACCCTATCACCGTTGGACAGTATCTCTCTTTTGTGGTGAAACAGTTTCTTGGAGACAGAAAATAGATGCTCCTTTTAATCCAAACTAACAGTCTGTGTCTTTTGATTGGAAAACTGAAGCCATTGGTATTCAGAGCTACTTAGCCTTATGTGTTAATTCTTGCTGTTTTGTTGGCCTGGCAGTGTTTAGTTCCATATATGTAAAGCCATAAGTGTTATATATTTCACAAAAGAACTCAAGTACAGATCACATGGACATTGAGATAGGCATGAAACTGTTTTGACAAAATCCAATGATCCCTTTATGTTAAAATCCTGAAGAAACATGAAAATAGGAGGAATACACCTCCTCATAAGAAAGCCTGTCCACCACGGCCCTAACAAGAAAAGTCTTACACACTGCCTCAAAATCAGGAGCAAGACAACAGTGTCCAACGGTCTCCATTCTCACTCAGTACTGGAAATCTTAGCCAGAACAATGAAGCAAGGGAAACAAATGGAGGGGATAGAAATAAGAAAGAAGGAAGCCAAAGTGTCTGTTTGCAGATTACACAATTTTATACCTAGACATTCTAGCAGGAAACCCAGAGGACTCATAAACAAGTTACAGGGTCTGAAGTCAACATACAAAAACCGGTAGCCTTCCTGCACCCAGTGTCAGCCACAATGAAAAGGAAACCAGGGAAACAATTCCATTCACAACAGCCTAGGACACCCCAGAAGCCCTGGAAATGAGCAAGCGCATCATCTGGCGTGCGTGTCTGCTGTAACCTTCCCTTTGTTAGGATGCTGGAGATCAACCTCAGGTCCCTGAGCGGGCAAAGCAAACATGCTCACTGAGCTGTACACCAGCTCCCTCTGTAAATGTTCTGACAAAAAAAACCCCCAAAAACAGTACATTACTGCCTTACAAAGTAAAATCTGTTCAAGGACTAAAATACATATTTGCCACTATTTCTTTAGGATTTATGCCCAGAAGCAAAATGGAAGAATCCATTAATAAGTAACAATTTTGCTTTTATTTATTTATTTTGAGACATGGTCTCACTCTGTAGCCCTGGCTTGGCCTGGAACTTGCTCTGTAGACCAGGCTGGACTTGAACTCACAGAGATCTACCTGCCTCTGCCTCCTGAGTCCAAGGATTAAAAATGCATTACCATGACTGCCTAGCCCAAGTTATGTATCTTCCAAACAGATGGTTAAGAACAATTTCTCTCAAAGAAATGGCAGTGTTTTTAGAAACCACAGCACTCAAGACTCAAGTGAGTGAGAGGAATGGCCAGTGGATCAATTGTAATCTCGGATATGAAAACACGTGAAATAGAATTACACATTTGGACCGCGGCTTACCTGGTAGCACCCACTCCCCCAGTCTGGGTAACTGAGTTTCCTCTCGCACTGCTCCATGACAAACGCTGACTTCTGAAGCAGACAGACTGAGTGTGGCCCATATTTCTCTGCACCATAGTTTTTAAACATCTCTGAAAGAAACACACACATTCCTTTCTCACAGTGGCTGCTTGTACAAAGGACAAGAAATGAGGCATTCTATTCATGATTAAACGCGATTCTGAGGACACAAACACAGAAGGATTGCAAACTTGAGGCTAGTCTGGGTTACAGGAGACCCTTATCTTTAACAACAGCAGAATAAAAGTGGGTTAAAAACCCCAACGTGCTGAGGCAGGCCGGTGACTCACACCTGCAGTCCCAGGTCTCGGAGAGCAAGGCAGAAGGACTGCTTTGAGTTTGAAGCCAGTCTCAGAGGGAGACTGTCTCCCAAAACAGAAACACATGGACCAATCAAATTTGTTGAAGGGAAAATTTCAAGTTTAAAAAAAAAATAAACAAGACTCCAAATTCAACTGGGTTTTCAGAAAGGAACCGGTGTGAGAGAATTACTATACCAGAAACGAGGTTAAGCGGGCCCCGAGTAGCTGGGTTAATTATTCAAAGGACCTGGCACCAAAAATCAGAGAGTAGACACCAAAATAAGAACCACAGTCTGCAGTGGCCTAAATAGGGTGTCCCTTTCATGTGACTCAGGCAGGATTTTGGACACAGTGTCTTGCTGGGTAGTTCAGGCTGGATCCAGAACTTGTCATCTTCCTGCTTCCGCTTCCCATAGGCTAAGATTGTATCTTCAACTTGTTGCACTTTCTGAAAGCTCATATGTTAGTCATAGACTAAGCTCCCAACTGCAAATGTGTGGGGAAATGGCCTTTCAGTCCTTAGCAGACAAAGAGACAAAGTCTTTAGATTCTAGTTGCAGTGTTCTCCTTATAGTCTACACAAGTTTCATGATAGTTTTTCATTCATCTATTATTTGTGAGTATGCACATGTTTGTGTCTGGCACGTGGGTTGGCCAAGCATACCATGGTGCATGTGTGAAGGTCAGGGGACAGCTCTTCGGACTTGTTCTCCCCTTCCATTTTCATGTGGGTATCAGGAATCGAACTCAGGTCACCAGGCTTGGACAGCAAGTGCTTTTATGTGCCGAATCATTTTGACAGCCTGAGTTTCATGTTTTTTCAAAATAGAGAGTTCAAATAGCCCATTTTGATAGAGAAATAGCCCATATAGAAGTGTTTGATTTTCTGTAAGTTTTTTAAAATCTTGATTTTATGAGGTACGAAGAAAAATGTAAAATATTAAGTCTTTGAAAAGAATAATGAGCAGTGTGCAAGCAGAGTTCAGCAAACTCTAATGCAAACTAAGCCCGGAGACCCCGTTCGCTTCACAGTCTCTGTAGCTTTTCACACTTAGAGAGCAAAGCACGGTGGTTGCAAAGCCCGAAATATTCCTATTTTTAGAAAATGGTGTTGAGCCTAGCTCTAAGGCAATTCTGTGGTCTTTCCGGCAAATCTCCACGGACAGTCTGTGTGTTCCTCTCCCGTCAGCCAGGCACTGCTGAGCTGTTCCGTCGTCAGCTCTTAGCCCGTGTCTGCACCGCTTGAGACGGGGAAAGCGGCTGCAGAGATCGGGTGAGCGGGCCAGGCTGAGGCGCAAGCGGCAGCAACCAGCTCTACTCCAGCCTCCGCCACGCCCCGTGCCCTCTTAAAGTATGGTCGATAGACTATACTAAGAAAAAGAAAAAGTAAGTGGTGAAACCATCATAGAGGTTTACAATGTAAATGAGCTAATCTGGAATGAAGTAGGAATAAGATGGAAAGGGGATAATCAAGGTAATTTTTTTAAGAGGGTAAAACCAATTTTTTCTCCTTGCTGTTATATATATGTGTGTGTACATATATATGTGTATGTATGTATGTATGTATGCATGTATGTTTATGTGTATGGGTGTTTTGGCTGCATGTATGACTATAGACCATATAAATGCCTGCCTGGTACCTGAAAAGGCCAGACGTGGGTGTCTGATGCTCTGGAATAGGAGTTTCAGACAGTGGTGAGCTGCGACATGGATGCTGAGAATTGAACCTGAGTTCTGTGGAAGAGCAGCCAGTGCTCTCAACGCCTAAGCCATCTCTGTCCTGGTTTTTGAGCCAGGGTCTCCCTCTGTAGCCATGGCAGCCTTAAACTCTCTAATCTTCTCACCGTCGCCCTCCAAGCGCGAGGGATATAAGCACCAGGGCCAGCGCAGTTAATTACTGCTTTTCATGAAGCGTGTCAGACGCGAGAATATATATTCAGAAACCTGGTTAGTATGAACTGTAATGACGATACTGTCTACTGTTCTGGAATCTTGTCTTTACGCATTAAAGGAAATGGATGGTATGGCACTATTTCTTTCTGGCTGTGGAATGACAGTGTTATCCGGGATCTGCAGAGATCACAGCAGAAAAACAGGTTCCCTAATGTGCTCCAATAAAGAGGAGGAGCCGTGCCGGGTCTTGAACCAATTGACTGCACCATTTTGGATCCGTTGATAAACTGGAAAATATGACATCTTCCTTATATGTCCCATAAAGATTTCTGAGAAAGGAAAGCGTACGGAATGCTCTCTGCAGTGCAGACGTAAGGAGAGCGTGTGCCTTCGTCTGTGTACATCTTCAAGTGTCGATTAAAGGTGTCCCACCACTGCCCAGCTGCCTTCTTGCTGCTTTTAAAAAATTATTTTTATTATTTTAAAATGTGTATATATGTATATTTGTGTGTAGGTAAATGAACATAAGTGTAGGGCCTACGGAGTCCTGAAGAGGGAGTGAGATCCCTGAAGACAGACCGAGCAGGTGTGAGTTGCCTGACCTGACTGCTAGGAACTGAGCTCAGGTCCTCTGCAAGAATCGTAGGTGGCCTTAACTGCTGAGCTGTCTCTCCATTTAGTTTTTGTAATAACTTATAGAGAAATCAAGTAACAGACAAAAGCTAAGTAATTTTACACAGACAGACAATAGGAGACCTGGAACACTTACTCAAAGCCAGCTAGCTGGCTATGGGACTGTTTGCTTAACAACTGTTTTATACTGGTAATAGGAATTGTATGATGCAGGCTGGGTGATGGTGCTACACGCCTTTAATCCCAGCACTCGGGAGGCAGAGGCAAGTGGATCTCTGAGTTCAAGGACAGCCTGGTCTATGGAGTGAGTTCCAGGACAGCCAGGGTTATACAGTGAAACCATGTCTCAATAAACAAACAAACAAACAACAAAACAAAGAAAAACAACATTATATGATGCATTTAGCCCTTCACGTCACTACACCACTAACCTGGTTGGTTCTCCAGTATTCTACAGTCTGAGCTGCGCTGGTATTCGCCACTTAAATGCCAGCTGAATTCCTGACTGAAGGGGCAATAGTCAGCGATTTCTACTGACCCCCCATAGTAAGGCAAATCCTCTGCAGATATTCCGCTGAGCTCATCGAAGTACTGTGAAGAAATCACAGGAGGCGAGAAGAGTTAATAGCCCCTCTGTCCTGTCAAAACACGACCACAGACAATTACAGCACCCTGCCAGGGCTGGGCGCCATAAGATAGTAGTACAGTGTTCTCCATAGCCAGTACAATAACGATGGTGTAGTCCACCACACAGCGGGTCTTCAGGGTGCCACAGTCTTAGAAATAAGCGGTAAGATGATTAAGTACCTATTAAGATGATGAATTTGATTGTTTTAAAAGGAAGATAAGACTGACACCCAAGACATTTTTATTCTTTAGCATGAAGTATCAAATCAGGGTATCTTTGGATTGCATTGTGTTGGAATGTCTAGGCTGGGCATGGTGGTGCATACCTTTAGTCCCAACACCTGAGAGGCAGAGGCAAGTGGATCTCTGTGAATTAGAGGCCAGTCTGTTCTACAAAGTGAGTTCCAGAAGAGTCAGGGCTATGTAGAGAGACTCTGTCTCAAAAAACAAAACAGAACATTTGCTCTCTGAATTGCTGATTTGAGTTTCATAAAAATAGTAAAGGGATTCTGGCTGGGGGTTGGCTCAGAATTTCCAACAATTTTGGAAATGACCATAAACATACTTTAGCCATTTTGTACTATGTACTTATGTGAAATGGTATTTATAAAGTAAAAATATTGATAATTCTGGAAAACACTGAAAATGCTCTATGTCCTGCAGCGAAGATTTAACTATTTATGTGAAAATAAGCCTGCACATCCATCTCATTAATATGCACATTTTCTTTTGTCTTTAATAAGTGGTAAAAGCATATGCATAGCAAAAATAAAAAACAAAACGCACCAAAACAGAGCCATGCGTGGTGGCACATTCCTTTAATCCCAGCACTTGGGTGATAGAGGTAAGTGTTACGAATTAAGTTCCGGGGCAGTGAGGCCCATGACTCACAAACAAATGGCATAGAAAAGAGAAAAGAAAAAAAAAAAAAAAGAGGGCTGATATAACGTAAAGCTAATGTAGAAAGTGAAGGCTTTTTAAAAAAAGATTGATTTATTTATTATGTATGTATGTTTTGCACGCCAGAAGAGGGTACTAGATCTCATTATAGATGGTTGGGGCCACCATGTGGTTGCTAGGAACTGAACTCAGAACCTCTGGAAGATGTCTCAAGTGCTCTTACCCACTGAGCCATCTCTCCAGCCCAAGTGGAGACATTTTCAATATGAAATACTAGGCACAATGGACTGTGTTGTAACCTTCACCCCCGTTTTGGAGAGGCTGAGTCATGAGGACTATTGGAGTTCAGGAGTTTGGGGCCATCCAAGTAACACAGCAAAAATAATAAAAAATAAAATAGGGAAAGTATAAGCAATCTTTTTCTTAAAGATTTATTTATTTATTATGTATACAGTGTTCTGCCTGTATGTGGGCCTACTGTGCCTACACACAAGAAAAGGGCAGCAGATCTCACTATAGATGGCTATGAGTCACCATGTGGTTGCTGGGAATTGAACTCAGGACCTCTGGAAGAGCAGCCAGTGTTCTTAACCACTGAGTCACCTCTCCAGCTCCCATAAGAAATCTTAAAAAGAAAAAGAAAAAAAAAACCCTGAAAAAATAAAGCTATTTATATGAAACAGTCTGAATACCAAGGGAGCAAGGAGTCAAGTATATTGTAAAGGTTTCACGTTGTGCCAGCAAGGTTACTGTCTGTAAATCCTAACACATGGGAGACTGAGAAAGGAGGACTGACCTAGGGGTCAGCCTGGGCTACAGGGCACCCTGCCTGGAAAAACAAATCACACTTTATGCTGACATCCTGTGATATTCCTAGAAATTCCTTTGCCACTGATGTACTCAGTCAGGTCAAGTACATGTTGGAACCTCACAACTGAGCAGTTGTCATTGCAATTAACTTCCGAGACGCCATGTCTCACTAAGGGTTCCTTTGTGAATGGCAAAGGGAGCTGAAGGACTTTAGAGACTAAGAACAGGATTTGATTTGCTGCTGTTTATGACAGGGTCTTGAGCCTCTGAGTGCCACCATGCCTGGGTCCAGAAGAGGGAATTAAGGTCAGCCAGAGCCGCAGACTAAATACATGGTGTCATTTTATCCACCTTTTATTTTTAGAAGAGATTTATTTATTCCCATTTTTTTCGGGGTGTTCAAGTAGTTTACATGTATGTAAGTGTACAATGTGTACACTCCATGCCCACAGAGGCCAGGAAGTCTGCTGGAGCTCTGGCATGGAGTTACAGAGAGCAGTAAGTCCCATGTGGATGCTGGGAATGGGACCCAGGTCCTCTACAAGAGCAGCTGTGTTAAACCGAGCCCCCCTCCATCTTCTGGGTAGCTGGATCAGAGTAACTAAATTATTCTTTTTTAAGATTGTTGCTTTCTGAATAAATTAGAGAAATTTAAAGAAGGAGGCGTTAGCAATAACTAGAAAGGAGACGAAATCGGAAGCTGGGGAGGCAGTTTAGTGGCCAAAGCACTTCCTGGCAGACACGAGAACCAGCATCCGACACTCAGGATCTGTGCAGACGAGGCAGGGGAAGCCCTGTGATCCCACTGTTGGGGAGATGGGCCAGGATCCTGGAGTTGGTGTGGCTGCGGTCTCAAGGCACAGCTAGGTGTTGTGTGACTGATGAACAGCTCCATTAGCCTTGAAGAAAAGATGGTCTGCAAGGCATTTCTTTTTTTTTCTAACATAGAAAACACACAGGAACATACACTGTAAAAAATTTAAGAGATTTACTTCTAGTTTATTTTTGTTTTTTGAGACAGGGTTTCTCTGTGTAGCCCTGGATGTCCTGGACTTACTTTGTAGACCACGCTGGCCTTGAACTCACAAACATCTGACTGCTTCTGCCTCCCAGAGTGCTGGGATCACAGGCGTGTGCCACTGGGCCCTGCTGATTTACTTTTTAAATTAAAACAGAGAGTCTTTTATAAAAGGCGACTCTTGAAGCTGGGCTGGGAACTGGTGTTACCTGGGAACTGGTGTTACCTGGTACTCTGGTGGTAAGGGGTTAGGGAACCTCTGCAGGTTGCACACAGCCACGGCTCTCTGGTCCTGTCTGCATGTCAGCTGCAGTGGGTTACTCCTGAGCGTGTCGCAGTATGGGCTCGGCACCTGCCTCCTGTGCACAAGAAAGGTAAGCTGCTATCAGGCTATTCTCCATGGCAACGGCCTGCTGAATGGAGGTCTGCACATCTCAGCATCACATTCAGAAGAAAGTATTACAGGTCCATCACAGAGACTGTCTTTTTAGCTATAATCCCCAGTTTAACAGTTTATAGTAAATTTCTAATCAAGTTATCCAGATTTTCCCCAGAGTAGAGGGATGCTGAACATAGATGTGGAAGATTCATCCAGTTGCTAAGAGCAGTATTACACCTTATTAAAGAAAATTCCATTAGACCTTTCTACACCCTCATCACTAAAATCTAGTTCTGTAGGTCCACAGTCTGAATTGGCTCAATTACTGAGGAGACATTTTTAAAATATAAAAATATGACGTCTCATTTCTCCTTCCTGGAAGACGGAACAGATGCATTTTTCTCTCTTCTTCATCTGAAGTTCAGCTGAAGTCTGCTGGCGCCCTGGCACTGGACTTACCGTGAGTGGAAAAGCAGAGAAAGAGCGCAGACTAAGAGTGTAGTTAGGGACTCAAGGCTAGGCCACTGGCAAAGTTCCTCAGCAACTGAGCACAGAGACTGGCAAAGTTCCTCAGCAACTGAGCACAGAGCAGCCACGAAGCTCATGGGTGTTTCCTACAGGCTGAGTTCTTCCCCAGACCCCACAGAAAAGTGGGGCAACTGTCCTCTGACCAACCATAAGTGCCGTGGCATGCACACTCCCTACACACAGTGTGGACATGCAAAAGAATATAAGTAGATTTTAAAAGTAATATTTTAAATTTAAAATATTTAAAACAATCAGTAGAATAAGAAGTAGGAAATGAGCAAGGACATAAAAGGAGTTAGCATTGCGAGCCCACAAGACATCACGAACCTGGCCATAGCACTCCACCAAACAACAGCAGGATGTGAATTCCTTCTAAGTGCTTGGAGAACACACAGCACAACAAACCGTGTTCTGAGCCACAGTAAGTTCAGAACAACTGAAGTCATACAGAGTAGCTCCTCCACTACGCTGAAATCAAACTAGGCTTCAGCCGCAAAAACATGACATGGAAACTGTCAAACCCTTGAAAATGACATACTAGTAAATAATCCACAGGTCAAAGAAGAAGTTTTGGGAAAAATACTTTTAACTAGATGAAAAGAAAGCTACGGAGAGCCAGGCATGGGGGTGCATGCCTGTAATCTCAGCGCTTGGAGAGGCTGAGGCAGCTGGATCTCTGTGAGTTTGAGACCAGCCTGGTCTACAAAGCAAGTCCAGGACAGCCAAGGCTACACAGAGAAACCCTGTCTAAAAACCAAAACCAAAACCAAACCAAAACAAAACAAGAGTGACTTGGCAGGACTCGGAAGCATGGGCTTGCGTGTTGCCTAGGGTTCGCTGGAGCGAGTGAAACGCTAGGAGTGCTTGGGTTGGCATCACAGGCTCAGTCTTGCGTATGTTGGCCAGGGCTTTCTCACAGCTCCTGGAGACGGACTTCAGATGAGCATCATGTGGCTCCCTGAAAACATGGAGCTTATTGCTCCGAAGCCAACAGGAGAGCTTCTCCCAATCCTGCTGCTGCTGCTCTCACAGCTGCTTACAACAGCTATTATCGTTGCTAGAGTCTTACATTCACTGTGACACCACGGTTGAAATGATCCCACCACTTTTGCTCTATCACATGAACTAATAAAAGGAGGGTACCCCATTAGACTCCCAAGCCCTGTCTGTACTCAGGGAGAGGTTATAACCCAGTGTTTCAGGAATCTTAGAGTGATTTTTAGGTCTTGCCAACCACGGCTCCTGAATGGGTAACTGACAACAGGTGAAATCTTTCTTAACCGATATTTCACTTTTTTTTTTCTTTGACATTCTCTTGAGAACAGCCACTAGTTTATTATTGTGCATGGAAAGTATGAATCTGCAAGGCACCTATGTCTCAAGATACACCTCGGAGCATATTGTGTCACACAGAGTTTTCTTAATAATTTAAAATAAATGCACTGTGAAAAAAAAAAAACAAAGAAAGAAAGCAAGCCACAGGAGACATACAGTTATTAAAGACATGGAGAGAAGCAATGCCTCTAACCAAACAGCTCCAGACTCTGAAGAAAGGAAAAAATGGCCAGACCAGCAGAAAGACACATGCAGAAGCAAGGAGCCGCAGCCAGTGTGAGGACAGACACGGCAGCAATGAGTCAAAATGGACTCCGCCTGGCCGGGACCTCGATGGCTTTGAGTTTCTGCTCCTCCCTCCTCCGCCCCTGGAGTAGATTACAGGTTTATGTGGTAGTGGGCATCAAACCAGCGCTTCAGCCATGCTATGGAAATACCCTATTGACAGAGTCCTATCCGCAGTTCCCAAACACTGACGGTTGAGGAGGATCAATAAAATAAATCTCCGGAAAGAAACAAAGAGAGAAGGTACCCATTGCCAGTATTAGGACTGACACAGCGTGTCACAGCAGCCTGACAGACAATTAAAAGGTTACGGGGGTTACAAGTAAAGTCATCCTTATACACATAGATCTGATAATAAAATAGACCAGTCTCTCAAGAAACAAGTGCCACAGTTTATTCAGTGTGAAACAGACAACATGAGTAGCCTGTAAGTGTTAAGGAAGCTTAGTTCACAGTGTTTGAACTCTTAGAAAGAGCAATCTTCAGGTCCACACCATGTCACTGGAAAAGTCTACTTTACTGAAGAATGCAGCTTGCTCCGGTGCTGCAGGTGACTAAGTAGGGGAGGCTGAGGCAGGAAGATCATGAGTTTGAAGCCAGCCTGGGCCACAGAGCAAAACTGTCTGAGATGGTTGTTAGGGATGGAGGAGGGGCTAGAGAGATGGCTCAGCAGTTAAGAGCTCATGCTGCTCTTGAACAGGACCCTAGTTCGGTTCCTGGCATTGACATTGGGCAGCTCACAACTTCCTGTAACTTCAGCTACAGGAGATCTGACTCCCTCTTCTGGCCTCCCTGGGAACCCACACAAGTGTGTGCATACAAGGAAGAAGAAAATAAATCTTAAAAAAATAAAATGAGGCAGCAGGGAGAAGGAGGGATACCAATTCCACATAGCGTCTCCCAGAAAGCAGAGAAGGGGCCACTTCTCAGTGCATTTTAACATAAATGAAGTAAAAAAAAAAAAACTGTTCAAAAGAGAGAAAGAAAGAGGACCCTGGTTTGCAGATAAGGAAAGCATGAGGGGCTGAGAGAAGCTTGCGCGGTAGAAGCATGGGAAGCAGCAATGCCTGATGCGCGCACATCTACTAAAACCATCAAAACACGAGGCTGCTAGAGCTGCCGTCAGGACCAGGCACCTCCACCTTGAACTGCAGACTTCACCTGCCAGCATGCAGGGTCAGAGGGCAGGCTCAGCATGGGCAGACTCCAGCACTCCCACTAACAACGGCGGGTTGCATGCTCCTTTCAAGTTCAAAGGGAACATTCGCTGAGAAAACTATATGCAGGACCAAACACAAGCTACCCAATTTAAATGATGGGAAAGCCCACTATGACCACTCCCAGGTAATAACAGAATTAAACTAGAAATGAATAGAGATACAGGGAAAACCCCAGCTACTTGTAGACTGAATTCTTTGAGGGAAACAAGACTAAGTTGAACGAAATGAAAACAAAAGTTTAGAATAAACCTCAGTCTCCACTAGGATTTGTTCTGAACACACATATAAGTTGCATTTTAAAATACAGCCAATATCTAAGTGTGATGATGAAATCCATTACTTTGAGATTATTCTTCGTTCTATGCATGTATTTCCAAAGCACATGCATAGACGTGGTTTAAGAAACATGACAGGGGCTGGAGAGATGGCTCAGTGGTTAAGTACTGGCTGCTTTTCCAGAGGACCAGGTTCAGTTCTTAGCACCCACGAGCAGCTCACACTTTCTGTGACTCCAGGCCCACAGCTTCTGACACCTTCACACATACATGCAGGCAAAACCACCAGCAAACAAACAAACAAATAAATAACACATGTTAAGTAACATGATATACATGCTCTGAGAGCCATATTTAGTTTATAGCAACTTTACTCATAATAGTTCCAAAGCAGAAATGACCAAGATGTCTTTGAAGTATGAATGTTTAAACAAACTGTGGCATATCCATATAAAGGAAAACTACTCGGCCATAAAAAGCTCAGATTAGCATGGTTCCTCATGCTTGTAATCCTAGCACTTGGAAGGCTGAGGCAGGAAGCCTGCCATGTGTTTAAGTCCATCCTGACCCACTTAGTACTAAGCTAGCAAAGGCTACAGACATAGTAAGACCTTGTCTCAAAAACAAAGGAAAACAAAACACAAACTAATAATACATACAATAACACGGCTGAATTTAAACATTAAGTGGAAAATGCCATTCACAGTGCATATATAACATTCATTTAATGCTTGAACTTTCTATGACAACTTTCTGTATTTTTCAAAATACAGAAATGGACAATAGATGGTCGGTTTCCCGAGTTTAAGGAGGGGCTGGGTTGGGAGGGAAGTGGATATGTCTAAGTGAGCAACTGAGAGGTCCTTGTGGTAGACTGTTCTTGGTCTGACCAAGCCTATGTCAGTGCCCTGGGAGAATGCTGTAGGACAGCTTTTCAAGACGCTCTCTATCAGGGAATTAATTATAGGGAATCGCGGCTTTTATATTTGTTTATATCTTCATATACATAACTGTTCAGGTTAGGGTTATAGTTACAGACATATCTCTGTGTCTCCTCTCTCTTTGAGTGTGTGTGTCCATGCCAAACATGATACTCATACCTAAAAGAGCTTGACAGGTGAGTAGCATAAGCATCCAGTTCTTCAAACCCCAACCTAGAGAATATTTAACTTTCAGGGCTGGGTATTGAGCCCAGGGCCTGGCACGTGTTAGACAGGCATTCTACTACTAAACTACATCCGTAGTCCAGTTTCTGGAGACTGAATCAACATTTGCTTGTATATTCGTGTGTGCATTCTCTGAAGAAAACAGTAAAATTGGGAGAACAGGCAAAAAGCTTTAAAAATATATGTGCTTACGAATTATAAGCTAAAGAATGCACACAGATGGCTCTGGCCACCTTGCTGTGGATTCTCCTAGTGTGTGATTCAAAGCAATCCTGTAGTTACTTATGATT
The DNA here is from genome assembly GCA_028658305.1 of Pachyuromys duprasi. Taxonomy (NCBI): domain Eukaryota; kingdom Metazoa; phylum Chordata; class Mammalia; order Rodentia; family Muridae; genus Pachyuromys; species Pachyuromys duprasi. The sequence continues at coordinate 53,604,195 of CM053753.1, read as the reverse complement.
TATTACAAAGAACTTACAGAACATTTTCTACACTCAGTAGCTGGTACTTTATGCTTACAACAAACAACACAGTCCGAAACCGCACAAAGATATTGTTGGAAACATTCTTACTTTTGCCTCTGTTGATCGATCCAGAACTTACAGCTCTTCCTGACAAATTCACAGCCCATTCCTCGGCCCCAGTCCAGTTTCTCAGCCATGCTGTAATTTGCTTTGTACCAGCTGTGGAAACAATGTAAAGAAAGCACCTTTTACCGATCCTTCACCTACAGATCTCAGCAACTTGCAGAGCTGCAACTCAGGAGGGACCCAGGACGCCATGGCCAGAGCTGCACACGTGTAAGGGCCTTGCTGAAGTGGGGTCTGGGGGAGTCTGCTACACAGGATAGCGAGAAAGGGCTTTAAAATCAAGGACAGTTTAGCCAGCAAAGACTCATATTTCGCCAGGCTCGTGGCACATACTTGTAATCCCAGCACTCAGGGAGGCAGTGGCAGCTGGATCTCTGTGATTTCAAGGCCAGCTTAGTCTATACAGTGAGTCCAGGGCATCCAAAGCTACACAGAGAAACCCTGTCTCAAAAAAAAAAACAAACCAGAAACAAAAACCAAACAACCAAAAACCAAAAGAAGTCTCTTATTTCCTGATCCTTCCTCTTCCCCTTCACACTGATTAACAAAGCACATCCGACTGTGTGGTTGAACTCCCAACAACTAGAGGAGACAGTTCCCACCTATACCAGGAATAAAGGACCCCTGTAGGCCCTGGCATGTGGATAGCTTGATTTGGTTCTGTTGCATTGCTTTTGAACAAAAAGAAGTGTACTGACAAAACTTACAAGTGAGTGTTCCTTTGTGTGATGCTGAGATTATTTCTAACAGGGTCACTGCATCAAGGGGTGGGTTTAATTTGCAGAAGTTCTAGAACTATACTGTCCTATAGAGAAATACTTTTATATTTAGAAAACAGTTCCATTGCAATTTTCAAAAACTGATATAAGTTAACAAGTAGAGAGTGGTTAAGATATTACTCCACTACCAGGCAGGCATTCCCCCATATATCCTGATTCCCCTTGATGGTGTTTCTGGTCATAAGCTAAGTGCTGTTTGCTAAATGCTAAGGCTACCACAATGAACAGAAAAACATTCTTTCTGTTTCCAGAAAATTTCTGCTCTAGGGCCCAGAGAGATGCTTAGCTGTTAAGAGTATGTCCTGCTCTTCCAGAGAACTCAAGTTCAGTTCCCAGCACCCATGTCAGGCAGCTTACAACTGCTGTAACTCTAGCTCCAGGGGACCCAGGCCTTCTTCTGGCCTCTGTGGGTACCCACATACATGTAACATAGACACACACACAAAAAGACAAGCTGCATGTGGTGGTGCACCCTTCAATCCCTGGGAAGGCAGAGGCAGGCAGAGCTCTGTGAATTTGAGGCTAGCTTGGTCTGTAATATGAGTTTCAGGCCAGATAGAACTATACAATGAAACCCTCAAATAAACAGACAAGATCCCAAATAAATAAAAATTTAAAAGTTCTAATCTAGTGAGGAAGACAGATAGACTAAAATATTTTAAATAACGAGTTTCACAAAAGAGAAGTAAAAAGTGCCTATTACCAGCAGAACTTAAGCTGGTGGGGGACCTCGGGCTTTTATTAGGACGCACTGAAGACAGGGTTCCCAGGGCTTTCCTGAGCTGTGAGGTCACTTAGTAGGTTTGATGAATCTTTCTTTCTTTCAAAAGCAACAGAATGAAGGACTGAGCTGTGAACAGTAAATCTTTTCTCATTAGACTCCGGTTCAGGTTTTACATAAAATCCCAACACTTGGTTGATAATTACAAATGCTAAGGCTTTTGTATACTAGGGCTTTCCATACAGTAATTCAGTCAAGCCTCAGAAACCTCAATGGAATGGGTATCGCTGTTACCTCTCCTTTACAGGTGAGGAAACTCAGGCAAAGGTACACGCCAGTAAGCGACAATGCCTGGAGTGTAGAGTTTTGGTTTCAATGTCTCTATGTGATTTAAAACGTCAGACCCAACCCACACAACATGAAATTAATCTTCCTAACGGGCATACATGCCTCTAATATACACACAAGGTCATGCTATCATGATCTAATTTCAGGACTCTTCCATCATCCCCCAGATAAGCCATGCCTCTATCCCCCATTCCTGATGAACACAAACCTCTGTCAGTCTTTACGAATTTGCTGGACATTTCCAAGAAACAGGATTAGTCTTTTTCTTTCACTTAACATAATGTTTTCAAGGCTCATACATGTTGTAGTGTATATCAGAATCTCTCTCTCTCTGTGTTTTTAAACAGACTTTGGTATGGGGGTTTAAAGTACTAGCAAAATTGAGAAGAGGGTACAAAGGGTTCCTGGACTCTCCCTACCTTTACACACTCACAGCGTCCCTCATCAAAGTTATATATTGGTCACACCAATGAATCTACAGGGGAATGCCATTGCTTCCCCAAATCCATAGTTTACATTAGGGTTCACTCTTGGTGTTGTATGCTCTTTTAGGTAAGTATGTTCTGCCTAGCATGCGTGCATAAAATCCCTAAGTTTGGTCTCCAGCACCGCAAGAAAGGGAAACGAAGGGATCTTATCGCCACAGTGCCACACAGGCATGACTTAGTAGTCCTTCCTGTCTTCTGCATTTTCATTGCTCTTTGCTGTGCTAACCCTGGCCACCACCCCTCACACTCTGTCTCTCTCACCCTTCCTCATACAGCTGTAATTGTACAGAAGCCTTATCAGATTGGTTTCTTCCCTTCATTAATACATAGCCATGTCTTTTCATGGCTTGCAGCTCATTTGTTTTCAGTGTTAAATAAATCCTTTAAATAAGCTGATCTACCACGTTTATCCAGCCAATATAAGCATCTGTGTGTAGGCTTTTGTTTCAGGAATAAGATCTCAACTCAAGCTAGGTTGTGGTGGTCCACATCTTTAATCCCAGCACCTAGGAGGCAGAGACAGGCGGATCTCTGTGAGTGCAAAGGCAGCCTGATCTACAGAGCGAACTCCAGAACAGCCAGGGCTGTTGCACAGAGAAACCCTGTCTCAAACAAACAAACAAACAAACACAAAACAACACAACAACAAAAAAGGATTTCAACTCATTTGTAAATATTGTAACAGGCTGTATGGTAAGAACATCTCTGGCTTTATAAGCAAATCCCAAACTATCTTCCCACCTGGTTGAATCATGTACTGTCTTGACAGTGAGTTCCTCACATCCCATGTCCTTGCTGGGATTTGGTGGTATTAAGTGCTGTGTATGTAGTCATCTCTTCAGAGTTTTAGTCAGTAGTTTGCTAATGACATGGTGTCATGCACTTCTGCATATGTTCATTTGCCTCTGTATATCTTCTTGAAGAAATACTTTTTTTGTTTGTTTGTTTTTTGAGATATGGTTTCTTTGTGTAATAGCCCTGGCTGTCCTGGACTTGATTTGTAGACTAGGCTGGCCTCTGCCTCCCAAATGCTGGGATTAAAGCGTTAAACTTCTGGCCTAAGAAATACTTTTTTTTTTCATCTCAATTTAAACTATAGCTTTTTTCCTATTCTGCCATTCACTGTTCCTCTACATATTCTGGACACTGAATAGTCACACAATAAATGTAAAACCTTTTTTTTTCTCATTTATCTTTGTACTTTCTTGATAATTCTTTGGGGCACAATTTTTAAATTTCCTTGATGAATCCAAATTATCTTTTTGGGTGCTGGAGCTTCTGGTGTTAGATCTAAGAATCATTTCCTAATCTAGTATTATTAAGATTCACATCTGCTTTATCTTGAGTGCTTTATGGTTTCAGCTATTAAATTAGGTCTTGTTCCGTTTTGGCCTGGTCCCAGCATCATGGGTTAAAGTGTTCTTTTCCCGTTGAAGGTCGTGGTGTCTCTACCAGCACTTCCTATGGTGTGAGGCGTTACGCCAATGAGACCTCATGTTTGTGTAGAATGTGTGAAAAAGGTTTAGGTTAACAGACCTAAGACTAACCAACCAGAACTATATTTGGATCCTAAACAAATCAGTTATAAAAGGAGAAAACAAAGGGGTATATACACAAGATAGTATAAATATTTTTAAAGTATTAATTTTGTTACTGGTTCCTTTCAAAGGTTTATATATTATAGGAACTTGTAGTCGAATACATAGGAATAATATCTGCAACTTTCAAGATAAAAAAGACAATGTTACAAATATGAGAGACGGCATGTTGCCGATTCTAGGATACAGGCATATGAGAGTCACTGTTTTCTCCATATATTTTGTGTATGTTAGTATATTTCATACTAACATACTTAAAAGAATAATTTCCACAAGAACCTAAAATATTTGCTATCACTTCCTAGAATGTAACTTTTTCTTTCAAATTTTGCATGCTACTAACGACTTTTCAAAATGCTACCAGCTTCCCCTGAAGGATGTAAGCACGCTGTCTTTTCCACAGTGTCCCTCCAGTGGGTAAAGAAGATTAAGTGAGCTGCGTGTGGTACACTCCTGTAATCCCAGTACTTGGAAGGCAGAGGCAGGAGGAGCTGGAGTTGAAGCTAGCCTGGAATAGTGAGCCCTGTCCCCTGCTCCCCAAACCACCACCAACAAAAATCCTACAAAGAAAACAAAAAATAGATCTGTGTAGGTTGTCATAAACAATGCCCACTAATTGTTTATCTACTTACACACTATTTCTGCCTTCCTCTCCCTCTTGGGCTTGGATTTACTTCTGAATGACAGTGGCGTGGAAACCATCATCTGTGAATTTTTTCAACACCCTACCTCTACCCACAAAATGACCTGCATTTTTACTCTCACTCTTCCTTCCTGAATTAACAGGCAGGAAGCTGATTCCCCACCTGAGCTGATTTCTTTCTCTCAGTTTGTTCTTGGTTCTCTGGAACTCACTTATCTCGCACTGTTAGGAAACGCTGTCTCAGACAAATCCTTTCTGACCTAGATCTTTGGCTCTCATTAAACAGAAAAGACAAATTCTTAGTCTCATCGTTATTATTATCACTCTAATGGCTGAGCGGGGCGTCTGTGCTGGGTGCGGAACCTCGGGTACACTGGGCAGGATTCTAGCATTAGGCCACACCCACTCCTCTCGTTTGTTTTGGAACAGTTCCCAGGGTCAGCCAGGACGTCTACATTTCAAACTCTTCATAGTTCTGGGTGGTTTCGATGAGAGCGGCTCCATGGGCTTATACAGTTGCTAATTGATCCCCATTTGGTAAAACTATTTGGGAAGGGTTAGGAGGTGTGGCCTTGCTGGAGGAGGCGGGTCACTGGGCAGGCTTTGAGGCGCGATGCCCAGTGCTCGCTTTCGGTCTCAGGCTGTTCCTTTGCTCCACCACCCGAGCACTTGAAGCCTCTGAACCCGTAAGTCAAAAAAGCACTTTCTCTCAGAAGTTGCCTTGGCTGTGGTGTTTTATCATAGCTGTGGGACAACTCTAAAATTTTTTTAAAATCTAGCCTTAATTTTTTTTTTCTTTTTAAATGTACGGGTGCTTAGGCTGAATGTATGTTTCGGCATAACATGTGTGCCTAGGACCTGAGGAGACCAGAAGATGGTGTCAGATCCTCTTGAACTGGAGTTGCGAACAGTTGTGGGCTGCCTTGTGGATGCCGGGAATTAAATGTGAGTCCTTTAACTGCTGAGCGTCTCTCCAGCCCTAAATCTTCAGATTTCACTGACCCCTTGAAAGTTAAGGCCATATCAATTATTTTCACTGTGTGTGTGGTTTGTGTTTGTTTGTTTGAATTTCTGAGGGAAAATGTTACTCTATAGCCTAGGCTGGATCTCACAGCCATTCTGCGTCAGCCTCTGGAGTGCTGGGATTATAGGCAGGTGTCACTATGCCAGTTTATTCATGGCTTTAATAATACTTTTATCACTGGTTTTCAAATTTGATGCTATTTCCAAATTTCTTGTAGGCTGTTTTAGAAGAGGTGATAATGCTTCTACTGAAATCACTCAGATTTTGTTAAGTAGAAGTTATGTAAAGTGTTTTGTTTACATAGGCTATTTCACTATTTTACCAGAGAAACCCACTCCTTTAACAGCTAGGGATTTGCCAGGAATGGTGGCTCCCGGCTTGAGCCCCAGCAGGGGGAAGACGGAGACAGACAGAGGTAGCTGGATCCTTTCTGAGTTTGAGGCTGGGCTACACCAGTAAGGGCTACACAGTGGGGCTCTCAAAACACAAAATAAAACAAAACAATTAACAAAAATCCTAGGAATCTACAGATCACTTATTCAATCAAATAATTAAAAATTACCTACGTTAGTTTTCTCTTCATATTAGCATGGCTTCATAGTACCTTAGATTTTATTATGTTCATTGTTATGTTAAGAACAAATCGCACAAAAGGAATCAGTTAGTACATTTTGCTTTGGAATAAAAGATCAGCATTTTCTTAAGATCTATTTTTAATACTCATTTAATTTTATAAACATATCATTTTCTCATAGCCGTCTTACCCAGTGTCCTCCATTAATGCCAGAGTGATTCGAGAGAGGACTCGGTTCTGGGTATGAGAACCAGTCATTGCTTCATTCTGAAAATTACCAACAAATTTTATTAGAAGATGACCCTATGACCCCTGTGCATATTTAAGATGTTTCATGTGGTAAAAAATTTACTTGAGAATGATTAAATACAAAAGCTTTGATATCTAGCTAGAGGAAGCAGGATCTACTCTGCCTCAAGGCTCCATCGTTTATGACTTCCCTGCAGTGCTAGCGATAGCAGTGAAGACGATGATGAGGCGCGTGAGCACTGGCGGGGTGAGGGGCACTGCCGTGGAAGCAAAGTCAGGCGAGTGAGTGCTCAAGACAGGTGCCCGGCTCACTTCAAGTCAGGGCTGTCTACATGGATGTGCAAAGAGAATGCTTTCCTAACTCTCAACTTTGTGATCACGGAAACCTATACTAATGTGCAAAACAAGCATGCCAGAACCAGGGGATCAAAGGACTAGGGCCCAGATATCCCATTGTCTGGTAGTTTAATTTACACTGCATGATTCCTTCCACCCTGGTAAGGGCTCCGTGGTCTCGTAGGCAGCAAATCTCCTGGCTGGACGGCTCTCACTGTTCTCTTCATCACAGTGTTCCTCCTAATACTTTCGTTTGTTTGTTTTCTGAGACAGGGCTTCTCTGTGTAACCCTGGCTGTCCTGCTGTCCTTGAACTACATAAATCTGCCTGCCTCAGCCTCCTGAGCACTGGGATCAAAGGTGTGCAGTACTTTCCTGATACCTTAATACAATGGTTTAGGGACACAAGGTTGATTTAAGAGAAGCAAAGAAGCTAATAAAATTGACTTTCTAAGATCTTCTGCTACTAAGTACACTAAGATTTCATTTCTAACTGCTCTATAGCTTCTAATAAATCACTTAAGAAAATCCCTTAAGGATAATACAGAGATTCCCATGGGAATCTCTCCACAAATATCCACCACTGTCATCTTTGGTGACCTACATCAGAGCAGTGGGGCACAAGCAGAAACCCACCCTTCCTGTCTTCTGACCTTCAGTCGTGAGCTCTGTTTGCTGAGACTGTCTAAACAGAGCTCTAAGAAGAAATGAGTCTTAATTCTACTTCCAGATTCTTCCCATATAACTGAATGTGTCCTGGGATTAACTTTCTGCCTCTAGTCCTCTAAGACCTAATGAAGGTGGGATGTTACTGGCAACAGTATGAAAGGGCAAAAGGCTGACTGATGCACTTCTGGTCTTGGAACTTCTTGAAATGAACATGAACACCCACTGGGAAGCCACAGTTTGGGGGTCTCATGTAAAATGACTTTGGGTGTGTCCCTTATGGAGTCTGCAGAACCACAAAGAAGGTAACAGCTCCTATTTGGGTCACAGTACTCTTAAGACAAACCACGTCTTGCATCTGTCTGAGGTGGAGTTTCCTTTTTCTGTACTGCAGCTGAGGGAAAGAGGCGCTGCTGACAGCCCCCCCCACACACACGCCTGATTCTGCTGTGCTGGCATGCTGTGTGTCCTTCTACGGGAACTGTCTGACATGACCTGGTGAGGTCTTTCGAGTATGACTTTTAGTTGAACTAAGAACATCTGCTGCCCACCACTCTGGAAGGCAAGCACATGGCAGTTGCTCATTACATCTTTTTTTTTTTGAAACAGGTTCTCAATATGTAAGCCCTGAGTGGCCTGCAACTCATTAATTAGACCTGGGTAGCTTCAGACTCAACAGGCACCCACCTGCCTCTGCCTTCTAAGCGCTGGGACTATAGGTGTGCTCCCACCATGCCTACTTCATAACATAATTTTTGTTGTTGTTGTTAGAGACAGGGCTTCTCTGTGTAGCCTTTGCTGTCCTGGGACTTGCTCTGTAGACCAGGCTAGCCTCGAACTCAAAGGTCTGACCGCCTCTGCCTCCCTAGCACTGGGATTAAAGGCATGCACCACCACTACCCAGGATAACTTGTTAAGTTTTATAACTTAGGATATATCTCAGAAATAAAACAATTGCCTAGCATGCACACGACTAAATTCAATTCCCAGTACTACAAAGCAAAAATGCAACAGTTTTTAGCCTGGCATGGTGGAACATATATGCAAGCCCAACATTCAGAGGGAGAGGCAGAGGAAGGAGAGTTGCTGTAAGTTCAAGGCCAGCCTGGAGTAATAAGACATTGTCTTAAAATTAAAAAAAAAATATATATATATATATATATTTTTTTAAATATTTAGAAATATTTTAATTAAAAAAATAAAATGCTTAAATGTTCATTAACACAGACTTGTTTCATTTATATACAATCTTATGTATCTCTTAAAACTTAGGCGCTCCAAGTATGTAGTTTATACCACTAAGGCACGTTTCACCCTCCTACTTCATACCCTGTTTGGATAATCTCTGCCACATGCATGGATGACTTTCATAAAGACACACTGAGCAAGACCGGACAGACCTCGAGCAAGCGCTTCTCCCAGTGGTTGAGCTCGGTACCCATCCCGCCTTGGTTTTCAAGCTCCATCCCCTCCAGGACCGGACAGTTAAAATGTTTCCGAGCTTCTTCCTGAGGATCATTAAAGAAACACCCACAAGAGCACAGTGAGGTGACAGCCACGCCTTATCACATGCTATAATAAAGCAGACCTTAAAGAATTAGTTTGATGAGACAGAACCTCTTAAAAATATGATTTTTTTTAACATGGTACAAATTTTGATGCTATCACATTCTTCTTGGTTAGAAACTATCACTTTAGCGGTATGGTAGTGGTTCACACTGTTAATCCCAGTACTTGGGAGGCAGAGGCAGGTGGATCTCTGTGAGTTCAAGGTCAGCCTGGTCTACAGAGTGAGTCCAGGACAGCCAAAATTACAAACAGAATCCCTGTCTCAAAAGAACGAAAAAAAAAAGAAAAAGAAGGATGAGGAGGGAGAAAGGAAAGCATTATTTCTCTTAGTACTTTGGTACTTTTCTCTTTGAAGATTTTTTAAAATAATTTTTTCAAGATTGATTTATTTATTATTTATCCAATGTTCTGCCTGCATGTATGCCTGCACGCCAGCAGAGGGCACCAGATCTCATTATAGACAGTTGGGAGCCACCATGTGGTTGCTGGAAATTGAACTAAGGACCTCTGGAAGATCAGCCAGCGCTCTTAACCTCTGAGCCAGCTCTCCAGGCCCCATGGCAGGTACTTCTACACCCCAGGCCAACTCCCTGCCCCCCAAATAACTGAATAAAGTTGCTTCTCCTAGGCACAAGCACCTCTCATCACATCCCTTAAAGCTGTGGGCTTGGTGGGGACCATAAGATGCTCCCCCAAACTTGTGTTTCCTCCTCTCTGTCTTGGCTTGTTGCTTTCTTGCGCTGTCTTCATACATTTTCTATTGTTTGTGAAATTTAGGTACACGTTCACAAACACTAGTGATCAGTAAAGAAGGGCCGTGATGAGAAATGAGGCGTGAAGGTCAGAGATACTCACAACAACACGTGGTGTCACCAGGAGATACACGGCGTGGCGGACTGTCTTGTCGTCTCTCACATTCCACAGTCTCTCCACTTTTCGCACCACTTTATCACTCCACTGATACAAGCCAAGACTGCAATTGCAGAACAAGAAGATGGTCGCTTTTTGCCATTTACAACTTGAAATGTAAAAGTGCTCATGAATGTCAACATGACATGGAAATACTTGAGTTTCTTATGTGTCATATCCATGAAATGTACTTATAAGCATTTTAGTTTCTTTCTTGAGACGGGCTCTTACTGTGTACCTGGCTGGCCTCCTAGGGTGAAGGCTGCCATTTCCGGGAGACAAGCCCCCCCACCCCCCACCCCGGGGCAGTGTTATCAGTCCTGAGGCAGCCGTGTGAGGCAGCCGTGTGAGGCAGCCGTGTTCTCTGTGAACACTGGCTCACCCAGCTCTCTGCTCATCTTGGCCCTTTCCTACAGATGCTGCACCTCTTAGTAAAGCTGTCTGGATCAGTCATCAGCTTGCGCAGGACCTCCTGGCCCCAGCAACAGCCTGATGTTCAGCACCCTTATTACTCATGGGTTGGGGTCACTGCAGTAATTCATTTGATTTTTATTTACTTATTTTTGGAAGACAGTGTTTAAATACAGTGAACAAAGCCAGCAAGAAAATAGCTCATTAATCAACCAAAATCCTACACAATAGAATACTACTCAGCAATTAAAAAGGAGGAAATCATGAAATTCGCAGGCAAATGGTGGGACCTGGAAACGATCATACTGAGTGAGGTATCCCAAAAGCAGAAAGAAACATATGGTATATACTCACTTATATAAACC
>CM053753.1:53468840-53592887 GCA_028658305.1 Pachyuromys duprasi | reverse complement strand
AAAAAAAAAATCAACCAAAATCCTTCAAGGGTAACAGTTTCTCTTGTCCTCCTCCTCACCTCCCTTTCATTTTTTTTAAAACCAAACAAACACGGTCTTCGTGTAGTAGTACAGGCTGGCCTTAAGCTTGCAATGTAGCAGAGTTTGGCCTTGAACTCCATCTACTGCCTCGGCCTCACACACTCTGGGATTCCAGGTATAAACCACCACGCCCAGCTAAGTGGTTTCTCCAAACAGGCTAGAACCTAATCCAGTTCTGCATGGCCATATCTCCACTAACACTGGAAGAGTTCACAAAACATCAGCTTCCCTTGAGTCCTCACATACATCACTCTCCCGCTCCGCAGATCATGCCAACCCCGTCATTTCCATTTCCATCAGTCTTCTCAAAGACCAGGCTAACAAAGAGCAAGTCTAGGAAAAACATTCCTTTACACATTAACATTTTGTTTCTTTGTTGTCCACCCCGCAGCCCCTTTTGGTTCTTTGAGGTGAGGTCTCCTGTAGGCCTCTCCTGAACTGACTGTGCAGCTGAGGAGGGCCTTGAACTTCTGAGCTTCCTGCCTCCAGCACCCAGGTGATGAAATTACTGGTCACCACGACTGCTTAGAATTTTGAACTTTATAATTACTCTAAAAATATTACAAACAAACAAATAGATACTGAATAGCGTGAACTATTTTACTGGAGATCTACTTATTATTAGTGTGCGCATGTGTGTATGTATGTACTGTATGTTCCGTTAGGCTTGTACGGCATGAGCAATCCCTGCTGAGCCATCTTGCCAGCCCAGATGAATGCTTACCCCATGTCACTACCCTGAGAACCCTACAGAACAGTCATTGCCCAGTCTGTAGCTACTATACAGCAGTTAGAAGACTGTTCCCTAAAGTAAAGCCATTTATCTCTTACTAACGTCAGCATCTGCTTCACATTATACCTGAGAAATTCATCCATGTTTCTGCAACACAGCAAAGGTGAGTTTTATTTTGTTTTGCTGGTGTGAACCTAAGACCTTACGTGCACGTATTCTACTACTGATCTACACCCCAGCAATAGTATGCTTTATTTTTTAGTTTTATTATATAGTTTTCAGTTTTATAAACATATTATAATAATGTTTATTTAACTTAGTCTTGATAGATTTAGAGATGGTTTATATGATTTGGCTGTTGATGATAAAACTGTTGTCGGGTAGCACTTGGGAAGCAGAGGCAGGTGGATCTCTGGGTTCAAGGCCAGCTTGGTCTACAGAGGGAGTTCCAGGACAGCCAGGGCCACACAGAGAAACCCTATCTTGAGAGAACAGAAATTGTCTCAGTATCTACAGCTCCCTTAGGCTGGCCACAAAGACACTGCCACTTGCTGCACCGAATGCTGTGTGGTTCTCAGGCTATCGTCCTCTGAAGGAAAAGAGCGAGAATGAAACCGGCAAATACCTGTAGTTGAAAGGCGGGAGGCCGTCTGCGGACCTTGAAGTCAGGGGATTTCCATCTTGATCACGGTAGAATGCAAAAAGCCCAGCAGAGAAACCCTGGAAGAATTTAAAGCCTCTTACAGGAGGATGCTAAGTCCGAGCAGACACAGTAGCGCCCGCCATTGAGGAGGTGCTGTTGATATGTTACAGAGAGCCCGCAGCTCTGCGGGAGTTACCCCATGCTTCCACTCAACAGCAAGTAAGGGAGCTTAGCTACAGTTTAAACCCCGAACAACAACATTTTAAGAGTGTTTCTGTTTTTACTCACAAGCATGGGTCTGTGAGAATGTGTATCTGTGGATGCTCTCAGGAGCCATAAGAGAGTGCTCGGTGCTCTAAAGCTAGAGTGAGGGGCGGTTGTGATTTGCCCCACAACAGTCTTAGGAACTCAAGTCAGAGCTTATGAAAGAGCAGTTCGTGTTCTTGGCTGGTCAGCTCTCCAGCCCACTGATGTAATTTTTTTTTTTTAATTTGGTTTTCAAGACAGGGTTTCTCTGTGTATCCCTGGCTATCCTGGAACTCGCTCTGTAGAGCAGGTTGGCCTCAAACTCACAGAAATCCATTCTGCTTCAAGTGCTTGGATTAAAGGCCTGTGTCCCCTCTGCCTGGCTGATATAAGTGTTTTTTTTTTTCTTCATCTTCTTCATTTAGTTATTTTAATTTTTAAAATCTATTTTTTATTAATTATATTAATCACATTTAATTAATTTATTTTTATTAATTAATTAAAATTTATTAATTTTATATCCCAGCTTTATCCCTCTCCCTCATCCCTTCCCAATCCCAAGCTTCCTCCCTCATCTCCTCCCTTGTCCCTCCCCCAGTACACTGATGGGAATGTCCTCCTCCCCTTCCCTCTGACTCTAGCCTATCAGGTCTCATCGGGACTGGCTGCATTGTCTTCCTCAGTGGCCTGGTCAGGCTGTACCCCCTCTCACGTAAATGTTTTTAATACAAGATATTCTAAAGCACATTAGATATTTTAAATTTGTTTTCTGGCTAAATACTATGTATGTCGATGCTATGTTTCGTGACACCTCCAGGCACACACTGCAGAGCACGAAGAATTTGTACTTTTTAATTCAACTGTGTGGTTTTACAGATAGTTTGGTATTTTTTCCTTGTTGGAGACCCTATTAGATATCATTTCCAAATGTGGAACAAATTTTAAAATATAAAACCAGCACAGAGGATTGCAGGACCAACCCCCTGCCACTTCAGGGGCCTTCATTTATAAATACCAGATTTGAAGAGAGAAAAAGTTATTATCTAAGGCACCATAAACAATAACAACAAGGATAGTTTTGGGCTACCTTCTTCAGCCAAAGTTACAGTGCCAAAACAGGAGCCAGGGACAATGCTATTGAAATTATTAACAATACTGAATGGTGTCAGGAGCAGGGGGATCAAGTGTAATCCTAACAGCACCTACAAACGCTCACAGTCTAAGCCTCAAATTGGCATTACACACACCTACCTGTCTACACCTACGTGTCGGAGGTGCTCAGCTGCGCGTGTGGCTCAGCGGCTAGAGCGGCTGGCCAGCACTGCACACACTGGGTGCGGCAGCACATGCCTGTAATTATGGCCTCGAACTTGCAGCAATCCTCCTGCCTTAGCATCTCAAATGCTAGAATTACAGGCCTGAGCCATCTCATCTGGCTCCACGATGCTTTTCTTCACAAGTTTAAAATCACCTTTTCAAAAGTCCTACTTACCCAGTGGGAATGATTGTTTAATTATAAATCATACCAGATAGTAAAACTCAACCTACCCCGATCCTGACCATTAGAAATTCTTATTGACAGAAACATAATTAATCAGGACTGAACATGAACCTAAGAATTCACATATCATTTAAAACCTGTATTAAAATGACTAACTATGCAACAAACCAAAGGCCTGAGGGAAAAGACAGAAGTTAACAGCATTTACCAGGGCATGAATGATCTCATGTTTCACTGTGGACAGCATCCCAATAAACTCTTGCGGCTGGGTGGAGATCATATTTGGACACAGGTTAGCATATCCTGCTATCGGCCTGTTAAAATAAACACGACATTTTTCACTGTATTCAAGTGATATTTACAGCATTTGCTAACCTATATTTCCCTATGGAAGACAGCTCAACGACATTATTTCTTTACTAGCAAATACAATTTTATTGCTAGTTCTTGTTCTTATTTTTTTCCCCCCTATCAAGACATTTTGCTTTCCAATGGCATGAAAAAGCAACATGTTTTTCTGGAGGGGGATGGGGGTTTTCAAGCGCTTAACACCCTGAGTAGTCACCACTGTACATCTGGCTGTCTTTCAAAGCCGTGGCATACAGACCACATGAAGGAATCCCAACTGTGCCCTCTATTGTCACTTTAACAGTTTACTGTGGAAATACCACAAATCTCATTGTTATGACAAATATTATCCTTACAATGAATATTTGTCCTATTTAATAAACTGTTACTTCCTGATAGCATCGGACTTAGGTACTTTGAAGAAGTATGCCATTAATCAAAACAAAAGACAGACATGGCGCTGTGTGCCTAGAGCCCACAACTGGAAGCTGGAGCAAAACCGACAATTTGAAACTTTCCTGAGCTACACAGCAATAAAAACCCATCTCAAAAACCAGACACAGCCACAGTGACTTCTAAATTAAGTATGCACTGCCAGGCTTCAGCCCACCAGGAACTCGCTGTCCCTCTCTTGAGCTCTGGCCTTCCGACACTGTCTATAGAAGTAGCTACTCCACTGCCACAATATTGGACCCTGGGCCTCCCGTGCTCCGGGAAACACTCTACCGCTAAGCAGTTATTTCTGCAGCCCTGTAATATTCCTGTGTTTTTTAAAGATTATCTTTTATTACTTACAACTTTATTGCCAGATACTTGGCAGTTTGTTGACTTTTTTATGAGGGGGTGGGGAGGAATCAAGTTGTGAATTTTTATACAAATCAAGAATGAAGTTCTGAGAAACCTCAACTTGACTATATGAAACAAGTTAAAGACCTTTTTAAAAATTCTTTTACTATTTTTTGATTGTTTATGTGTCTGCCTGTATGTGGGTATGTGATGTGAATATAGACACCTTGAAAACTAAAGAGGGTGTTCAATACCCTAGACCAGGAGTTACAGGCACTTGTGAGCAGCCTAATGTGGGAGCTAGGACCTGAACTCAGGTCCTCTGCCATAGCAGTAAAGGCTCTCAACTAATGAGCCGCCCTCTAGCCCAAGTTAAAGGCTTTTAAAGGAGAGCTAAGAATAGCCAGGCTAAAGACCAAAACATGCTAGTCATCACCAAAAAAAAGAAAGAAAGAAAGAAAGAAAGAAAGAAAGAAAGAAAGAAAGAAAGAAAGAAAGAAAGAAAGAAAGAAAGAAAGAAAGAAAGAAAAAAGAATCTTTAGGTAAAAATAAAGACCCCATGCTGAACAATGTGGGCAGTTCTAGAATGACTGGGCCAACGGCAAGCAGCAAGCTGGAGAGCTGGCTGATGTCAGTCTTTTCGTGGTTTCTTACGGCTGGAAGGCCACAGTCATTTCTCCTTCTGATGAAGACGGTAACAATGCTAAGCCCCATGCCAGGAATGGTGCTTTTGGCTCTTCACCATGGTTTAGGGTTTTCTGGGCCTCTGTGTGGGACACTGAAGTCGCCTGATACCAAGGCTGAGGCAGTGCTGACTCTGGGTCTCATCTCCTCAAGGTCTCCTCTTTACCCTCTCAGGCCAGCAGAGCCATCGAAGAACCGTGGTCTGCGACACTGGGGCACACGCCTTGCTGGCCTGCTGCTACCCAGCAACTTCCACCACTTCTGCCTGCAGGGAGGGTTGGAAACTGGTCTACATAATCCACGTTCATAATCCATAATCTACATAATCCATGCCTGTGCTAACACCAGCCTTGTTGGGCCTGGCCCTTGGGAAGTCTCAGATCCTTCATTCTTCCCTTACTCTCAGCGTTCTGATAATTGTGCTGGCAATTGCATGGAGGGGGCCTACGTCACTTTCCATCTATAACTGCTAGGGTCTGCTGTGCTAGGGTCTGCTGCGGAGTTCCTGCCTTGAACTGCAGCTCCACAAAGGCTTGTACATTTGCTGCCTCCACACCCTTCGATACCAAATTCCAGTGTCCATCTCTGATACCATGAAGGTTCTTCCTGGCAGTCTGGTGAACAAGTACCCCTTCCCTGGTATTCTTATTAATAAAACCATAACTGTTTCTTTTCTCTTTCTTTTCTCTTTCTTTTCTTTTCTTTTGGTTTTCGAGACAGGGTTTCTCTGTGTAGCTCTGGCTGTCCTGGACTGGCTTTGTAGACCAGGCTGACCTGAAAATCACAGAGATCCACCTGCCTCTGCCTCCCGAGTGCTGGGATTAAAGGCATGCACCACCATCGCCTGGTTCCATATCCATTTCTTATACTAAACCTTTCCACTGTTCCCAAAATCTGTGTTGTGATGACCTTTCCCTGCTGAGGTGAGGCTGCTCAGGGCCACTTCTTCCTGCCCATTCCCATGAGCTTCATTACGGTGTTGTAGCTCCTTCTAGAGCATGATGGGAACTGGATATGATGGGATGGTGGGGTAGACCCCTGGAGTCCTCTCTCCACTTGCACAGTCAATTGAACTCTTATTTTTCTTTTTTCTTTTGAGACAAGTATGAGGGCTAAAGTTATGTTTTACATTTGAATTACTGTGCTTAAGAGATCTACAAAAGAAAAAAAAAATGCCTCTAACCTGTAAGCCCCACTTGCCCAAGGACAGAAAACCTCCTGGAATGCTTTGAGCAGTTGTTTATGTAAGATACCAAGCCACGTGTTCTCACTTCTATAAACAAGGTTGGTTACCTCAACTGCACAGGATGCGCTTAATCCCATCAGGCAGGAGGAATGTCAGCATCTATCCTTGCCCCCGATTTGATGAAGGTGGGTGGGTTTCGCCGATAGAAGCACCAGATTAACATAATCCGTGGTCATTCTCTGAAAATCCCCGTATGGACCTGGCCACTGTCCATCGTTCTAGCCAATATTTAATAAAGTTTGCTTCAAATTTGGCTCAAAAATTGTGGTTGAGGTCTTAATTCTCGCCTGGTGGGATTAGCACAAGGTCTCAATGAGTTTCCTGGGCTGGTCTTAAACTAAAACTCCCTCTGTTGCCTAGCTGGCTTTGAACTTGTGTTCCTCCTGCCTTGGTTTCCTGGATGGCTGGAATCACGGGCTTGTACCATCAGGCCTTGTTTAAAGGGGCTTACAGCAATGAGTCCACAGGGCTTTTTTTTTGTAGGATGAATTTCCACCCCCTCCACCTCTCTCTTTCTTTCTTTATTCTGGCTCAACCCAGGGCCTCACACATGCTAGACAAACACTCCACCACTAAGCTATGTTTCCAACATTAATTTATTTATTTATTTTTCCCCATTTTTATACAGGAGCTTGGTAAGTTGCCTACGCTAAACCAGGCATGGTAGTACATGCCTGTAATTCTAGCACTTGGGAAGCAAAAGCAGGAGGATCACTTTCAGTTCAAGGCTAGCCTGGGGTCTCCATGGTGAGCTTCATGGCAACATATTAAGAAGCTTTCAAAAAAAGTTATACAGGTACAGACTAGCCCCAAACTTTCAATTTGCCTGAACCAGCCTTCCAAGCAGCCAAGACTGCAAACATGCACTTCTCACCCATGGAGCGCCCCCTCCCTCTTTATTTGACTAAAGCCTATGAATACTCAGGCTGCAGCTAAATTTTTACTTCTTCAAAGGAGGTCTTCCTTCCCAAACCAACTGAATGATATTCCTTGTAACTCTCTCCTTTTGATCTATGCGACACATTTAATGTATCACATTTAAAACCAAATGCTTCCATGTAGGCAGATTTAACTATTTAACTATTGTCATCTTCTGCAATCTATAAATCCCAGGAGGAAAGTGCACAAGTTTGTTTTGTTCACCTTCTTTGTGGGGTGGGCAGGGATTCACACACATCATTCTAGACTCTAGAATAACTGGCTGGGTGTGGCCCATGGGGCTTTGTAATCTCGGCAGCTGGGAGTGGGATGAGGAGGAGAAGGAACTCAAGGCCACCGTCAGCTATCCAGTGAGTGAGTTCCAGGCTGGGCTGGACTACAGGACACCATATCTCATATGCGTGTCTGGTAGGCTGGGCAGGGGTCAGAACTAAAGATACTGTGACACCCTTTGTTCTTTATCAACATTCTAGAAGAAAGCAAATTTTTCCCAAGTGTGATTAGTTTCACATTCATTGGTACAAAGACCATTTATTTATTCTTTTAGCTACTCATTCATATTAAATGTGAACCAGACAGTAAAGAGCCACAACTAAATAAAGAGCAGAACAAAACTGAAGCATGCCTCCAGGCACAGGGCTCTCATGTGTCTCGCTCCTAAGGTGAATTCTCTCACCAGAAGACAAGCAGATACAGCCTGTGCTTTCAGTGTCAGGAGACACAGAAATGGGGTTAGTTAACCTAGATTCAGTCAACCTGGGATTTGCATTTTTATAGCCTTCCCCGACTCATCTGGGCAAGTCACCTTGATCCTAAGATACAAAGTTCAACATAGCTTTTATATTGTGGCTTAAAAACAATATGTTTGAGTCAGACACACTAGCAAATGCCTATAACTTCATTACTTGGTAGGTAGAGGCGAGAGGAGGTTCAAGAATTCAAGGTTATTTTTACTACACAATTAGTTCGAGGCCAGCCTGGACTACCTAAGTAAGGCCTTCCCTCAAAAGCAACAGTAATGAGGTGACGATGCATTTGGGTTTCAAACTAAGAAGGGATGGATTTATAAGAGTTCATTCTCACTGTCTCCGTGACTGGACTTACCATCACCTGGGAGACATACTTCCGGGCATGAGTCCATTTCCAAAGAGGCTTAACTGAGGAAGGAAGATCCACCCTCAATGTGAGTGGCACTAACCTATGGGTGGGTCCTGCATCGTATCTTTCTCTGCTTCCTGACTGCCAACGTAGTGTAACCAGCTGCCTCCTGCTCTAGAGCTGATTTCTGTCATACTTTCCCTGTGATGATAAAGTGTGCCTGGAAGTTATGAGGGAAAACAAATCCTTCTTCCCTTAACTTATTTTTAAGTTTATTCTTATATTTCTTTATTTTTTATCTTATTATGGATGTTTTTGCCTGCATGTATGTATGTATGTGTACCACATGTGTGCCTGGTGTCTGCAGAGGTCAGAAGTTATCTGATCTCCTAGAACTGGAGGTAAGATTTTGTGAACCTACATGTAGGTGTTAGGAACTGAACCTGTGTTCTCTGCAACAGCAACAACTCTTAACTATTGAGGCATTTCTTCAGTCCCTACATTTTCTAATTAGATGTAGTTGTGCCGGAGCATGGGTCTGTGCATGTGAGTACAGTACTCCCTGAGGCCAGAAGAGGGCATCAGGTCCCTTTGGAAATAGAGGGTCACAAACAGGCAGTTGCGAGTCGGCCTGGTATGGGTGCTGGGATGGAAGTGCGGTCCTTTGGAAGGCAGCATGTGCCCTCAACCACTCAGCCGTCTCTCCAGCCCTCTTCACTTATTTTTGTTGGGTTCTCTGTAACAGCAGTGACAGGAAGGGGCCATCACGTCACAGTGACTGACTGCTTTTACAAGACAGGCTTACTTCTCAGACCTTCAGAAACCGGAAGTATACTTCTGTGATCCTAGCATTCCAGAAGCTGAGGCAGGAGAATCACTATAAGTTCAAGGCCAACCTGGGGCTACTTAGCAATACCCCATTTCAAACAATAAATGAATAAATAAATATAAGAAAGAAAGATAAGAAAAGCAATTTTCTAAAGTCAACAAGTTCTTTGATATGTAGAACCAATAGTCATGAAATGCATGTGAATTAAGCACACTAACTTCCGAACTTTACACTCTAACACTCTAAGTCACGTGAGTTACTACTTCCCTTCACTAATGTTCTGGTGTGTGACAGGCAATCCTTTGCATAATAGTCAATTTTCACTAACTTAACTTGTAAGTAAGCTATTAAATTGGTAGGTAATACAACTAGAATATTTTTATATTCTTACAGTTTAAGGTGTTAAAAGTAATATTTAATGTCCAAATTGTTTCCTTAAAAAGGAATTAGCAAGACAATAAAATTCTCAATCTTGTGTGTGTTTTTAATAGAAAATTATTTCTCTTTTAAAAAATATTTATATATTATTTATACAGTACTCTGCCTGCATGAATACCTGCATGCCAGAAGAGGGCACCAGATCTCACCATAAATGGTTGTGAGCCACCATGTGGTTGCTGAGAATTGAACTCAGGACCTTTGGAAGAACGGGCAGTGCTCTTAATTAACCTGTGAGCCATCTCTCCAGCCTCCTCAAAAATTCTTTTGGGATTTTTTTGGGAGGTGGAAGCAAAGAGAGGCTGGAGAGATGGCTCAGCAGTAGAGCAGTGGCTGCTCTTCCAGAGGACCCTAGTTTGAGTCCCAGCAACCACATGGTGGCTCACAAACACCTGTGACTCCAGTTTCAAGGAATCTGATGCCCTTTCCTGATGTTCTTGGACTCTACACACATGTGATACACATACTCAGACACACACATATAACTTTTTTTTCTAAGAAAAGAGGAAAAGGTCAAGGGAAAAATTTCACTTTCTTTCATGTAATAACATATGTCTTAGTCCTAGAAGTGATCTGGCAGATGCAAGATTCCTTTCACTTAATAGTATTTTGGGGATTGGCCTCAGAGGTAAGCTTACCTGTCCATTTTTGCCTCCTGCTGACAATAGGCTGCATAAGAGATGATGTTTTCGTGGCTGCATCTCTCCGTGGCCAGAGCACCAACGTAGAGAACAAAGTCTGCATCCTGGACGCCCTCGTGGTCGAGCACACCCACCGCTCCACAGGGCCACTTACCCTCTCGGCAGACCCTGCACGGCTGACGCACGGGCGAACAGAAAAAGCAGATCAGAGGCTGGGCTGGCTGAGCAGCGGTATCAAGAGACTACAGGTGGCTGTGAGCCACCACGTGGCTGCTGGGAATTGAACTCAGGTCCTTCGGAAAAGCAGCCAGTGCTCTTAACCTCTGAGCCATCTCTCCAACGTTTTGTTTGTTGTTGTTGTTTGTTTGTTTTTTAAGACAGAGTTTCTCTGTCTGGCCTTAGCTGTCCTCAAATTTACTCTGTAGCCCAGGCTGGCCTCAAAACTCACAGAGCCCCATCTCCCTGCCCTCTGCGCGCTGAGACTAAAGGTGTGTGTTGCCACTGCCGGGTTAGACTGCTTAGCTTTGGTTCACACAGGTATCAGCACAGACACCTCCGGGGAGACTCTTTATTCTTAGAATACAACATGAATTCCTTTCCTCTGGCCCTGACTGGAGAGGCAAGGAGGTACTGAGCAGCCTCGGCGCTGGCAGCAGCCACCCTATGAGGACAGACAGCAAGCGAGACTGCATTGCTGTCTCCTGATTGCTTTTGCCCACTGGGCTAAGTCTTGCTATGTAGCTCAGGCTGAAACCAAACCTGGGAGTCTCCTACCTCTACCTGCCAAGTGCTGAGACATTACCACCACCCCTGGCTCACTGCATAGGGCTTCTGTTTTGTTTTTGTGTACGCCCGTCTATTCTTTTTAGATAAACGAACTAACTAGGACCTACTGACTTCCAACCTTTCTTCTTTCAGTTAAGAGCTTACATATCTCTTCTAGTCAGTACAGAGATTGATTTCCTGTGCAAGTATTGCCTAACATTCCATTCTTAGCTACATTGTAATTTCATAAACTAAATAGATCTATTTATAGTTTCATAAAGAACACCCCTGAACACATATATACAACTACTATTATGTCTTTTTTGAAACAGAATCTTGCAACGGTGTCCTAGCTGGTCTTGAATTCATAAGCTCAAGTGATCCTCTGGTTTCAGTAAAACTGGAGGTATGTTTCACTGGGCCTGGTCAGCTGCTAGTATTTTTATGGACTAAAGCCGGAACTTGGGTTGAAGCTGACAGTTTGTATTTTAGGAGACATTAAACTGTCCTTTTAAAATGCTACAAGAAGGGCTGGAGGGATGGCTCAGTGGTTAAGAGCATTGTCTGCTCTTCCAAAGGTCATGAGTTCAATTCCCAGCAACCACATGGTGGCTCACAACCATCTATAATGTGAACTGATTCCCTCTTCTGGATAAAACACTCATATACATAAAATAAATAAATAAATCAAAAAAAATGCTACAAGAAATATTCTGGAGGGGGGAAGTCCTCCACTATACCACCGCAGCAGACCCAAGCACGAATGTGGGTGCACCAAAGACAGGATCAAACGAGCTTGCAATGAACGCTCTGAATGAACAAAGCCAGCACCGGAGCTGGGATCAGCTGCTGGCAGCAAACGGAGCTGCAGGGGTGGGGAACGTGGCTCGGCCCAGAGTACTTCCTAGCGTGCAGGAGGCCAGGTGTACTCCAGAGCACAGCAAGCTAACGCACCTACACACTCTGACCTGGAGACTCTTGCTGCAGAGAGCCCTGCTGAGTGTGGCGGGGGGGAGGGGGGGGGCTCGGGGGGGGGGCTCGGGGGGGGGGTCACAAATACCTGGAGATGGTCCTCGGGCACTATGACGGGGCCACACTTGGTGTGCACTGCACACTCTCCCGTGCAGTATCTGTGTGGGTCGTTCTCTTTCCGTAGATACTGGTTTGTCGCACATTGTCTTTAGTTTATTCATACATCAAAAGTTACAAAGAAAGAAAGGAAGAGAATGGTTCACATAGCAGTTACAATACAGCCATACACAGGCAGCCACTTGTGGTGACTCAAAATAGATGCTCCAGTTCGTTTGGTCCCCGGTTGGTGGCTGTTTGGGGAATATGTAACGGGGGGCACTGAGGTTTCACAAACCCTTTCCATTTCAAGTGCGTTCTCCCTTTTCCAGCTTGGGGTCCCAGATGTGAGCCCTCTGCTGCTGCCCCAGCTGCCTGTCGCCTGCCACCAACGACCTCTTCTCCACCACCATGGACCCTAACTCTCTGAATCTAAGCCCCAAATAAGCCCTGCCTTACAAAGCAAACTGCACAAGCACACGGAGGAGGAAGGCCGGGTGGAGAGAACAGCGATGGAAAGGCAGGGAAAGAGGCCATTCAACAGATGTTTTCTCAGCCCTTTGAAACATCTTGTGCTTTAGTTTCTAAAAATACACGTAATAAAATTCTACTGTAAATTCCATGCACTATCACATTGTCATACTGGTAAATGGGAGTCACGGGGCTAACGGAATGAAGCAATGATCAGTGTCTGATGTCACATACCTGCTGAGTAAGATCCTGCCGGCAGGTCTCCGAACCTGAAATGTTTTCTCTAAATAAGAAATAGCTTGTGGGAAAAGTTTGTTCTAAAGAAAACAGAAAAATCTTGTTAGAATTACAGTCATAGAATAGAGTATGTTTAAGAAAATAATCATGGAATATTAGTGACTCTAAGAAAAAGGAAGAAAACTCCCAGGATTCTGGAATGCAGCCGCCTCTCTGAGGTCATGTGGCGGCAGAGAGAGTGAATCTAGCAGGAAACGCTAAGACATTTTCTAGTGGAGTTTGGGAGTAGAGCATTAGGCAGAAACTCCCCAGCTCCAGCTCATGCCTTAGAAAGCATAAATCTTAACTCCTGGAGACTGAGAACATCATTAAAGATGTACACTCCAACTTTAGCGATTATTTCAAGCCTGAGGCTCATTTAGAGTCCAGTATTAAGGTGTCTCATTTAAGAAAATCTTATGTAGGAGCTCATTAGTCTGTGGACCGTAGAGAGATGGCTTGACCTGCATGTGAGACTCCACAGGTAAGGCTCTGATGAGGGCTGACAGGAGGGCCAAGCAGATGATGGTGTGTGCTCCATAACCCTGACAATCCTTGCCCCATCCCAGGAACCCACAGTGAAAGGGGAGATCTAACTCTGAAGGTTGTCCCCTGACTCTATCTGTGCCTGTATGTGCACACAGAGAGGACAAGCACACACAAGAGAGAGCCTGCACAAGTGCACACACACCCTCCCTTGCTGAGCTAGAGTCTATATAAAAGACTCCGGGGCCGATGAGATGGCTCAGTGGGTAGAGACAGGCCCCAATCAAGCTTGACCCCGATGACCTTAGAGCAACCTTGGGAGCGCTTTGGAGAGTTAGCTGCTACACGTGCACCCGCACTCACACACACAGGAACGATATCAACGATAATGCCCCTGCCGTGTCACAATGGCACGCCAGCTAACCCTTAGGAGAGAGAAGATGACCACCCAGAGAGTGGTACCCTCAATGGGTCACAATAACTGTCCTCTGAACACCATCCTCAGCACTGCTCCCCAAAACTTGACCAAGAAAAAAAGAGATGAGTGCTGATTTAATATCAAATTATAAAGTGATCACTTAATGTCAGACACCAACAAGGTTTTGCTAAATATAAAACCACCTTTACTAAAATAAGAAATATATTTACTACCAAAATATTTTATTCATTCATTCATTCATTTATTCATTCATTCATTCATAAACTAGCCCTGTATGTGTTTTTCTTTTTCATGGATGAATTAACATGTAATAAAATGTACCTGTAAAGTATCCACTTGATTGTTTATTGTTACATACCTTTACAAGATATCTTTTCTCAGGGAGCAACCTGAAAATGAGGAGAACCGAATGAGAAAATGAAAAAACATAAGAATTGAAACTCTGAAAGCTGGTGACATAGCTCAGTGGTAGGGCATGTGTCTAGTGGGCACAGGCCCTGGGTTCAGTCTCTATGACCACGCAGGCATAGTATGTCCATCCTGAGTCAGAGCACGGGGCCTGACTCAATCTGTCAGGATTGTATCTGTCAAGGGACCTGAAAAGTCCTATATAGAAGCTCAGAGCTTGGGGCTGCAGAGATGGCTCACAGGTTAAGAGCACTGGTTGCTCTTCCAGAGGTCCTGAGTTCAATTCCCAGCAACCACATGGTGACTCACAACCATCTATAATGTGATCTGATGCCCTCTTCTGGTGTGCAGGTGTACATGCAGACAGACTACTGTATAAATAATAAATAAATAAATCTTAAAAAAAAAAAAAAAAGCTCAGAGCTTGTCTTCCAAAGTCTCGGCTTACCTCAGTGGGTGTGTGAGACATTATTCTGGGCCCAAGCATGGAACTGCATAATTATCCCTTCATTATCTCATTCATTCAGAATTGCTAGGCCGGAGAAAGACATGGACTGCTCTGTGAGCACTTCATGAACTATTCATACTTGGAATCTGCCTGTTGTCTGGACCGCCCTCAGACGACATGTAAATCAGACTACATAATCTACCTATTGAATAACTCTGTAAACCTCTTTATTGTGGTTTATATTTGCAACTCCTCTTATTTTATCTTTAATACTTACTGACAAGTGTCTTCCAGGTCTGCTATGGCCACAGTCCAGTAAGGCCGCACTTGTTCTCTTTAAAGTATTCATGATAAACAGATTTTAATTATACATCATGGCCTTTGCCTTTTCAGAACAGAGGCGATCTCGACTCTGTTCTATGTTAGAGTTGCACTAGCTGTTTTCTATTCCATCTATGGATATTATGCTAGTAAGCATGAAAACATCTTTAAATACTTAGACTGACAACAGAAAAAGTCAACAAGGATGAGGCAGGAAGATGAGTGAGTTTGAGGTCAGCCTGGACAATACAATGAGGTGATGCTAGCTTGAGCAATTTAGTAAGATATCTCAAACAAACAAACAAATGGTAAAGGAACAGCAAAACTTACTCTTCAATACTCTGGTCATAGATAGTCTTGATTCGTAAATGCCCATCAGCATCTCTCTTTACGACATGATTTGTCTTAAGATGAACCTTATTTATGACCTAGAAGAATAAAGTTTGAAAACTCTAAAAGGTTGATATGGCACTTTTATTTAAGTAAAATTTAAATATAATAATGTGTGCTCATTTGAGACCTAAGCAAAATTAATGAACCACATTTTCAGTGTAATACTTCCCACAAAGTCCCTAACCTTATATTCTATGCTGTTAACATTACTGTATCCCAAATGTTTCTCAAGAAAATGTTATCACCCAAGAGATGAGTATTTGAACTTGAGGGAGGTGAGGAGATCATTATAGTAACAGCAGCTGCTGAAAAGGCTTTGTGAACTACTTGTAGTTTGTCATATAGATTCTAGTTTTGTTGGTTCCAAGTCTTTAGAAAGTGACAAGAGGCCAAGCATGGTGGCTCACACCATTCATCTCAGCACTGAAGAGACAGGGGTAGGCAATCTCTATGAGTTCAAGGCCAACCTGGCTGCATAGTGAGTTCCAAGTCACCCAGAACTACATAGTGAGTTCAAGGCAAGCCTGGGCTGCATAGTGAGTCCTAGGCCAGCCTGGGCTGAATGGTGTGTTCTAGGTCAGCCAGACCTACAGAGTGAACAGGTAGACATTGTCTCAAAAACAAAAAGAAAATGACATGAGACTAAAAGTGTAACAGAGAGTGAGGAAGCCAGAGAGAGAAGGCAAATGCCACCTACCAGGTCTCTCCTGGGCTAGGGAGTTGCCAAGTAAACTGGCTGTTTGGATAGTAAGCCCCAGGAATTCTCCTGTCTCTGCTTCCCTAAAGCTAGGATTTTTGTTTTATTTTTCGGAGGCAGGGTTTCTCTGTGTAGCCTTGGCTGTCCTGGACTCACTTTGTAGACCAGGCTGGCCTTGAACTCACAGAGATCCGCCTGCCTCTGCTGCCTAGATTGCTGGGACTACAGGGGTACACCACCATGCCCAGCTAAGGCGAGGACTTTAAGTGGTACTTTACACTCAGTTTTCATTGATTTAGGCTTTTCAAGACAGAGTTTCTATGTGTAGCCCTAGCTGTCCTGGAACTTGCTCTGTAGACCAAGCTGGGCTCGAAGTCACAGAGATCTACCTGCCTCTGCCTCCCAAGTGCTGGGATTAAAAGTGTGTGCCACCACTGCCCAGCTTTTTAACTTAGATTCTAGGACACCAAACTCAGGTGCTCATGCTTGACAAACAAGCACTTTACCAAATGTGCTATTACCCTGGCCCTAATAGAACTTAAGTTACTTTTTAAAAAAGGGGGGGAAAACCCCTTCTTACAAAAGAGTACTTCATTTTTCCCTAGCTCATTTATATAACTATTTTCCTTTTGAAGAATATGAAATAGAAGGGCTTTGTTGGGATGACCAACTTCTTCCCCTCCCACCCCCAAGACAGGGTTTCCCTGTGTGGCCCTGGCTGACTTGGATCTCACTGTGTAGACCAGTCTAGTTTCAAACTCACAGAGATCTGCCTGCTTCGAGTGCTGCGCCTAAAGGCATGCGCCGCCACCACCCTGCTCAGGATGACCGACATTATTTAATTCATGAAGCACAGAAAAAAAATGTTTTAGCTAAATTAATAGTAGTCTGGGCACTAAGTCATTCTTATAACAGTGAGTAATCACTTCTATTGTTTTTTTCTTACATTTAATATTTCCGAATGTATAACAAAATGGGATGATTTATTTCGAGGAGAGCTGAGCTAACAAGGCGTAAAGAGCAGAGTCCTCTAGTGTGTACTGTGTACTCTATCCCCCTGGCCTGCCTTCAGGTTTCCTCCTCACCCAGTCTGGGCACAGTGTCGCGCTGCTTTTGTTTTGCTCTGTTGTTGCTGCTATTTTACAATGCTGGCGACTAACCCGGGGCTTTGGGCCATGCACGCTGTCACTGAACGACATCCCACATTACAGTCACTAATTTAAACAGATAAAGATGTC
Organism: Pachyuromys duprasi; assembly: GCA_028658305.1. NCBI lineage: Eukaryota > Metazoa > Chordata > Mammalia > Rodentia > Muridae > Pachyuromys > Pachyuromys duprasi. Next base: position 53,575,664 of record CM053753.1, on the reverse strand, counting down.
TTCATATGCAAGCCACTGTGGCTTGTACTTGGATGCAAGCGTGAAAGCTACATTGCCTGGAGGTTATGAAGGACAGTTAAATCCAGTAATTGCTAATAAACTAATCAAGACAGAAGGCATGTGAGTCAGACTTCCAGGAACCAGAATCAGGATGTGCTATGTGAAAGGTGCTATTCGAGAAAAGAGAAACAGGCAGAGTGAGTCCAGCACAGCCAGGGCTACACAGAGAGAAACCCTGTCTTGAAAAACCAAAGAGAGAGCGAGAGTGTGAGAGAGAGACAGACAGGGATTTTTCTCTCTTTAATTCACATATACAATAGGCCACGTACAGACTGCAGCATCCAAAACACAAAAGTCATCACTAACAAAAGTGGACATGTGAACTGCTGGCTTCCAGAAATGGAATGGTAGCTTCATATAGAAAATATAGTATCAAATTTGGAGGAAACATTTTAAACGAATACTACTTGAAGCCAAATGTGATGGTCCAGCCCTATAATCCCAGCACTTAGGAGGTGGAGTCAGGTAGAGGATACAGAATGAGAGTCCCAGGACAGCCTGGGCTACACGAGACCCTGATTCAGAAAACAAAACAACCGAAGACTACTATTTGAAAGCACAGCTTGTAAGAATCTGTTCCGGAAATGTAGGGACTGTCCCTCTGATTTCGAAGGCTACCTCTTCCCTGAGGGTGCTTCCCATTCTGGTTTTGTATGGGTGGCAGAATGCAGGGCCGTACAGGCTTTGATGGGTAGAAGTGCTCAGGTCTTTCAGCAGCACAAAGTCATGGGAGAAAGACTGCGAGCGGGGAGCCCACAGTGTCCATTACCTAGTGAAAACTTAACAGTCATGGGAGCCGCAGAAGATGTGGCCTGTGCTGAGAAACCAGCAGTGAGCAGAAGTGGGTCTGAACTGAAGCAGCTCTCATGTGCTCACGAGGCATAGCATATAAGACGGCTGCGGCGAGAAAGCCTGGGAGGAAACAACAGAAAGAACCAAAGAGGGGACTGTGGCTTCAAGGAACACCAACTGAGATGAAAAGCTCACCGGAGAGGAGGACCAGAGCCGGGAGTGACACACGTGTATAACCCCAGCACTTTGCAAAGGAGGCAGGAGGATCCCTAATTCAAGACCGGCCTGGGCTACACAGCAAGCTCAAGGCCAGTCTGGACTACAGTCTTAAAGAAAGAAGTCTGGAGACCACAAGAACATCAGATAGCATTTAGAGATGTTATCCAGTGCATCACAGAAGTCAGCCTGGGCTACACAGTGAGTGCAGGCTAGCCTGTGTTACAGAGAGAGACTCTGTCTCAAGAAAATAAAACAATCCAGCTGAAACACTGTGTCATGATAAAAGCTAAATTCCTGCATGCAGGTCCATGAGGGCCTGAGAGATAGGAGCAGGCAAATGAGGAGATCACCAGCACCTTCCGACTCATGGTGAGCCTGGGCTATATGAGACCCTGTCTCAAACAAACAAACCAAAACCAACCAAACAAAAAAAACCCATAAAGCAAAAAGCTATAACACAATCACTTAACATTTGGGCTTTCGTAGTTAAACAGCATATTCATAAAACATTCTTGGAAATTACCACAAAATGAGTAGGATGAAATTTCTGGGCTAGGTAAAGCGTTTTGTTTGCTTGCTTGTTTTTTGGTTTACAAGACAGGGGTTTGTCTGTTTCTCAGCGTGGCCCTGGCTGTCCTGGAACTAGCTCCGGAGACCCGGCTGGCCTCGAACTCGGAGATTCGAGTGCTGGGGCCGGAGGCGTGCACCGCCACTGGCCGACTTTCCTGATACTGTCCCCGGTGACTCACCGAATAGTACAGTACGTGCAGAGCCGCCTCCGAGCAAAGGACTCAGTGTAACACAAATGTTATCTCAAGGAATCTTAACGACTAAACTACACTGCCAGGCGGAGTGAAAGCTGAGTATGTCACGAACAGAGCCTGGTTAAGAGCCAGAATCCAGTGCAGATACGGCGTTCTGAGAACATGGAAAGAGCATTCATTCTACTGGGGTGGTTTCGGTAGGCAGATCCGAGGTCGAGAGCGGAACCGGGAGCAAAAGAACTCAGACTGGGAGAGAGCGAGGAACAGGCTTTGCAGGGCTTTGCAGGGGAGTGGGATAAAGGCAGCAAAGTGATGGATAACTAGAAAAAAATAAAAGCTGAACTTTGTCTCCAGAGACCTCTCAAAAGCTCTGGCTCTCCTACCATCGGCTTCCCAAGCCTTCAGATAAGCGGTTCCCGGCGTGCTGGCCGGGAAGGCGGCATCAGCATCTAGGAATCTGCGGGGATCCGTGCCAGGTCTCCTGAGTCAGAAAGTGGGGGAGCGGGGCAGCGATGTCTTAGCAAGCGCGTCTTCCGCGGCTCGCCCAAGTTTGCGGGGCCGCCCGCTCGGCCGAACGGGAGGCGACGGGCGGCTAAGCCGGCCGCTCGGCGGGGGCCCGGGGGGGACGCGGGTCGCGCGCCGGCTCTCCCCGCAGAGCACCTGCAGTCCGGCGCCCCGGCCGCCACACCCTCCGCGGCTCTCCGGTCACCCCTCGCCCGGCCCGCTTCGCCCTACCTCTGTGTCCGAAGGGACGTGATGCCGGCACGGAGGCGAAGTGCGCAGGGAGACGGGGGCGGCCGCCGCGCCGGCCGGGAAGCCGCCCAGCACGAGCAGGACGCCCCGCAGCCACAGGCAGCCGGCCCAGCGGCCTCGCCGCCCCGGCCCCGGGCCGCCCGCTCCTCCAGCGCCAGCGGCCGCCATCTTCGGGCCGGCGTCGTTACCATGGAGTGCGACGCCTCCCCGGCGCGCCCCGCCCCCGCCGCGGACAGGTGGCGGGCCGTCAGCAGCCCTCGCCATTGGCCGGCAGAGGACGGGGCCGGCGGAGGACGGGGCCCGGCGGCGACCGCGCGACGCGCCGGGCCGGCCAATGGCCGCCGCCGGGCAGCCCACGTGAACCGAGCTGTGGGAACCGCGGCTGGCGGGGATCAGTGCTGAGCGGATGGGCGCGGGGGGCGGCGTGCTCAGCAGCAGCTCGTCCTACTCAGTTCCCCAGTGTCGTGCCCGCCGGCTGCCTGGCGCCCAGCCTAGAGCAGCACCATCGCCTAACTACCAAAGCTACCTATACGACCAACTAGGGTTACGGTTTTCGTGCTGCAGCTTTTACCCAACACTGACCCAGGCAAAGTTGGATAGAACCTAGCCATCATGCTTAAAGACTGCACAAAGCTCACTTCCCACGGCACACATAAATCACTCCATATACCTTAAAGCAAGTGCAACCTTCCTCTACTCCCCATTTTTTTTAATTTTTTTTCAACTTCCCATTTTTTCCCAACCCCTCCATACTACCCTATCCAAACTGGGTATTGCCCACAACTTACTGGCCTTCAACTCTTGTTCAATGACTGGCTTCCCAACCTTGTAAGCGTACCTGTTTAGCCACCAAAGCGTAATCTTTGAAACCTTCAGTTAATTGCTTTTAAAATGGAAAACTAAAAACCCTATGTTTAAACCAGCGTTTGTGCAACCCAAACTTCAGTACTCAAAACTTAATTGCTAATCCCATGTGATTTGGTCATAGTGGGTTACCAGGATAATCCAAAAATATTAACCTTTTCATACCTAATTTCCACTCTAATTGGGAGTCTCAGAATAGCACCTAAGACCTCATGTGACTTTCCATTCACCTAAAATCACAAGCATTTGAAAGGCTCCTTTCATGCCTTTCTTTAGAAGACTTTTGTACTATTCTGGAACCTAGCTTCTCCACTGTGCACTTTTCAAGTAACACCATACTTCATTTCCCCATTCCTGGGATCACTGACCACATACTGAGCCACAAACACAAGTTGCCTTGTTGGTGTTTGGGGAAAACTTACATTGAAGTAAGCCCAGGACAGGCAGCTCCTACCCTAGGAACCTGTAATTCTTCAAAGTCCACTAGGTCTAATGAGCTAACCTGCATCTCTGTTCTATGATGGAGAACACAGCTGACCCACAGCCTCCACGCTTATTACACTAGCCAACTGTGTGAACAGACATACACATGTACTTATTCACTTCTGGTAGTAGGACTTGAAAAATCTACTTGAACCAATCTTCCCAATACAGCCCTCGCACAAGCATTTTAGTGGGAAGAGGACTCAAAAGCTTTTCACAAAGTACTGTGTAGAAGTCCAGTCTAAAGACTTATCAAAGCACTTGTTAGGAATCTGTAAAGATGCCTTGCTATTTCAGGATATCCTCAAAACTCCAAATATTTTAGTGCCCTGAACACTTCCGGCTTATTAGTCTGACCTTTTCAGATGTTACTTCCAATCAACTAATCCCAAATCAACCCCCCACTCTAGCCAAAGAGCAACAAATCCCAAGAGAAGCACTGTTTAAATTCTCCCCAACTCCTAATCTAGATTTATACTGAGCAAGTATGTACTACCACAACACCCACAGCACCCAAACCAAGCACACGCCATCCAATACTCCACTGGGCACTGAGTTCCACCCTACCATGACCTGGAATCAAATTACATAAATCCTTCTGAGACAGGATCTCATTACAGTTCTGGCTGGCCTCAAACTCTGCATTAAAGGCCAACGCCACCTCACCCAGCAAAACTTCTTTTAAACACATCTATTTGCGGAATACTGATCATTACACAGAATTTCCTTTCACTCTGAAAATACTGGACAATCCCCACCACCTAAACATAGAGAAACTCAATTCAGGGCAGTTGTGGTGAAAAAACAACAACAACAAAAAAAAAACCACACAAGAGCACAAATCCACTTTTATTTATTTACTTTTCATTAGTTTAAATCCGGGAAGGGTACAGCATCTAAGGAAAAAAAGAAGCACAAAACATTAGATGAATGATAAATATCTCATCACCCTGTTACTCATCCCAAATTGCAGCTGGCGATATATATCCTGATAGAAGTTTAGTTTGTGCAGCATTTGGCACATGCACAGTATTCTCAACTCACCTGCTTTTCAATTGTTTTTGATAGGAAAGGAGTTCACTGACCCATAGACACCAGAGAGCCTGTTTCCCTAGTGCTAGGATCAGACACTGCTGTGCCTACATTGTTTTATGTGACTGCTAGGACCTCAATCTTTTTAATTTTATTTTATGTATGAGTGCTCTATCTGCATGTACACCTGCATGCCAGGAGAGGGCATCAGATCCCAGTGCAGATGGTTGTGAGCCACCATGTGGTTGCTGGGAACTAAACTCAGGACCTCTGGAAGAACAGACAGTGCCATTGCTCTAGCCCCCTAGACCTCATTCTTGTGCTGCAAGCATTTTACCAACTGAGCCATCTCCCTAGATCCAAGAACCAGCACCCCGCTGGTACTTAAGCCCAAGGCCTATGAATGCTAACTATAATCAACCTCAGCCCCAAACACAGCATTAAAAACAAAAGTACTCAGGGGATGGTAAAATGGCTCAGAGGTACAGGCAACTGCCACGAAGCCCAACAACGTGAGCTTGGTTTATTTCAACTGCCATAGCGGAAAAGCTGCCTCCTGTAAATTGTCCTTTGACCTTTATATACTTATGTACCTGCCATGTGTGCCCACACATGTACACACACACATATAAAATAAGTCCTAAAACAGAAGTACTAGAGTCAGGTATGATGGCACCGACCCCAACATTACCAATACTATAAATGGACGCTAACTAAGAAAAGAATAATGACAGAAGCCTCATCATCTTAAGTCTTGATATCTAGCACGAGCTTACTTTCCAAATTCAAGATAAGGTCACAGTACTGACATGTGTGAATGAGATGAGCTGGCAGCACTGGCCGAAACACCTACATGGAAGGCCGAGGCAAGACTTAGTTTAGGCCAGCCCGGACATCTTAGCGAAAACCTGTCTCAAAATAAAAAGATCAGCCTTGTCTGTACAAGTTCCAGGCCAACTAAGGTTACACAGTGAGACCTTGTCCCAAAGAAACAGATAACAAAAATCCATTCATATTTCTCCCAGCCTTCTCCCAGATCTTATCAAGATCTGAAACTCAGATGTATAATTCAAGTGCTGGCCTTCACCTTGCTTTACCGCCAAGAATCAGATGTTCTAGTCTCACTTAAACCACTAATTCATAGCAGAATTTGCTTTACACTCACGTCTTGAGATGTAACGAGTTCATCCCTTAAAATGACTTTGCTATATCAAAAAGGCCATTTACCTTGCTATGCGTACTTACCACCCGGATTCTGTGTCCGATGGCCTTCGCAGGGAGGTTGCTTCGGAATTTGGCGCGAACCATGCCACTGTTGCCATGGGCGCGAGTTACTTTTCCCCAGATCACTCTGGTTTTGTTTGGCTTGCCTCCAGGAGTCACTGTATTGCTGGTTTTAAAGGGACACAAGATGGATGAGCTCAAACACCAACACAATCTGACACAAACCCAGTTATTTCCTAGGACCCAGTGGCTTCCACCTATAGTTTCCACACAAACTTGCTTGAGAAACTGGAAAAACATTAAACATTCATTCAACAGTTCACATATACCATTCATTACACAGAGAAGAACCTGCATATGCTAAAAAAAAAGTTTGGAAAGATACACAGGCATGAAGCCTGCATAGGATAAAAGCAGAATGGGGACTTTCTGAAAACACAGCTTATCAGAGAACTTTCTTGGACCTCAAAGAATCCCCTCACTTCTGCCTCCCAAATGCTGGGATTAAAGGCAAGATGCACTGGGTTTTAAACACTTTCGCTGGGTATGAGGATGCCCACCTTTAATCCCCAGGCAGATGGAGGAGGATCTCTTGGGGTTTGAGGCAAGCCTGGTACAGAGTGCTAGGACAGCCAGGGCTACACAGAGAAACCCTGCCTCAAAAAACAAAGAAAACCACCCTCATAACCTGTTAAGGCACATAAGGCCTGATTTGTATAATGCCTTATGTTTGATTCCCAGAGTTGAACTAGTGTAGCACTCATCTTAAAACAGAAACAAAAAACATACCAAAACCACAAAAATATCTGGTTCCAGGGAATCTGGCAGCCTCATACAGACAGACATACTGGCAAAATGCCGATGCACGTAAAAATTAACTATTTTTTAAAATAGTTTTTCTACATGTAATCTAAATTGTTCTAAGTCAAGGTACAATAAATTCTGTTCCCTGACCGTACAGGGTAGAATCCTTTAATACAGAAGTGAGAATAACAGAAAAAATTAAATAGCAAAACCAAATCTGTCTTATGGCGATTACCATGAGACAGATTGAAAAGTATTTCATAAGCCTTTCCAGAGAAAAATAGAAAGTAAAACAGCTGTAATCTTTCTTTTTAACCACATTAGGGACTTAACCCAGAACTTATGCCACCCACAAGAGGATCCTCCTATAATTTCCTATCAAGTTCTTCATGGCCTCTAAGAATCAACAGCACCAATTTTCACCAACACCTCTGCATTTCAGTAGAAAAATGACAGCAGTCAACTAAAAACTACAAGGCATCAAAACACACACTTACTTTTTTGCTTTATACACATAAGCACATCTCTTGCCTAGGTAGAATTCTGTTTCATCTCGAGCATAAACACCTTCAATTTTAAGAAGAGCTGTATGCTCTCTTTGGTTCCGGAGACCGCGCTTGTAGCCAGCAAAAATGGCCTTGCACCACAGCCTAGGAAACATAAGACATTATGAATAAAACTAGAACTTTTCATGCAACTCCTACTCCAGCTAACTACAGCACTAGTTCCCGTCCCGCATTATTTTAAACTTGGGCTTCACATCTATTTAATGTAAAAGATAAATAAGAAAAGGGAAAAGCAACTATACTGCAATCACATACCTTCCAGACATATCTGCTGCTTAGAGGTCCTGTTCCCAGCAGGCCTGAAAACAAAACAAGATCTCAATTGAGAGCCACGCAGCATGCTTCCCACCTGTCACCTCCACTGCTTGCGCGCGGTAGACGAGTTCCGTAGCATTTCAAGTACAGGGAACTCTAACCTACGCCGTGCCATCCATAGAAGCAGAGCCTGGCAAACTCCTCAGGACTTCTGAGAATGAATGACAGCTACCTACCCGGAAATGCGGGCAAGCTAGGTGGAAGAGGACTCAAGGATCTAACTTCTAGAAACCCCGTAAGGAACCCCGACGCAAGACAGAACTCCGCACAGCACAGGTAACACATGCAAGGTCCGGTTCTGAGCGGGGACCCCTGCCTCCTGAGCAAGCACGGGGGACAAAATGCACCCAGTCTCTCCTCCGGCGCCCGAGGACCAAGTGAGACCAGCGAGCTTTCCCTTCCCCCGACCGGGGTCTCCACACCATCAGTCCTTCATCTCCTCCATCCCGCCCTCCCTCTTCCTGGATTCGCCAGAAATCGCCGGCAGCCAGGCTCTCCGAGATGCAGGGTTGCCTTGGCGAGCGATGTAGATAAACCCACCCCAGAAATCCGGCCCCGAAGTTCAGTAGCAGAAACTCCCCTCACCTTCCCAGGCGCCAAGATGGCGGAAAGAGGAAGGCAAGGCCCGCCGCGCGGCCTTGTGGGATGCACGCCCCGCCCACCTCCGCGCTTAGGCCGCTCGCTCCGCGCCGGAAAGCAAGCGTCAGGGAGAAGCTCGACTCAGCCGGGCCACGCTCGGAACCTTTACTTTCTTCTTCTGTCCTTTCATCTGTGTAAGCGGCAACACGTATAATTTCGGAAGAAAGACAGGCAAAATTGTAGTTGACTAAAAAAGAGGCAAGGGTCCTACCGAAGGGGGGGGGGAAAGAAAGGACGTTTGCGCGTTGCCATAGCTACGCCTTAGCTTGGTTCCCGCCTCCAGTTGGGCGGGTAGAGAGGCGAGAAGCGGAGTATTTTCTTGTCTTCCTAGAGGGGAGACCCGGATCCAGCCAGAGAGGAGAGAAACACGAAGGCAGGAGGAACTCTACCTTTTCCTTGTTGGTGCTTTTCTTTTTCTTCCATCTAAACCTTTATCTGTCTAGAAACAAGCAGGGCGTGCGGGCCCTTGCCTGTTAATCTCAGCACTCATTCCCGAGACTGAGGTAGGAGGACCACATCACCAATTCGAGGCCCGGCTGAGTTATGTAGCAAGCCCCCGTTTTAACAGCAGCAAACATCTAGGAGTCAGACCGCGGGTCTCAGTGCTTGCTTGTAATCCCAGTAATCGGGATATGCAAGCAGATGTCATCCTCTGCCCAGCAGGGAATGCCAGCCACACTGAGCTACTTGAGGCAGCATCTCAAAAAAAAGGGAGAGGGAGTAGGGAAGTGTGAGATAGAGATGTATTCACTCTTCCATCCTTTGACTTGTTGGGTGAGGATGAATTTAGTAGACTCAGATTTATGTTTCCTAACTATTGTGCATTAATTAGTTAGGGCTGATGGAGTTTTTGTTCTTTTGTTTTTTCGAGACAGGGTTTCTCTGTGTAACAGTCCGGGCTGTCCTGGACTTGCTTTGTAGACCAGGCTGGCCTTGAACTCACAGCGATCCGCCTGCCTCGGCCTCCCTGCGTGCCGGGATTACAGGTGTGTGTCATTTATTCAGCGAATAATTTATTGAATGATTACAACTGCCAAGAATGGTGTAGGCTCGGAGGACACTGCACTAAACAAACGAAAACTTCTGCCGTCTTGCAACCTCTATGGGGGAGAAAGGCGGCCTCTTGAGCCTGTAATTCTGCACGTGGAAGGCCAGAAAAAACCTAAGACAACAAGCTGATGAAAGGAGTGGCGTGTTAGAAGGTGGTACAGCGTCCCTGTTTCCCACACGTATGTGCGTGCTTTGTGGTCAAATGATAGCCTCAGGGTCCCTGGAGCTGGGTTTTACATGCAATTTGGTTTTCTCTTTGTCATTGTTTTATTTTAAGACAGGGACTAGGCTGGAGAGATGGCTCCACGGTTAAGAGCGCATACTGCTTTTGAGGAGGTCTTGGGTTTGATTCCCAACATGTACACCAGGCGCTCACCACTACCTGGAACTTCAGTTCCAGGGACTCTTCTGGTTTTGCGTATGGACATGGTGCACATAGGGACAAGCAGGTGCATACACATAAATGAAAAAAATAAAATAAAGCTGAGCAGTGGCTTTATTCCTAGCACTCAGGAGACAGGCAGGGAGATTTCTGAGTTCAAGGCCAGCCTGGTCTACAGAGTGAGTTCTAGGACAGCCAGGGCTACACTGAGAAACTGCATCTCGAAACAAACAAACAAACAAACAAACAAATAAGAGCATTAACAGTAAAGACAAGGTCTTGTTTAGCTTAGGTGGCCCCAAATGCCTTATATGAAGCCAGGGATGGCTATGAACTCCCGAGTCTCTCCCCTCCATTTTCTAAGTACTGGAATTACAGACTTTTGCTACCATGCCCAGCTCTGAGGGATACTAACTTATTAAACTGATTTTCAGGATTAATATAGCTTTTCTGGGGCTGGAGACATGGCTCAGCAGTTAAGAGAACTGGCTGCTTCTCCAGAGGACCCAGGTTCACTTCCCACCATCCACATGGAAGCTCACAACTGTCTGTAACTCCAGTTCCAGGGAATCTCACCCTCACACAGACATACATACAGTCAAAACACCAGTGCACATAAAAATTAATTTTTTAAATACAATTTTTTCAAATGTACTCTCAATTGTTCTAAATCAAGGTACAATAAATTCTGTCCTCTGACGGAACAGGGTAGAATCAATTAATTCAGTACAGAGGTCAAAATACTAGAAAAATTAAAGAATAACAAAAATAAACCAAAAACCTATCCTATAGTAGTGACCAATTCAAAATCAAAATACAATGACATATTAAAATTGTGTTGTGTGTTAATTTACCTTAATAAGAGGCAAAAAGTTTCGTGGAGTATATCTTCTTTGCTGGTGGACCAGTGATAAAGCCAACCACTTAAAAAGCCTGCATTCTCTGAGCCTGCCCTCCTAAACAGAATGAGACAAACCACAGCTCTTGTCATCCTGTGATTTTTAATTTCTGCTAGTAAAAGAGCATGGAAGTAAAAGAGCAAGGAAGTAGGATTCAGCATCACTTCAAACTAATACCAATGCTTATTTTCTACTTTAGGTTACTTCATTCTACCCCAGAGGGCAACAAAACTACCTGAGAGCAAGAATGGACATGTATGTTCAAAATTCCAGTGTTTGTACATATACTATCACAGTACGCCATTTGTTAAATTCTGTGGCTGATGTGTCCGTAGCTATGTAACAAACTGCCCCCAAATCTAATGCCGTGAAATGTAAGCATCTATCATTGGGAGCAGCTGAGCAAATGGTTCTGGTTTGGGGTCTCTACTAGTTCTCTTCTCAGTGTAACAAAATGCCAGACAAGAAGCAGTTCAGGGGTAGAAATGAAAAGCTTTGTTTTGCCTTCCACTTTGAGGGGTAGAGTCCATTGCAGAGGGGAGGGCGTGGTGGCAGGAACAGAAGGGGCTGATCACGTGGTGTACCCAGTGAGGAAGCAGAGAGAGGGGAATTTGGAGGCTCAGCTCAAGGTCTCCCTTTTATTCAATCCATGTCAGTAAACTGCCCTTGAAAGTCCTTCACAGCCATGAAGAGTTATCTCTTAGGTGATTCTAGGTCCTATCAAGTGGTCAGCATCAACTAGAAGGTTGAAATTGGCCAGGAGCAGCTTAAGTGTCCTCATGTCAGACAACGCTCTTCCCCGGCAGTGAGCTTTTGAGTGAGATAGAAGCTGCTGCCATGTTTCCCCCAGCTCTGGAAATGACACTTGTTCTCTCTCCAGATCCTTGTCATTTTCCCACTTGGTGTAGGGAAAACCACACATAAAGAACCAGAGTTATTTGGGACACCTTCATGGCTGGCTACTACCATAGTCTCTTTCAGTGATCATGAGGCACTTTTGACTGGCATCGAAATATGGTGCTTTCGAATCAAGTTAAGTGTGGCTCAAATCCAAAATGCATTCGCATAGCCAAACTGCACAGGCTGCATGGCTTTACCAGCCAGTGCGTTGTCCTTGGTCAGGGATCCTGGAGGGTCTGTGGCGGATTCCCATGTGGAAGCCTGCCTTTGTCTTTTACAGAGGTTATGTCATGTGGCAATGTGAAGCTCACAGGAGGAACTGAGGGTAAGTTATATTTCCACATTAGCCACTGACTTAATCTTTCTGTCCTCTCGGCTTTAGGGACCAATTGGATGACTTCGAGTTTCCTTTGGAGGAGGGTCTGCCTTCTGAGGTTACCGTGGTGGTGACAGGAGAACCCCCTGCCACTGTTGAGGAAGAACTGGAAAAGGAAGAAGAGGAAGACCGTCCGTCCACGGAAGTCAGAGAGTCACTGTCCCTTTTAGACGTGCTGAGGATCTCTGCAATTATGGAGGACATCATCGACCAGCTCTCTATCCTAGGCTACATCATGCCACTTCAGTATGAGAGAAAGCAGAGCATCAGCCAGGTGAGCACACCCCCTCCATGCGGGCTTGTCTTCTTTCCCCCCACCGCTCCATGATTTGTACTACTTTCGTCATCACACTTAGCTTGGGAAGCAGCACCGTTGTGGCAGGTGAAAGGCCTGTAATTAGAGATCTGTACAGAAAAAAGAAAAAGTGACTTGTAGCTCAGGGTACCCCCAAGAAGCACGGCATGCTTTTCTGGTATATTGACACTGGTCCAAAAGGCTCCAGGCTAAGTCCATGTACACAGATTCTGGATCTCTGGATTCAACCAACCTCTGGTAAGAAACATCTGGAGAAAGTTTGGTCTTCACTGGATATGTTAGGCTTTCTTCCCTTGTCACCTTTCCGTAGACATTTCAATACAACGGCGACTGTACATTGTGTTCAGCGTTAGAAGCAGTTTAGAGCTTGTTGAAAATATAGAGAGTATTTGCATAGATTGTAATGTTGTGGGGCTGCTGTGCATACACTGAGACCACATTTTAAGTTTTCTGTGTTATAAGCCAGGGAGAAGAAATTAATCTGGACTCTATCAGCACTGCCTCAATCAAAAATAACTTTGCTGCTGTTGCTGACTCTGCTGTAGCCTGCTTTTGTAAATGTCCAGGCATGTTACCTTGTCGGCAGTTACATTTTTAGTGATGGGTTGGACTCCTGGCCACCGCTGGGCTCATGTCTGTAATCTTCGCATTGGAGATGCAGAGACATGAAGATAGCAGCGAGTTCGAGGTCAGCCTGCTCTCCATAGAAAGTTCAATATCAGCTGGTGAGGTGGCTCAGTGAGTAAAGGTGCATGCTACCAAACTTAGTGACCTGAGTTTGATCCCTGGGACCCACAGCTGAGAGAAAGAACTGATTTTGGCTGGGCGCAGTGGCGCACGCCTGCAATCCTGACAATCAGTGAGGCAGAGGCAGGTGAATTTCTCTGAGTTTGAGACCAGCCTGGTCTATAAAGTGAGTCCAGGACAGCCAAGGCTACACAGAGAAACACTGTCTCCAAAAACCGAAAACCAAAACCAAAACAAAAATAATAAAAAAACAGAGAGAGAGAGAGACAGAAAAAGAGGAAGAGAGAGAACTGATGGAAATAAGTTGTCCTCTGACTTCTGTACTCACTCTGGTCACATGCCCACTCTACTCCAATTAAAAAAGTAGATAAAATTTTTAATTTTGTTATATGTGTATGGGAAGTTGGCCTGAATGTATGTATGTATGTATACACGCCTGATGCCTACAGAAGCCAGAGAGGGTTAATTATCCTTTGGAACTGGAAGTGTAGATGCGATGTGGGTGGTGGGAACTGAACCTGGGTCCTCTCCTAGAACAGCAAGTGCTCTTAAGCTCTGAGCCATCTCTCCAGTGCCACAACGTAATTAAAAAAAATATTGTATTTTGCCAGGCAGTGGTAGTGCACACCTTTAATTCCAACACTTGAGAGGCAGGGGCAGGTGGATTTCTGTGAGTTTGAGGACAGCCTGGTCTACAGAGTGAGTTCTAGGGCTACACAGAGTAATCTTCTCTCAAAAAAGTTAATGAATGAAATGAATGAATGATTGAATGAATGAACAAATGTGATTTGTACAGAGTATATTATTTTTGATCCCATGACAAGTAAAATCCACTATGTTAGGGAGAGAGTAGATTGCTTCCCATGTCTGACAGAGAAGTTCATACTGAGAGAAGAAAAGCAATTTTCCCTCTAATTACCTTGTTACAGTTTTATTTCTAAAAGATTTTGTTATTTTAACTGTGTGTGGAGTGTGTGCCTTTGAGTGCAGGCACCACATGGCTTGGATGCTAGGAATCAAATTCAGGTCCTTTGCAAGAGCAGCACATACTCTGAACTGCTAACTGTGCGTGTGTGTGCTTGAATGTCCCTGTCTCTGTGTGTGAGTGTGTGTGCATGCGCACATAGCCACTTGTGGAGACAGGGTCTTTGCTGAATCTGGAGCTCACTAGACTAGCTGGCTAGCCAGCTCCCAGCTCCCTGGGATCACAGGCACGTGTAACTCCATCTGGATTTTTTTTTTACATGGGAGCTCGGAATCAATGTTCATTGCAACATCTTTCCAGCCCCTAACGCTCAGAAGTTTAAACCAGGCCTACTGGATCATGCTTATAATCTAAGAACTTGGGAGGTTCCGGAAGCAGAAGGAACTTGAGTTAAGAGTTCAAGGCCAGCCTAGGCTACAGCCCCATGCCTATCTTTGGGAATAGTTTACTGGAGCTGGAGAGATGGCTCAGCAACCACATGATGGCTCACAACCATCTGTAATGTGGTCTGACGCCTTCTTCTGGCATGGAGGTGTGCCCGCAGATAGAGCACTCATCTATATAAAATAAATAAATCTTTTAAAAAGAGTAGTCTGTTGTCAGATTTATTTATTTATTTATTATGTATACAATGTTCTGTTTGCTTGTACACCTGCATGCCAGAAGAGGGCAACAGATCTCATTTAGATGGTTGTGAGCCACCATGTGGTTGCTGGGAATTGAACTCAGGACCTCTGGAAGAACATCCAGTGCTCTTAACCTCTGAGTCATCTCTCCATACCCAGAATGAAAAATCTTAAGCTAATGAACAGTGTTCAGTGAGGACATTACTCCAAGAAATAATGAGAGGTCTGCAGTCTTATTCTGGTTTATGATATCTTTCACCTACAAAATTTTCTGGCATAATAGGAATCCATCTTGTGATATCTTTTCCTTAAAACAATTAATTCTATCTATTTATTTCTTTCTTTCTGTGTGAATGTGTGCATGTGTGTGTGCTTTGTGTCCAGGTGCATGTATTCTCTCATAGGTGAGATCTGAATTTATATATACATGTACATTCATGCAGGACATGAAAGTGGAAGGGATATGTTGAGAGAGAAGAGAGTCTGGGGGCTGGGGACCAGAGAGATTAAGAGTAGGAGAGAAATTAAAATATCACATTTTCTCTTACATTTTCATGCCCCCTCATTGTACAACTTCTAAAATGTTAACTATTTGTCAACGGGAAAGTGGAGGCCCAGAAACTGTAAATAATTACCCACGGTCAATATGGTTAGTAAGAAGCAGAGCCAGGACTCAGACACAGAAGCCGGCTTTACGGTCTGTCACTGTCAATGGCCCAAGCGTTCAGCCGCAGGTTAAATAAGATCATCGATTGGAAGACACATGCTGTCCTGTAGTTTCTTGGTACTTGAACTTAAGTCTGAAAAATATTTTGGCTTTTCCCATATGACCCTTAAGATCGAAACTACATCACTAAATCAGACATCAACTTTCACTTTTTAGTACAATTCTCCTTTTATTTTGTATAGTTTTTAATTGTTTTGTTGTTTAGTTTGTCTTAATGTGTTGTCCAGGCTAGCATAAAACTCAAGTTCTCTCGTCACGCCACTCAGCCTCCTGAGCACCTGAGCACAGGCGCCGCCATGCTGTCTGTGTCATCTCAGATTCATGTGTTTAGTGAACATTTGAGTTTCTCATGTATCCCAGACATCGTGCTAAGCAATGAGGCTATAAAGATGACCGCCTTTATGAACAATAGCAGCCTTATTTTGGAGACAATTTGAGGTGAAAGAAAATGAAGAAGCGGGGACTCGCCCAGACTCTGACACGACCATGCACAGGCCCCATGTTCCAATCCTGGTAGAGAAAGAAAAAAGGAAAAAAGAGAGAGAGGGGGGCCCCGGCCCCAGCCTGGGTTAAGACTAGTTAATCTTGGGGCTGTTTGCTGGGTGACCTGATCCCCACCCTGAGCAGGTCCCTGTTGAACCCCGAGTCTCCGGGTGTCACTGCGGAACCCTGCGACATGCAGGCAGCGTGGCCCCCGCAGTGGGTGCAGGTGTGTGTGGCAGCATGAAGAGCCGAGTCCCTGTGGTGCTCTCGGCGAGTGGCTCCTTCAGCCCCGTCACGCATACGCGCCTGCGCCACTGCACCAAACAGAACCTTAAAAACTGACGGAAGCACAGCAACATGTCAAGAGCGTTTGCCCGTCGGCCCTGTGATGATGCCCCCCCAGATGATGGACCTACTGCCCAAGCTGAAATTCCTCTGCAGAGCAGATATCCTGAAGACCTTCCAGACCCCCAACCTCTGGAAAGACAAGCACATGCAGAAGATAGTGGAGAAGTTTGGCCTGGTGTGTGTGAGCTGGCATGGCCATGACCCGCAAGGGGACATCTTGGAACCCCCATCCTGTGTGTTCCAACACAATATCCACCTGGTCAGGGGGCCCATTAAGAATGAGATCCATGCCACGTACATCAGGAAAGCCTTGGGCCAGGGGCAGAGTGTCAAGTACCTGCTCCCCGACGCCATCATCACCTACCTAAGGAACCATAGCCTCTATACCAAAGACAGTGCCTGGAAAGGAAGAGGAAGGCTAGCTAGAGAGCCCCCTGGGGAGTGGGCCTTTAAGGGCGTTAGCTCGCTCTGGGTTCTCGTTTCCTGTTCTGTTTGTTTTGTTTCTACAGTAGTATTACCGTGGGTGGCTTCCTGCTCAAGAAGAGACTGTTTCTGTGGCAGGGACAGTCGTGTATCAGAGCAATGTAAGAGGCATGGCAGGTCATAGGATTAGGCAGAACCTCTCAGGGCCACTAGCGAGTAGAGCCGTTCACTTTGTATAAGTGGTAATTGTGGGAGGCATGCTGATGCTATTCTGAATATGGCAGGCCCTGAAGGGTTGGATCACAGTTGCCCTCAGACATGTTTTTTTTTTTTTTTTTTTTTTAAGACTCAGGCCAGGTATAGGATGCTGGCATTGATTGGCAGGATTTGACAGGGTGCTAATTACTGAACCAGGGGGCCTTTTCAATGTCCTTGTTTCAAACAGTAATACCAAGTGAGGATTCAGAAATCTGGCAACAGCACAGCATTGATTTCCAGTGTATCTTCTCTTGCAAACCATGGCCTGTCTGCTCTCTTTCTATGTGTGTTCAAACAGTATGGTTTTAAGATTTGTTTTATTATATGTGTTTAATATATTTTATACATTTATATATTTATATATTTGTTTTGTTATATTGTTTTTATATATTTTATTTTATATATTTATATGTTATATTTGTTTTTATTATATGTGCGGGCACATGTGCATGCATGTGGGAAGAGCTCAGAGGGACATCAAAGTACCTGAAGCCAGAGTTATTGGCAGTTGTGAGTTGGTGATGGAACCAAACTCCAATCTGATGGAAGAGCAGCAAACGCCTTTAACCACTGATCCATCTCTCTAGCCCCTCAAGCAATATTTTTGATACAGCGAGTATTTTTACACTGCTATATTCTAAACACCAGGATCCCCAAGATCCTGATTCCTAAAAAGGAACTGAAGTACACCAGATGCCTGGCTGTTTTAGAAGATCTTTTGAATGTTTTATGCCTGCCTGCCTGTTTGAATATTGGCAAAATGATGAATAATAAATTGACATCAAAAAGTAAAAAAAAAAAAAAAAAGAAAGAAAGAGAAAGGAGGGAGAAATAAAAGCAAATCAGAATTTGAAGCGAGGCCATGCAGTGGTGGAACGGACTTCTAATCCCAGCACTCGGGAAATAGAGGCAGACAGATCTTTGATTTTGAGGCCTGCCTGTCTGGTCTACAGAGTAAGTTCTAAGACAGCCAGGGCTACACAGAAACCATATCTCAAAAAAACTAAAACTAAAACTAAACAAACAAACAAAAAACTTAAAAGAAGAATTGAAATGAACTGATGTCTCTCAGATACTGTCTTGCCTCTCATAAAACCCATGATCTCATATTGATCTCTTATAAAATGGTAAATGCTTACAGCAAAGTGGGGTTTTGCTTATTTGTTTTTTTGTATAGTGTTTATTTTAGGAATTTTGAGCAGAGTCTGACTTAGTCCAGGCTGGCCTGAAACTTAACATGCTGATGCTGAACTCCTGGTCTCCTCCCTCCACCTCCCACGTGCTGGGATGGAAAAGCTGAGCCATTGTAGTCTAAGGCTCTTACTTGTTGTGAGGCTGATGGTTGAGTCTCAGGCCTTCCACATATTTTTTTTGTATTCCACCATTGATCTGCACCCTCAGCCCCTGATCTTTGGCTTCTGGTTGACAGGTGGCAATTTAAGGGATGATAGAGAGAATGTGTGAAGGCAGGAAGACAAGAAACAGCAGGAAAGGTGATTTGATGGGGCTGACCAAAGGGTCTGCTTCCTTGGAGTATGGAATGTAATTTGAGAAAAGGGTTGAAAATAGGCAGCAGCCCTCTTAGAGTATAGTCTCTTCACTGTAAAACAACTTTTCTTTTAAGTTCCTTTTTAAGATTTTTTTTAATGTATGAATGTTTTGCCTGTGTGCATGTGTGCGCATCATGTACATGCATGGTGCCTACAGAGGTCAGAAGAGAGTGTTGGATCCTTTAGACCTGGAGTTACAGATGGTTGTGAGCCCCTACATGGGTACTGGGAAGGAATCGAACCCAACCAAGCTCTCTGCAAGAACAACAAGTGCTCTTAACCATCTGAGCCATCTCCTAAGCCCCCAAAACAATATCATTAACATCATTTATTTTTAGAAAGCCAGCCATGAAGGATTGATCACAAAGAAAGTATCTTCTTCTTTATTAAGTAAAGACAAATTCACGGTGCCGGAAATCAAGCAAAAGGGTCAGGATTTTTCCTTTAAAAAGCCAACAAAACAGATCATAATGACTTTGGACATCCTGAAGAAAATTCAAAGTGACAGGTAAGAAGGAAGAGCAGATTTCGGGAGGTGATGATACCAGACAGTAGGTGTGAATGGGGCTGCCAGCTTGTGGGTTAGTATTGTGTTCAGTGACTACCATGATAGGGTTAGCTGAAGGCCCCGTTTAAAACATGGTAGTTGAAGTATCTTGGGCAAGTGAATGAGACTTTGTTTCTTCCTTTCCTCCTACTCCCTCCATCTCCACCCCTCTCTTTGGTTTTTTGAGACAGGGTTTCTCTTTCTGTCCTCTTCTGTTCAGGTCTCTTCAGGCTGTCCTAGACCTCACTCTGTCGTCCAGGAACTCAGAGATTTGACTGCCTCTGCCTCTTAAGTGCTGGGATTAAAGACTGCCACCACCTGGCTGGAATTTTTTTTTCTTAATAGAGCTATTGAATCTTTATTTTTTTAAGTTTATTTGTGTATGCCTGCGTGCTGAAAGAGGGCATCCGATCCACTGTAGATGGTTGTGAGCCACCATGTGGTTTCTGAAATTGAACTCCAGACCCCCGGAAGAGCAGACAGTGCTCTTTACCACTGAGCCTTTCCTCCAGCTCTTATTGAATCTTTTTGTGTGAACAATTGTTAATAAGTGTAAAATGGTAAACATAATTTTTCCAATTCTATATCAAAACAATAAATAAGTAAAAACATTTTTTTAGATTTAATTGATTTTTTGTGTGTATGTGTATATGCGTTTTGCCCGCATATATTTTTGTGAACAATGTGTTTGCCTCATGCCCAGATAGTTGTGAGTCGCCATATGGATGCTGGGCACCAACCTAAGTTCCTATGAAAACAGCCAGTGCTTTTGACTGCTGCCTGATCTGTCTTTCCAGTCCCTGGTTCTCTCTCTCTCTTTTCCTCCTCTTCTTTTTCTTATCTTTCTTTTTTTTTCTTCTTCCAGACAGGGTTTCTCTGTGTAGCCTTGACTATCCTGGATTTGATTTATAGACCAGGCTGGCCTTGAGCGTACAGAGATCTGCCTGCCTCTGCCTCCTGAGTGCTGCATTAAAGGTGTGTGCGACAACTGCTTGACTGAACTTATCTGCAGCTCTTTAAGGAGGCGGGGCAATATGTCTTATGAGCTTATTATTATTATTATTTGTTCTCCTTGGCAGTCAGTACTTCAGTGATGTGATTGCTACTGTCATGGAGGAGATGCAACATTCTGGATCTTTCACGACTCTTCAGGAAGCCTTGGGCAAAGAAAGAGACAACAAAGTGAATTTCCAGGAAGCCATCACAAGGTCAGGGTAGTGATGGATTTTTCTGCATTCTCTGTTAGATGCCATCTCACTGTGCTAGTTTTAGGCAGTTCTTAGACCCCCTAGGAACTCCTCCTGCTTCAAAGTAGCTGGGGCAACAGGCATGTTCCGAACATCTTGGTCTGCTTTGCAATCTTTCTTTTCTCAAGTGTGTGTGTGTGTGTGTGTGTGTAGTGTGCATGTGTGTGTATGCATCCTTGTAAATGGGGGACACATGTATGAGTGTGGATGTGAGTGTGACATTGGGAGTCTTTCTTGGGTGTTTCCCAACTTGTCCTTGGAGGCAGAATCTTGGAGTTGAACCCAGAGCTTACCTGTGTAGCCAGTCTGGCTACCCAGCTTGCTCTGGGGATCTCCCATCTCTGCCTTCAGAGTGCTGAAATTACAGCTGTGACATGTATGTAATTTCTGTGGATGTGAACTCTGGTCCTCACACTTATGTGGCAAATACTTTAACCACTGAGCAATCTTCCCAGCTTTGTAAATTTTTATCTGTGAATTTATGTGTAGAGGGATTTTAATTCAGAACATCGCTGCTCTGGGAAGAGATCACATCCAAAGATCTTCTAGGTCTGTGTGATCTGGCTGGACTACAGACACGGCTTTAATCCAGGAGACAGAGGCAAGCCAGCCTGAGTTCAATGCCAGCCTGGTATAGAGCAAGTTTCAGGTAGAGAAAAGCTTAGATCCAGGCATGGTGGTACATGCCTTAATCCCAAACAATGAAGGTAAAATTAGTTTGTAGAAGGAAAATTCCGTGTTTGAAAGTGGTATTTAATGGAGTAGCAGAAAAAAATGATGAGTCAGAGAAAGATTTGACAGAATAGGATATGCCCAACTTTCAGGGAAGAAAGGGGAAGCTACTTAAGGGAGCTCTCTCACAGAGAATGAGAGAGAAGAGGCAGAGAGGTTGAATGAGAGAACAAGCTAGACACAGGTGAAGGCAGAATGAGCCAGAGAATGAGGAGCCAAGAGATTAAAAGAGATTGCTGGAGTTAGTTTGAGGCCAAGCAGAGGCCGAGAGAAAAGCCAGATTGAATAAATCAGCTAGGAGAGGAGTTTGAGCCAGAACAGCTGATTTGAACCAGCCAGCCCAGAGCTCAGTAAGAACAAGAGAGGATTAAGCACTAAGTCTCAGAGACTGAAAACTTTCTAAGTTAGATTATATGGAGGCCAGAAGGTTTCAGGACTAGGTCTAGGTTAGCAGTCAAAGGCAGTAATCCTCCAAGACAACAACTGAATCACGTGAATAAAAGTTGTTGTTGTTGTTGTTACATGTATGTGTTAGTGCAAGCACATGTATGCCAAGTATCTACATGTGGAGATTAGAGGATGACATCAGGCCCTTGCCTTCCATCTTGGTGGAGACAAGGTTCTCTTTGTTGTTTTGTTTCTGTGCATGGCCAGGCTCTGGGCATTCCTGTCTTTCTCTCTCATCTCATTCGACAGCAGGGGGATGCTGCTGACCTGGGTTTTTGTGGGCTCTCAGCCTCCAAACTCAGGACCACCCTCCACAGCCAGCACTTTACCCACTAAGCCATCTCTCCAGGCCAGCATTGTACGTTAGGGTGGTATAAAACTCTTGCCAGAAGGCCTAGATTTCTCAAGCATTAAACATGTACTTTCATTTATCACTGAAGGCAGACCTTGGGTTCTGAGTTCCTAATGTATTCCTAACCCGGATGACTCAATCATTCAGCTTTTGGAACCTCAGTTGCTTGAATTCAGACTCTTGAGGATTCTGTAGCTAGGTATGTGGTTCAGGCTTGTAATCTCAGATACTCTGGAAGCTGAAGCAGAGGGATCGCAAGTTAGAGGCCAGCATGGGTACATTAGTGAGATTTCAAAAATATTGGGGAGACAGTGCTGGGAAAGTGATTTCCTGGTACCCAGAACACCTGGGTTCAACCTCTTGCACTGTAACAACAGAAAGATACTGCTCCTCTGTTAGTCGTCCTTCTCAAGACGGACTGGAGTCCTTGATCAGTGTCCTGTGATACAGTGGAGCTAGCAGGGAGCCTCCTGTATGCACACAAGGCTCTGGGTTCGAGCCCCCAGGCAAACAACACAATACCATGCAAAACAAAGTCAAAAACAAAAACAACTACCAGGTGCATACCACAGGACATTTTCCTTCCCAGGAATGTTCAGCATGTTCCAAAGACAGTCAGCCTAGGATCAGGCATGTGGCTCGGCGGTAGAGCACTTCTTTAGCATATAACAGGGTAAATAAATAGGATATTCATTCAGGGGACTGAGGGGGTTTTAGTTGGAGTCCCACTTAAGCTACATAGTGAGACCTTGTTCTGCCACTCTATGTGTAGACTGTCCTTACCAGGCTGGGCCAGAGGGAGGAGAGCTCCCCAGGGCAGAGGGCACAATGCAGGGCTTGGTTCCCACGCAGTGTGCAGACACCCAGGAACAGTTCCGGAGAACTGTCTTGTCTACTGGGGGCGAGTGTTGGAAGATACTTCACCTATATACTCAGGAACTAGGTGTTCTGAGAGGGAAAAACCTTGTAAGATCAAACAAGGAGCAAGGCCTGATAACTGTCAGGGTAGTAAGTTCTTACCAGGATCGATAGTGTGGGTTGAGAGAGGGGAGGGAGGCAACTCGCGCAGTCCTCACCTGAGGTATCACCTGAAGTTGAATCTGTCCCAGCCCTTCTTCCATGTTAATCCGGGGACCATTACCCACATTGTGCTGAATACAAAAGCGAGGGACTGGAGGGATGGCTCAACAGTTAAGAACACTGCCTGCCTTTCGAGTGAACCCAGGTTTGCTTCCCAGCATCCTTGTGGTGGCTTTCAGCTATCTGTAACTCCGGTCCCAGAGGCTCTCACTTCTCACCTTCATCTCTTCCTGCTTGCACGTGGTATACATACACTCAGACATACATAGAATTAAATAAAAAATAAAAGCAAACAAACATATATTAGGTGAAAGGATCGCTCCTGGCACGTGGTAGCACTCATTGGTGGCAGGCCAGCCCTGGGCTGCCCCATCTTGTGGCAGACAACTGTACATGCTGTAGATACTGTTGAATACCATTCATGAGAGGCCGTTGTGAACGCCTATCCTAGGCTCCAAAAGGTCAGACCAGAAAGGCTGCATGTTTTTAAGTTAATCCAAACTTTAAAACCGGCCAATGTTCTAAAAGCCGGGAAATTCACAACAGTCAATCAGAGTCCAGTGAACAGAGCTGTCATAATTGAAAAGGCAGTTAGTTCTGTCTACGGGGACCGTCTCTGGAAAGTCATTTTGAGATGACCAGTCTACCTTTTATTCCCTGTTTCTGCCAGTGTGGCCTATTTCTACCTAGAACCACTTCCTCTGCTGAACTCATCAGGTTGCCTCTGTTTCATAGCTCCTCGGCTTACGAGGCTGTCTCTGTGTCACAGATGGTCAACTCTGATCAGGGCGCCTCACAGAGATGATGCACCATTCATAAACTGGAATAAAAGCCAATTGGATGTTGAAGCTCAATTTACTGGTTTTATTCTTCAACAATTATAAGTGAATTTTGATTGGGAACCATGTCTTTTAAATTGTTAGATTTTTAAAGAGCAATTTGAAGTTTACTAAAGTGTTGAGAAGTTAACATGTCACGTCCTAGTACATCTTTGCTGCTGTAGCCCAGACTGGGTGATTTATAAAGAGAAGTAGCACACACAGGGAATGCCGGAGGCCAGCTTGTGTCAGCTGGCTGTTTCCTTTCCCATGTGGGTCTGTGGGATCCGATGCAGGCCGTCAGGCATGGTGGCGAGCGCCTTCACGTGCTGAGCCATGCTGCTGTCCCCATCCTGCCCATTCCTCAGACTTTTAGTTACATCTGTCATTCTTGATTCTTTAAAGCAGTGTCTCGTGGCCCAGGCTGGCCTTGAACCTGCTCAGTAACCTAGGCTGGTCTTAAATCCCTTGCCCTCCTACCTCTACCTACCAAGTACTCAGCTGGGAAGTACCAATCCTGGCTTGAGAACCAGATTTTTTATTGTTACATTTCATTTATCTATTGGTTAACTTCGTGATCGTGTGCACTGGTATGTGCTGTTGTGCACACGGAGGTAACAACTTCTGGGAACTGGTTCTCGACTTCTGCCATATAGGTTCTGGAGTTCTGAATTAGGTCGTCACCCTTGGCAGCAGGCACATTTATCTGCTGAGCCATCACATGGGCCCAAGGACCTAATTTTTTGTAAAGACTGATTTCCATTATTTTAAAATTATGTGTGTATGCCTGTATGTGGTGTCCAGGTGCCTGCAGAATCCTGAAGAGGATGTTGGATCCCTGGTAGCTAGTTGTTGGTGGCTGGGGGATGCTCAGCATGGATGTTAGCTGTCAAACTCAGGCCCTCTGCTCTTGATGCTAAGCCATCTCTCCAGCCCAAGGACCTGCTTTTTTAATGTCCAGCGGAGCCTAATGTTTGAGAAGCCCTGTTCTTATTGTTCTCACTTCTTTTAGGGAGGAAAAAGGAAGAAAACAGATAAAATCTCTTCAAAAGCAGTTACTTGGGGTCAAGAGGGAGCGTCAATTGCAAGTGCAGGTAAGAACTCTCCGAGAGGATGATACCGAAAGCTCCCCAGCTAAGCCCGATGCATGGCAGTCTCTCCCACAGAAGAGTGAGCAGTGCAGCCCTCTACTTCTGCTGCAGAGGCGTACGCCTTTAGTCCTGATGCAGGTGGCAGAGGCTGGCGCATCTTTGAGTTCCAGGCCAGCCAGGGTTACATAGTAAGATCCTGAAGGGAGAGGGGCGGAGAGAGGGGAAGAGAGAGAAGAGAAGGAAAAAGGTGCAGGTGTGTCTGGAATAGAACTCGGGGGGCCTGCCCCTCAGAGCTCTGATCTTCTGTTACCTTCCCAGGGCAGCCTAAGCACACCTGCCACACCTCGTTTAGATGACACCAAGTCTCAGTCCGTGCAGAAGTGTGTTCCTAGGTCAGACTTTGACATTTCGTTATACTTGATGCTGATGCTCAATAATTGCCTCAATTTCAGTATAAACTAGATTTGAGCTTTTGTGGTTGCTGCGGCCTAATCCTATCTGAAATTTTCTTCTAGAAAGATGTGATGCTAAGTGCTGCCTGCCCCGACCCCGCCCCAAGACAGGGTTTGCCTGTGAAGCCCTGGCTGTCTTGGAACTCTCTCTGTACCCCAGGCTGGCCTTGAACTCAGATATCTGCCTGCCTCTTTCTCCCAAGTGCTGGGGTTGAAGGTGTGCACCGCTGCCATCTGGCTTGTGATGCCAAGTTTTAACAATTGTATACCAGACAAGGTTTTAGCGATAGCCTCGGAGATACCAACTCTGATAGAATGACTAATTGTTGTTAATAGTTTACCAAGCTGCAAGCTTGGTTTAAGCTTTTCATTGCTCAGATAAGAGGGCAGATTTGAACTCCAAAGCGGGCGAGTTTTGTTATTCTCTTCATGGAATTTGGAAGATTTTTAAATGCTCTTTAATTTTTTTTTTTAGGTTTTCTTTTTACGTTTATTTAGTGTGTGTGTGTGTGTGTGTGTGTACATGTGTGTACATGTGTGTACATGTGTGCCAGGATATGTGTGTGGAAGTCAGATGGCATCTTATAGGAGCTGGTTCTTTCCTTCTGTCATGGGAGTTCTGGGGATTGAACTCAGGCTATCAGGCTTGGTAGCAAGAGTTGTGATGCACTGAGCTATCTCAGCCATCAGCAGCCCCTTAAGGTTTGTGTGGAGATGGTGTCTCCTGCACTGCCTAGCCCAAATGCACTGTATAGTCCAAGCTGACCTAGGGAATTCTGCTTCTCTTGTCTCTATCCCCCAAGTGCTAGGATTATAGGCATGCCCTATCACACTTAGTTGGAAGCTATTTTATTTAGTGTATTCATGTGTGTGTGTGTACATGGGCATACATCTGTGCACGGGATTGTGGAGGCCAGGAGAGGATATTAGGTACCTTCCTTAATCAGTTTCCACCTTATCCCCTTGAGGATAGGCCTGAAATCTGCAGCTTTCTGGCTCAGCCAGTGGCCAGTCCACCCCGTCAGTCGCCCTGTGTCTTCCCCATGGCACTGGATGTACAGGCGTGTGTGACCACGATCAGGTTTGTTTTTAACGTGGATGCTGAGGACCCAGTGTCAGGTCCCGATCTCCTACAGCACGCGCTCTCCCCGCTGTCTTAGTCACCTGCCTTTTTATTGCTCTGAGGCGAACAAGGCAACTTACAAAAGAAAGCGTTCACTGGGGGCTTCTATGCAGAGGGTGATTCTGTGACTGCCATGCAGGGAACATGCAACAGGCAAGCCAGGCATGGCGCTGGAGCAACAGTCGCTGAGAGCTTACATGTTGAGACAACAACCAAGAGGCAGAGAGAGAAAGAACGAGAGAAGGAGAAGATGAACTGAGAGTGGATGGTCTGGGCTATTGAAACCTCAGAGCTCATCCCCCAGTAACACACCTCCTCCAGCAAGGCCACACCCCGAATCCTTCCCAAACAGTTTCACCAATGAGGGACCAGGCATTCAAATATATGAGCTTATGGAGGCCATTCTTATTCAAATCACCACACCAACTGAACCATCTCCTGTGTGTTTGTCTGTCTGTCTGTCTATCTATCTATGTAATTCTGGCCAGCCAGAACTTACTGTGTAGACCAGGGTTGCCTCAAACTCATAGAGATCTGTTGCTTGCCTCTCCTTCCCAAGTACTAGAATTAAAGTTATATGCCACCACACATGGCCAATTTTAATTTTTAAAGTATTTTTAATATATTTTTAATTATTTTTATGTGTATAGGTGTTTTGCCTGAATATATATTTGTGTACCACTTACAGTTCTGGTACCCTCAGAGGCCAAAGAGGGCATCAGATCCCCTGGAACTGGAGTTGCAGATGGTTGTGAGCTGCCATATGGGTGCTGGGAACCCACCTGGGTCCTCTGGAAGAATGGCCAGTGTTCCTAACTGCTGAGTCATCTCTTCATTCCTAAAACAGTTTTTTTGTTGTTGTTGTTGTTTGTTTTTTGTTTTTGTTTTTTTTGACACAGGGTTTCTCTGGTTGTCCTGGACTCACTTGTAGACCAGGCTGGCCTCAATCTTACAGAGATCGGCCTGCCTCTGTCTCCTCGAGTGCTGGGACTACAGGTGTGCGCCACTGCACCTGGCTCTGAAAACATTTTTTAAAGTGGCCAAAGCATGGTAATGCACTCTTGTAACCCCAGTGAGCAGAAGAAAGGCGATTGTGCATTTGAAACGGCCTCAGGCCAAATTAACAAGACCCTTTCTCAAAAAAAGGGCGGGGGACGCAGAGCTGAAAGGGTTGTTAAAAACAGAAAAGGTTGGTGGCAGCCAGGCATGATGGTGTTAACTCGTAATCTCTACACTGGGGGATGGGAGGCTGAGCCAGGAGAATTGCAAGTGTGAGGATACCTTGGGCTTTACAGTATATATAACCTTGGCTATATAGTCAAGACCCTGTTCAAAAAAAGTAAAACAAAATGGGAGCCAGGGAAGTAGCTCAGTGACAGAGTGCTTGCCTAGTGTGTACAAAGCCCGGGTTCATTATGTCTGGGGGGGGGGGTAATGGTGTATGCGTGTGAGGGTGGAGATGTATGTGCCCCTCTAAGAACATGTGGAAGCCATGGAAAGGTGGTCGTGTCTTGTTCTCTCACTGTCCACCTTATGCCTTAAGACAGGGTCTCTCACTGAAGCAGCTCAACTTTTAGCTAGGTAGCTGGCCAGTGCAACCTCAGGATCTCTTTGTCTTCACAGCCCAGAGCTGGGGTTCCAGACACATACACAGCCTGGCTTTAAAAACTATTATTATTATTAATTTGTTAGACAGTACTAGAGGTTGAATTCAGGTCATCAGGCTTGGGGATTTGAACTCAAGTCCGCATGCTTGTATAACAAGTACTCTTACCCGATGAGCTCTCTCCCCAGCCTCAAGATGTTAACTTTAAGTCTCCTGAACACATTGCTGAACCTCTACTCGTTGTTTTGTATTTGTCACTTAAAATGTGTCTTGGGTATCAGTCTTGAATCATTACCCATATTAATTCTTCACTTGTATTTTTTTAAAAAATACCATCTTTCTTATTTGTGAAGATTTTTTTTTTTTAAGTGTAGCCTTGCTGGACTCACTTTGTAGACTAGGCTGGCCTTGAACTCACAGAGATCTGCCCGCCTCTGCCTTCTGAGGGCTGGGATTAAAGGCGTGCACCATTGCACTGGCTCTGTGAAAATTCATAAAAGCTAGTTTATACTTAGTCCCCCCTCCAATTATATAGACTTTACAGAAGTTTCCTTTCCTGAAAAATTCTATCATAATTTTAAGATTCTTGATTTTCTAAAGACTACAGTATTTGAGCCAGGTGTGGTGGTGCACGCCTGTAACCCCAGCACTTGGGGAGGCAGAGGCAGGCGGATCTTTTTGAGTTCGAGGCCAGCCTGGTCTACAAAGAGAGTCCAGGACAGCCAAGGCTACACAGAGAAGCTCTGTCTCAAAAAACCAAAAAAAAAAAAAAAAAAAAAAGTACGTGAATACAGAACTGTGCTGGCATAAATATGTTTGTTCTTGTATATCTTGAGCTGGCTAACTAGCCAAAGATGACCTTGATCTCCTATCCTCCTGCTTTTATGTCCTACGGCTGGAATCGGGAGCGCACCCCCACATCCTGTGTCAGAACTTCAGTCAGCTGCATTCCTATTTTCCTCTTGCCATCCAACCAAAGAGGCAACCTGACACGCCAGACAAATGACAAGCCTTCCCTTTGCTCGAGAGTCTAGCTTCCAGTCCCAGTCCTTGAAGCCAGCGCTCCGCAAGGCAGAGCCAGTTGTGAGAATAGCCTCTTCTGCTAGCATGCTTTTGGCTCAGGCCACCAGGGCCTTGGGACCTGTAATTCTGTCACTGCACCGTCATGTCTGGATCCAGATAATATGTTCAGAAGGCTGTGTCTGATGCAGCTGGGGACTCCAAGCAGAAAGTTTGGTCTGCCACGGAACCCCACAAGACACTGCATCTGTCTGAGGACTTTGGTCTTGGAGAAGCGGCAGTCTCCATGGACGATCAGGATGACCGGCTGTGGTGAAAACAAATCTCTGAGTGAAAGGTCCAAAAAGTGATTCCTGAGTCAAGATTCTTGGCCTGCAGCGCTGTGTGCCTTGGCTGGCTGTGTAGCTTGGTGGGAAGATCTGGAAATGGACCCCCTTCTCACTTGCTGGCGTACTTCAGTCATGATTTTAGCATCTGGAGCCAGCTAGGATTTTATTTCTTACTCTGTCTCCCATGGTCACTGAATGTTTGTGTGAGATGTGTTTGCAAAAGATGTCTGTGTGACGCAGCCAGGAAGGTTACTAGAGTATTCAGAAGCCTAAGACAATAGCGTTAGAATCAGATGTCTGGCCTTTTTTTTTTTTTTGACACATCCAGTGTTATATGAATTTATAAACAGTTACCTAATAGTACGTGATATGATATAAACTTTCTGTTTGCTCTGGGCCTCTGCCATAAGCCTTCCGTTTTTTTTAATGATTTTTGAAATTATGTGTATGCATGTATATCTGAGTAGGAACATGTGTTTATGTCTGCGTGTGTTTGCATGTATGTCTGTGTGTGTGTATGTATGCATATGTGCACATACACACATGTGCAAGTGGTACCCAAGGAGTTCAGAAGATGGGTATCAAATCCCCTGGAGCTAGAATTACAGGTGGTTGTGAACTGGCCAGCATTCATGCTGGGAACTAAAGTCAGGTCCCCTGCAAGAACGGGAAGTACTCTTTACCACATGGCCATCTCTCTAGCTCTGACTTCTAGACAATTTGATAAAACCAAACAATATGGGCACATCTTGTCCTGTGCTCAACTTGAATACAGATTGTCTTTCTGTTTCTGGATCATATCCAGGTCTTAGTTGCCCAAGGACTCTAGCATGAACGTCTCCCCTTTTCTTTTCATTTAAAATTTTCTTGCCTTCATTTTTCATGATTTGGTTTATTTATCTTCATGTGTCAGGATCAATACGTCTTCACAGAGGTCCTTCTTAGACACTGTAGTAATGGAGGTCGCCCTTACATCTCTCCACACACTCTTCTCTAGCTACTGCTTAGCATGGTGGCTGCTGTTGAAGACTTTTCTATTTTCTTTTCTTTTCATTAGTGTTTTATCTGCATATATGTCTGTGTGGGGGTGTCAGATCTTGGAGTTACAGACAGTTGTGAACTGCCATGTGGGAATTGAACCCAGGTCGTTTGGAGGAACAACCAGTGCTCTTAACCACTGAGCCATGTCTCCAGCCTGAAGACTTTTCTTTTTAATCAGCGAGTCTGAGACTTAAAATTGTGAGGCACTGGTAACCATCAGGCTTCTAGCACATGTTCAGTGACCTACTGTGCTCGTGGTAGTTTTTGTCGACTTGATACAAGCTGGAGTCACTTGGGAAGAGAGAACTGCAATTGAGGCGTTGTCTCCATCAGACTGACCCATGTGTCTGTCTATGGGGCGTTGTTTGGATGAATGGTTGATGTGGGAGGGCCGAGCCCACTGTGGGAGATGCCATCCCTGGGCAGGTGGTCCTGGGTTCTGTTAGAAAGCAGGCCGAGCAAGCCAGGAAACCGTATTCCTCCATGGCCCCTGCTTTAGTTCCTGCTGCCCGGTTCCTGCCCTTCCTGCCCTCAGTGGGTGAACTGTGACCTAAGACAAATAAACTTTTTCTTCCCCAAGGTAGCATTTGGTCAGTATGTGTTATTGCAGCAACAGAAAGAAAAGTGGAGGTCACTCAGTACACATCCTTTCCTATGTGGCTGCGGCATCTGCATTCAAAGACCTAGCCAAACAAACAGGACGAGCTTGAAAGCACTTAGATCTGTACTGTAGAGACTTTATGGAAAGGATTGTAGTAGCTGCAGGCTTTGGCATCCTTGGGAGGAGGAGTGTCTTGGAACCAGTCCCTGGTGGGAACTGGGGGATGACTATAATCACTCTCTAGGTGCTAGGATTCTGGTTTTTGAAGATGGAACCTAGGCCTTAACTGACTTGGCCAATTTTGGACAGCTGATGAGTCCGTGGGCAATCAGGACTTGTGGTCACCTTTGACCATTGCACTTTCTACCAAAATGAGATCATAGAGGCAAATCTGTGTGGTAGAAACGGAAATACAGACTACCCAAAGAAGGTTCTGGAGAGACTCGCTCATTCTTGACCTGCCTGCTTGACTGCTTGCTCCCTTTCTTCTTTCCTTCTTTCGTCTCCGTCCCTCCCTCCCTCCCTCCCTCCCTCCCTCTCCTTTTTTAAACATTTACTTATTATTGTGCATGGGAGAACAGTATGGCGTTCAAAGGAAAACTTGAGGGGTCAGTTCTCTTTCTCAACCATGTGGGTTTCAGGGATCAAACTCAGATCATAAGGCTTGGTGGTGAGTGACCCACTGAGCCATCTGGCCATGCCTTCATGTTTTTGATGTCTCCTGTAGCTCAGGCTGGCTTTGAGCAGCTAAGGATACAGGGTGACCTTGGACTCCTGACCATGCTGCCTTCATTTCCCAAGGGTTGGGATTATAGGTATGTACCACTAGAGCCAGCTTCATTTTCTTCTTTTGAGGCAGGGTCTCAACGTGCATCTCTGGCTGGTCTGGAACTTGCCATGTAAACAGGCTGGCCTCAAATGCAGAGACCCACCTACTTGCACCTTCAGAGTACTGGGATTAAAGGTGTGTTCCACCATGCCCAATATTGATTTTCTTTTAATGAAACAATTTTTCACTCTGTGGTGCTTGTTGGCCTGGAATCTGTGATTCGCCTGATGCTTGGCCTCCTGCCGCTGAGACTCACTTTCATTCATGCTGTCATGATGGCTGAGCACAGTTCCCTTAGTGTGCTGGGAGAAAGCCACCGTCAGTTGCCTGTTGTTTTATAAGCACAATGGATTTTCAGTTCAGAAACCTTATCTCCGCAGAGCGGGAATGAATACATTGCTCACCTCAAGGACCAGTTACAGGAGATGAAGGCGAAAACCAATTTGGAGAATCTTTATATGAAAAGAAATACTGACCTGCAGATTTCCCAGACCCAGAAGAAATGTAACAGAGCAGAGGAACTCTTGCTGGAGGAGATTGAGGTAACCTGTGCTACATTAGGATGTCAGGGGATGAAGCCCGGTGATAGAGCATGTGCCAGATTCTGAGTTCAAACTACTGTATCAACAGCAACAAAACAAAAATCCAGGGAGATGACTTGATGATATCATGTGGGCTGTCACTTTAAAAAAGTCATGTATCTTGGGCTGGAGAGATGGAACAGCTGTTAAGAGTACATGCATTTCTTCCTGAGGACCTGAGTTTAGTTCCCAGTGTCCACGTTGGGAGGCTCACCACCTCCTGTAACTCCATGGGCTGCCCTGGACTTGCTTTGTAGACCAGGCTGACCTCACACTCACAGACATCCTCCATTCTTCCAGGCCAGCACCATGTTTTTAAACTGTGTGTAGGTGTGTACCCGTGAAGGCCAGAGGCATTGGGTCTTGTACAGCTGGAGTTATAAGTGGTTTCGAGCCACCCTGCCTGGTTGGTGGGAACCGAACTTGGGTCCTCTGATAAGAGCTGTGTGCACTCCTAACTGCTGCTCTCTCTCCACCATCAGTGAGCCGTCATTTATCATGTGTCAGCCAGTACAAGAGGGGGCAGAGGGAGATGCAGGTTTTCCTTCATGGCCAGTACAGCCCTGGAGGTCAATCATAAAGACTAACTGGAGTCTTAAATATCTGTGAGTAGAGATTTTAGTGACGCACCTCCTGCCTCCCTGTATGACTCGGGGAAGGCTGCCGAGAAAGCTCACCGCTCAGGAGGTGATCTCCAGCCACCCGGCCTCTCCTTCCTCTGTCCGTCCGTCCTTCCTTCTCTCTTCCTTTCCTTCCTTCTTCCTCTGTTTCCTTCTTCCTCTTCTTCCTCCTTCTCCCTATCTACTACTTCTTTCTCTTCCTCCTCCTCCTCTTCTACTTCATGACTTCTGTAGTCTGGGATGGCTTTGACCTCTCTTTGTAGTATCAGATCTGCCTACGTCAGCTTCCAGAGTTCTGGGATTCTAGGTGTAGCCATCATGCTTGGCTCTGACCACACTCTTCTTGAATGCTCAAATTACCATCTCTGGGCTGAGAATCTTGTGTCTGGAAGCGTAGTTTTCCAGATGTCAGGACTGTGATGGCTTTTTCTGGGGCCCTCCTGTGTGGCGGCAGCCTGGGGCTCTGTAGTGATTGTGGAGGACTAACAGTTTCATGGAGTGACATGGTAGCTCTGCAGGGAAGCCTTGTTCCACCCATCACCCGAGAACTGCTGGTTTCAGCCTCGCCTGGTGTTTGGTGCATTACAGAAACTGAGGATGAAAACGGAAGAAGAGAACCGGGTTCACTCGGAGATCGAAATGTTCCTTAAAAAAGAGCAGCAGGTGAGTTGGCCAGACATTTGATTCCTCCATTTGAAAAAGCCGCTTATGGTGCTGGAGAGATGGCTGGGAGGTCAAGAGCACTTACTGTTCTTGCAGAGGACCTGGGTTCAGTTCCAGAATTTACATGTCAGCTCACAGTTGTAACTCCAGGCCCAGGGGATTTAGTACCTTCTTCTGGCCTTCAAGGACACTGAGTGTACATGGTGTACATATATACATGCAGAGAAAACACCCTTATACATAGAATAAGACGACAATTCCACTCAAGCCTGGCGTGGTGGCAGTCACCTGTAATCCCTGCACTCAAGAGGCACAGCCAGATGGATCTCTGTAAGTTCAAGGCCAGGCTGGTCTACAAATCAAATTCAAGACAGCCAAGGCTACACAGAGGAACCCTGTCTCAAAAAAAAAATCCTCTTATAAAAGTCCGAGGAAAGCAATGCTTTTGTATTTAAGGATGGTTGGTATCTCACTGTAGTAGTATGGCTGGCCTAGAGTTCACTGTGTAGACCAGGAGTCAGTGCCTCTGCATCCCAAGTTCTAGGATTAAATGCAGATGCCTCTCTACCTGGCTGCAACTTTAAAGAAATCTAAAGGGCTGCAGAGATGGCTCAGCAGGTCAAATGCTTGCTGCGTAAGCCTTGGACCTGAGGTGGACCTCAGCAGTCACAAAAAGCCAGGCTTGCTATCCCAGCTCCAGGGTGATGGTGGAGATCACCGGGGCTTGGAGCATGGCTGGCTGTTTTCACGACAGCAGGAGACTTTGTCTCTAAGAACAAGGTGGGGAGGTGGGGAGCTAGAGAGATGGCCTAGTGGTTAAGAGTGCTTGCGGTTCCTGCAGAGCACTGGGGGGCTCGCAACCGCCTGTACCTTCTTCCTGCCTTCACAGCACCCTGAATGCTCACTGTGCACTTCCACACACTCTGGCACATACACACAGAATATATAAGCGAATGGATTTAAAAGAAGGTAAAACAACTACACTTGAGGTTGAACCTCTGGCCTCCATACACACTTGCGGATGGAGGCACACACGTATGTTCATGCACACATTTACACATGACTGCACCTGCACACACATGAACACACATATGGGTTCACACATACAAATCCACTTATAAAATACAGAGGAGGCCAAAATAAATAATAAACAAATAGATGAAAGCAACCCCCCCCCCCAAAAAAAAAACCAACCAAGCACCGTTCCTTGAGGCAGGTTCCGCTCCACAGCTCCAGCTGCCTCAGCCTCCTGGGCGTTTGCGTCACAGGCTGCACAACCATGCCTAGCACATAGCACAGTACAGTTTTGTTTTTCTTTTTGTTTTTTGGAGATAGTTATCAGGTAACCCGGGCTGGATTGGCACTCTCTGTAGATCAAGCTGGCCTTGAACTCAGAAGGGCCGGCCTGCTTCTGCATCCTGAGTGCCGAGAGTAAAGGCAACCATGCTCAGCTCAAAATACATTTAGTAAAGGAAAGAAAACCATCTATAAGACTGTGAGGCTGACGCGTGCACTGCCACACTCCTTCCGGCCTCCCCCATCTGAATGCACTCACAGATCTAACTCAAGGCCGAATCAAGTTTTCTGTAGCCTTTTAAATTTTGCTCATATAAAAAACATTTTGTTTGTTCTTACATTGCTTTTTAGACATAATTGGAAAATAAAATATTTTGATTTTGTTTCTTCTTGTGGTATTCTGGAGTGAACCCAAGGCCCCAGGTGTATCAGGCAAGCACTGTGCCACCCGAACTATATGCCCAGCCCTCTGTTTGCTGATTTGGTGGTGGTGGTTTTTTGTTTGTTTGTTTTTGCTTTTGTTTTTCGAGACAGTGTTCTTCTGTGTAGCCTTGGCTGTCCTGGACTCACTTTGTAGACCAGGTTGGCCTTGAACTCACAGACATCCGCCTGCCTCTGCCTCCCAGAGTGCTGGGATCACAGGTGTACCTGGCTTGATTTTTTTTTTTTTAATTATAAAAATTACATGCTCAGTTGAGGGAAGTTTTTTAAATTATCAATCATTTCCTCATTTTGTTCATGTTCTTACAATCTCTTTGCAAAATAATTGGAAATCATTATAAAGTGTTGCACTGAATGGCCGTACCACACGCCTGCTCCAGCTGCTAGTAGTCTTCATTGCAGGGGTTTCCTAAAAGTGAGTCTCAGGCCTGCAACAGTCAGAGAGACTGGGACTGATGTTTTGTCATTTTACTATTTTTTTTGTGATTAGTAATGAATATTACTAATGCTTTTTTTCCCCATTGTGTGTTGTGGATACAACCCAGGCACCGTCTAGTCTGTTCTGTTGTTAGTGATGTATGCTGGCAGTCATTTCAAGGCATATCTCTTTTCGGCATTTGTGTGTGTGTGTGTTTGTAGGTATGCATGTGTTGTATGTATGCGTGCATCCATAGCACACAGTTGGAAACTCTAGGATAACTTTCGGGAGTTGGTTTTCTTCATCCGTCACGTGGGTTCACTAGGCTTGGTGACAAGAGCCTTCAACCTAACACTGAGCCATCTTGCTGGCCCTCAAGGAAACTTCAGAACTAAGCACTTAAAGTATGTTTAGTCTGTTAACTTAAGAGTTGCTTGTTTCTGTTGTTGCATTAATGAATTGATTGTGGGTTAAATTTTTTTTACTTTTTTTGTGGGTTAATTTAAAAAAAAGATTTATTTATTTATTTTATGTATATGAGTGCTCTGTTTTCATGCACGCCATAAGAGGGAAGCAGATTCCTTTACAGGTGGTTTTGAGCCAGCATGAGCTGGGAATTGAACTTACGACCTGTGGAAGACCAGCCAGTGCTCTTAACCACTGAGCCATCCCTCCAGCCCTGAGACCCAATGTAGGGTTTTTTTTGTTTTTTTTTTTAAATTTGGTGTTTTGGGGGTTGTTCTACCATTGACCTTGTGAGTGTTTTTAGATAGTAAATTTATTTATTTATTTGTGTGTACAAGAGCCATAGCATAAGTGTGAGGGTCAGAACATGACTTTTGTGGAGTTGGTTCCCTCCCTCCACCTTCATGCAGTTTCTGGGAATCGAACTCAGGTCATTAGGCTTCCACAGAAAGTGCTTTCATCTGCTGGATCATCTTCTTAATTAAGTTTTAAATATCAGTTCAATGCGACATGATACCCCTCATTTGGAATAAGCCTAAAAGTAGCTCACTGTTTTCCTTTTGTGGACATTGGGGTTGCTTCCAAGTTTTGCTGGTTATCACTTCTCTACACTTGCTCGGGCCTTTCTGTAGGCACATGGTATATGGCAAAATCTCTTCCGTTTTGTACATTGCCTTGGATTCCTCAGAACATCCTATGTTAGTTCTGTGATTTTTCAGTTGGTTCATTTGGGTTTCCTAGAGAGATAATTTAATTGGCTGGAAACACTGTTCTATTCTGCCTTCTATCATCATTTCTACACGTTTCCATGATAGAGCTAACTCTAGTTACACAGTGAAGTGCTGATTAGCACGTTTCTTTCCTCTCACCTCACTCACTCCCCACCCCGTCCATACTCACTCCTTCCCTTCGGCTTCTTTTGGTAAGGCACGCTCTCGTGTAGCCCAGCCTGGCCTTAGTCTCCTGATCCTTTTGTCTCTACTTCTTGGGTGCTAGAATTATAAATGTGGACAGCTGTGCCTGGCTTGGGGCATTATTGTTGTTCTTATTATCATCATTTGAGACAGGGTCTCACTGTGTAGCCCTCGCTGGCCTGGGAACCCATAGAGATCTGCCTGCCTCTGTCTCCTGAGTGCTTGGGATGAAATGCATGCGCCTTCACACATCTATGAAGTATGATTTTTAAAAAAATTCTTGGCATTAATGGTGTTTGAATAGGATTACACATATATGGACAGCTCTCATGCAAGTTAGAGCATTTACTGAGAATGGGACAACTGAATTTGAACTTTTACCTGACTGGTCTGAGGTAAAATGGGTAGGCTTGAACCCCTCATTTTGAGGCCGTCTTACTTGTAGAAATACCCTGCTCTCCTGTATATGAGAACAGACTTTCTTTGCCAGAAATCCTCCAATAGCTTCACCTTAGAAGATGAATTTGCTTTGAAAAGGGGTGTTCCATCTCAGACCCCACACAGTGGCCCCTGCATCCACAAGTAGGGTGACTCCTCAGCGTGTTGGAGCCTCATGTAAAGCCAGGACAACTCACCAGGGAACTGTTTTTCTAATGTACACTGGCAGAGAGCTGGGGTTGGAGCTTGTTGGAGCACCAACCGCGTGGTGCTGGCTGAGATGTAAGGTCTGCAGGGCCGGATAGGAGACACAG
The DNA here is from genome assembly GCA_028658305.1 of Pachyuromys duprasi. Taxonomy (NCBI): domain Eukaryota; kingdom Metazoa; phylum Chordata; class Mammalia; order Rodentia; family Muridae; genus Pachyuromys; species Pachyuromys duprasi. Next base: position 53,537,614 of record CM053753.1, on the reverse strand, counting down.
GTATGCTGGCCGGGCATCCGGAACTCCCCGTGGGTGCTGCGCAGCTAGAGGTGCAGCCGAGAGCTCGCTTACCTAGACCCGGCGGTTACCTCCATTTGACGAGGTGGAGGTGTGAGGGCTCCTGTCTCCCGGCGTGGAGGTGAGAACCCAAAGCCTATTGGGACAGCCATATCAAAGTACATTTATAATATGTGACTTACACATCGACTGCTGACCCATCCTAATTGGAAGAAGACACAGACACAGCCCTGTGAGGACACGGAAGAGCACATGAGATCAGGACATCTCCATGCTGTAGAGAGCTTGTTTGCCCCCATAGGAGAGGTGTGGATGGTGCGCATTTCCAGCCAAGGAGACTTGCTTGATCTTAGAGTGACCAGGGGTTGAACTCAGTGATCCCTTAGGACCAGCAGGAACGTAGCATCCTTATCCTTCCTGTTCCTCTCAAGATGTCTGAGCAGCAACTGCCTCCTTAAGGAGACAGTAGAGCCCCTTAGGAATGGAAGAGCCTTTGGACTTTGGGAGACTCCAAGATGCTCGTGAGCCTCAGGATTATAGCGGCTTGTGAGGGAGGCAGGTCTTTCCTGGCCAGCGTGTAAATCTGCTCATCAAGTGTCAGCTTCGGCTAGGTAGCACACTGTGACAACATGGCAGAGCCAAGGGGACAGCCCTCCCCTGAAGGATATCCATGGTAGTGGTTGTCAGGAAGCGAAGAGAAAGTGAGCTGGTGGAGAATGTGGCTGCTTTCCTGTGTGAGTCAGGTGTGAGTCAGGGTGTCATCATTTAGCTGGGCCCTGAGTTCAGCAGGGATCGTGCAACCCTGAAAACTCATTGTTGACTGGCCACAAAGACAAAGTGGTCTGACAGGAGCCCAGGGCCTTAGACTTGGCTCTTTGGCCCATGCAGAGGTTGACAGGCTTTGCGGAGTGCCTGGGGACTGTTGTAGTCGGGTAGTAACCCCAGCTGTTGATAGTTTTTGCTGGCGCACACCTGCAGTGCCGCTCTTACCCTCTACTCAGACAGTGTGCTTTTGGCAGCAGGGCCAGTGTGCCAGCTTCCCAGGTGGGGGCCGCTGATGCCCCAGCTGGCATAATGTGGTCCGCAGAGACATCTGCTTAGCGCTCCACATCACATCTCCTATCACATTACCGACATCTTGATGTAAATGATTTTACTAAGACACCTGTGAATAAGGTGGGATCTGCTTCATTCCTGGTGCCAAATGTGTATGATTATGATTCACTTAACTAACACAAACTACCCAACAATTTAAGCAGAAATCTAACCAAAGACTCATGAGCTCTTATTAATAAGGGACAGAATGGCACGGGGCTGGCTGCTAGGATCCAAGAAAGGAACCAGGAAGGTGGAAGAAAAAGCAGATAGTTCCCGTGACTAAGGTTGGGACCTCATTGGAGAAAGTGTGGCTGTGGTTTCCTGGATGGCAGAGGGTGCTTGCTGGGCAGCCTGGTGCCAGGATAAGTGAGCTAACAGGAGCTGTGCACATGGCTAAAAGAACTTCCTTCCTTCCCTCCCTCCCTCCTTCCTTCCTTCCTTCCTTTATTTTTATGGTTCCTATTATTGTAGCCCAAGGTATTCTCCAACTCAATTCTTGACCCTCCTGCCCCAGCCACCTGAGTGCCAGGATTACAGGAGTATGCACAATGGCTTAAATGTTTTGTTTTCTTCTCCTCCTCTTCCCTCCCTCTTTCCCTCCCTCCCTCCTCTTCCTTCCTTCAGTCACATGGAGACTCAGTTGCATAAGATGGACTATTTTCGTTCATTGAGATTATTTTTTTAATATGTTAGAGTAAAACACTATAGATCTGAGTCTGTTACATTCTTGGAGTTAACCTTAGCTGGTCATAGTTGCATACGGCAAATGCTGTGTCCTCAGTTTAATGAGTGCCACTGGGTGTCACACACAGCCCTGGGAGCCGAGCGGCAGATGCCTCCAGGAGACCTCCTGTCATGTCCTGCAGCGCCCTCTACTGACGAAGTTTAGTATTTTGCTAGGTGGCCAAAGAAACATTTCCAGTAAGGTCAGGCCATGCAGAATGAACATTGAGTGAAAGGCAGTAAGCTGGTAGCCGACACAAAAAGGGAGGGTTACTCTGTAGATCACAAGTAGCCCTCGTGATCATGCGAATTTTATCATGTTAAGGAGTTTTTATTCAAAGTTGTTTTTTTTTCTTAAAGCCAGTGACTACTCATTTATTTTTAAAAATTTAATTATTTTTATTTTGGGGACAGCATCTCCTTACATAGCCCTGGCTGGCCTGGAACTCACTATGGAGACCAAGCTGGCCTCAAACTCAAAGAATTCAGGGTTGCCTCCTGAGTGCTGGGATTAAAGGTGTGTGTCACCACACCTGGCTGAGATGCATGTTTTTTTTTCATCCATCAAGATAATGTAATTTTTTTCTCCTTTAATATGTTCATAAAGTAAAATACACATATGTATCTTAAGTATATTTATTTGTGTGTGTATATCTGCCAGAGGAAGGTGTCAGTTTCCCTGGGCTAGAGTTACAGGTAGTTGTGAACTGCTCAAATCTCAGACCCTCTGCAAGACCAGGACAGGCTCCTAACCTGAGTCACCATGCCAGCCCCCGTAGAGCTATGGAAGGCACTAATCCACCTGCTAGCCTGAGTCATCCTTCATTTCCTGGGATCACTCCACCTGGGGATGGCGTGCCATTGACAAACCACTGGGAATGACTGACTTTGATTTTATATCTGTTTATTTTCTGGGGCTATTTTGTTGTATTGCTCCCAGAGTCCACAGGCTTGGCAGCAAGGCTTGGGAACTTTACCATCTTCCTCTGATTTGAAACCCCAAAACACAGAACTAGAATACAACTGTAGGTGTTCTTTGAAGTGTGGTAAAATTCAGGCCACTTTGATTGTGTATCTCCCTCCTGTCTTCATGTTTGGAGAGGATGCCATCTTTTATTTATCTTCTGGGCACCATGCTTTAAAAGGGAGGCATTGGGCTGCCTAGAATGAGACTCAGCTCTTCATTTACCAAATCTTTCTGAGTCATATTTTGTAACATGTCTTAGGAAAGAATCCATTTTGCTTCAGTTCTTCTGGGAAAAGGTCTCCTGCTTCTACCCCCAGAGCTGCGTGTACCCCATATCCATGCTTCTGTATCTTACTCTTGAATGGCCGGGTTAGGGTTAGGAGTTACAGATTTCTGTTTTTCACTAGTACCCTTTAAGACTTATTTTTGAATTATGTGTGTGTGTGTGTGTGTGTGTGTGCGCATGAGTGCAGGTGCCCGCTGGACATGATGTCAGGAACTGAAGCAGGTCCTCTGCAAGCAGAATGAACTCAACCCCCGGACCATCTCTCCAGCTCCATAGCAACCTTTAACATTTAAAAAACTTTGTTTTGCTTTTCAAGACAGGGTTTCTCTGTGTAGTCCTGGCTGTCCGGGGACTCGCTCTGTACACCGGCCTGGCCTCGAATTCAGAGATCCACCTGCCTCTACCTCCCCAGTGCTGGAATTAAATGCTTGCACCATCACCACCTGGCTGTAACCTTTACATTTTTAAATACAGGCTTAGTTTTGCCTTCTCTCTCATAGGTCTAGAATTAATCATTATGTATATTCTGTTGCTTTTATTAAACTTTTTATTTACTGCCCTCCAACATCCTAAGTTGAAATCAGTTTTATACAAGTGTTAGTACATTAGCATACAAAGCCTAGCGCACTGCAGTGTGCTGTACAGTGTTGTATTTTTGCTTTGCAGCCACTGGCTAGGAGAGTGAGAGGTCTAAAGAATTCAAGTAAACTTGAGTGCCAGACTTGAATCTGAACCATGGCAATCTGCCTTCAGAGCCTGTGCCCCTCCAATTAGACATGACTGCCTTTTGAGGGGCTGTCACTAAGAATTACCCTTCACTGTTATTTTGTTTCTTACGTGTCTTTCATTTTCCCTTGCAAAAGTACATATCTTCAAGTAACATGTAGTAAATTTCAAAGATTGAATCTCACCAATCATATTTGAAAATTAGGCTGGTTAGGCATCTTAGATTCAGATCCATTCATATCCTAGAATTTTCAAGACTCCCCTCCCCGTAGACAGGCTATCTTATATCCCAGGCTGGACTGTAGCCAGCGATGGCCTTGAACTCCTGATCCTCCTGCCTCTACTTTGATCATAGGTGTGGGCAACTGTGTTTAGTTTTATATTAAACCGAGGCCAGCACCCCAACTGAACTACCCCCAGTCCCCATTTCAATCTATTGTTAATTTAAAAAAGGAAAGCGAATGTCATTGCTTATGCTTCAGAATGTTCTACCCGTTTCTCTGCAATGTCCCCCGTCATTCTCTTCCCCATGCCCCTGTATTTTTCATCCTGTCTTTCAGTGTTGATTCATTTCTAAAGTGTTTAAGCATTTGTTCTGGTTCCTTTGTTGTGCTGGGCGTCAAACATAAGGTCACATGTGCAAAGCAAGAGCTACACCGAGCTGTACCCCAACCCCTCCTCCTGATTTTTTACCATGTAACATGTTCTCATTGGTTCTTCAGTAATTTCCTAAAATGTGTATTCATCATATTTACTCCTCTCCTCCGACTCCTCCCAGATCCAACCTCCACTTCCCTATCCACCTAAACTGTGCCCTTTAAAAAGCAACAACTCATCAGATACAGTGTGTGCTGCCCTATACTCTGGGAAGTATGGCATTCCGGCAGTGTGTGAGGACTACCAGGGACACACCCTGGAAGAAAACAGACTCCTCCTCTCCCAACAGCCATCAGCTGCCATCTGCTTCTTTGCTAGGACTTCCTGTTCACCTCCACACTCCACCTGGGATTTTGTCTGGCTTGAGTTGCACATGTCTTGCACATGTTGTCACAGACTGTGAGTTCGTAGGTGCCTCTCCTCTTGAAGCTGGAGTGGCTTACACACAGAAAAGCACAGGAATGTGGAGGGTATAGTTTGATACAGCCTCCAACCAGATGCAAAGGACTTGTCAGCAGCCCAGCCAGTCTTTCTCATGCCCTTCACCAAGTCTGTTTTGACCTAACTCTGCAGGAAATCTTGTTCTTAAACTTGCATCGTATGGTCCTGTTATTTTGTGTCTGTTGGGAGCCATATTTTGTTTTTGTTTTTTCAAGATAGGGTTTCTCTTTGTAGCCACGGCTGTCCTGGAACTCACTCTGTAGACCAGGCTGGGCTCCAACTCAGAGATCCGCCTGCCTCTGCCTCCTGAGCGCTGCCACCACAGTCCTGCTTTTATCTTTTTCTCTTTGTTTTGGTGTGTGTGCGCGCGGGAGCCATGTTTTACTGTTCTTTCCAAGTAGAAACTTGAAGAGAAGCTAGAGTTCTGGATGGAGAAATTTGATAAAGACACAGAAGCAAAACAGAATGAGTTAAATGCTCTCAAGGCTGCCAAGGCCACCGACCTATCACACCTTCAAGAACTCGCAAAGATGGTAAGGGGTGACAGGTGACTGGGGAACGAGTGGGAGCTAAGCTAGCTGGGAAGACTGGAGTGCCAGGCAAACGTAGAGGTGTTTCTGTTACCCAGGGATTCTCTGATGATGATGGCGATAGCCACAGTGAAGACAGAGTGATCCCAGCACTAATGCTGCATGATTCTGTCCCAAGTACATTTTTAATTTTTGAGACAGGGTCTCTGTAGCTCAGGACCTCACTATGTAGTGGTCTTCCTACCTCAGCCTTCAAGTGCTGAGATCACGGATGTGAGCCACAGTGCTCAGGCCAGGGACTTTACTTGCGTTTTAGGTATAAATTATTTAAAACTCTTTGAGATGCTGAAAAAACAAAAACAGGAAAACCCCAACAACTGTCCCTAAAGACAGTTTATAAATGTTGATTTCTAAAAATGGGTGCATCATTGGGTAGAACTTCTTATAGGTCTAGTTTAAAGCATGCCCATTTGCATATGTACATTCTATTAACGTCTAAAAATATTATCTTGAGGTCAATAATGAGTAATGTGTGTGTTTAGTTTTAAAACAGAATCTCATTCTATTGACCAGGTTAGCCCTGAACTTGTTACAACTGTCCTGCCTGTCTCTTGAGTGCTATGATTACAAGTATGTGCCAGTATGTCTGGCTTAGTGTTTCATCTTCATTTTAAAGCTCAACTTTGAATTGTTTAAACTGAAAAAAAAAATGAGGGATAATTATATAATGTGAATACAAGTCTGGCATTCTAGCAGGAATTTTTTTTTTTTTTGCTACAGACACTTGCTGTGTAGACCAGACTAGCCTTGGACTGTAATCAGTCTTCCTGCCTGTGTCTCTGGAATAATAATAATAATAATAATAATAATAATAATAAAATCTTTGGGGATTATTGGCACGTGGGGCTTGCTGGCTGGCTGTGGCCAGACTCTGCTGTGTTTACTTGTGCAGATCCGGGAGTATGAGCAGGTCATTATTGAGGACCGGCTAGAAAAGGAGAGGACCAGGAGGAAGATGGAACAGGATGAGTTGGAGCTGAGGAGCATTGTGAAGGTAGGAAGCTGGGGGTGGAGGGGCCAGCACTGGGTGGGTGCCGGGTGCGCAGCAGGCATTTCTGCAGCCCCCAGGGGTGTGTGTGTGTCCCTAAAGTCCATGGTGTAGGGAGGCAGCTGACAGGGAAAAGAGCGAGCCTGGCTCCTGATCTGGGGAGACGAGGCGAGCAGAGCCTCTGCCCAGCCATCAAACCTGAGGAGGTGACTCCTCCCTGGGCGTGACGTGGCTATGACTTCCTCTAAGTCAGCCCTGGCTGGATGATGCCTTCCAATATGAATTGCTTAAAAAGTGGAAGGAACAAAGCAAGTTAGAAAAAAAATATTTAAAACTTGTTTTAGTTTAATAATCTTATTCTTTGTGAGACAGTATCTTTCTCCATAGCCTGGACTGACCTGGTACTCATTATACAGCCTGCTAGTGTTCCCTTTTCTTCAACCTCTTAAGTATTGGGGATTAGAGATGTGAGCAATCAAGGCCTGGCTGACAGAGCAAACTATCTCATAAATGTTTCCTGTGAACTTGCAAAGATTAACAATGACAACAAGATCCATTCCAGATTCTGGAAAATATATTTAAAAATTTTTACTTTTAGTTACATATATGTCTGTGTGTGGGTGTGTGCACACGCGTGCAGGTGCCCGCCGAGGCTCAGGGAGGCATCAGAGTCCTTGGAGGAGTTACAGATGGTGTGAATGTCTAAATGTGGGTGTTGGGGAACTGACATCTGCAAGAGCAGTATGTACTCTAACTGCTGAGTCATCTCCCCAACCCTGAGAACATATTTTTAAAGTAATAACTGTAATGCAAAAATAGAACTGGTTTTTAAAAAAAAGCCGCCTGGAAGAGCATCCTTCAGGGCCCTGGTGGGAAGGGATCTGACCTGCAGAGCAGGAGGCAGGTTCTGCCTGTGTAGCGCTCCACTGGCCACGTGCTGGATTACAGGCATTCACCACCACACAAGGGTGCCTTCTCTTTTGTTTTGTGGTACTGGGTGTCAAGCCCAGAGCCGCTAGGCGTTTTCTCATTAAGCCACAACCACAAGTCCCAAACGAGAACTCTGAAGTACTTTCAGGATCAGGTTTTGAAACTCACCGTTAGCTTGTGATACACGGTGGTGGCGCACACCTTCAGTCCCAGCCTCGGGAGACAGAGGCAGGCTGATCTCTGTGAGTTCGAGGCCAGCCTGGTCTACGGTGAGTTCCAGGGCAGCCATGACTACACAGAGGAACCCTGCCTCAAAAAAACAAAACAAAACAAAACAAAAAGAAAACAAAACAAAAAACCTCTCATCATTGATTTCCCTATTAGGAAAACCTGGTGTATAATTAGCTGATCAAGCTTCGGTTTTCCCATTTGTCAAGATTCAATTCTGAATGAAGACCCAGAGACGGCTTTTGTTCTCACTTGTGGATTCATGTGCTCAGTAGGCTAGTCTAGACTGTTGGGGGCAACTGCACCACACTGACAGACATTCCAGGGGCTCCTTAGAGACTTCTCAGTGCCGTCCTGACCGAGCACACCTGACAGGCATCACTCCCTCTGCAGCCACGGCTGCAGGTGTGAGGGGTTTGCCAAGGGGGCCAGCCCTACACAGGACTTGGGGCTCTCAGCGCGAAGGAGAACTCGGCCTAGCACACTTCATTTTCACTCTCACCCAGGAACAACAGGGTAGCCATACTGAAGTAGCCACAACAGGGTGGCCACACCGACGGCTTCCCAGCCACTCCCCCGTCTCAGATGTTCCTCAGACACAAGCGACTGTGGGTTCTTGTGTGTGGAAAGGTGAGGTGCTGCTGGGCACAGAGGTGAACTCCCTCTCTTCTTTCTTCCAGCTCCAGGCCTGGTGGCGAGGTACAGTGGTCCGGAGGGAAATTGGAACTTTCAGACTGCCCAGGAGAGAGAGAGATGACAACAAAGACTCAAAAGGCAAGGAGAAGGAAAAACGGAGAGGCAAGAAGTGACGAGTTTCTGCTGTTCTTCCCTCCGGTCTGGAGACGTGCGGCGCTGCCCCAGCACTCACCTGCGGGCTCACCCGGGACACCTGTGCCCACACTATGCTCACTCTGCCCGCTACCATGGTTTTCAGAGCCTGAAGGAGGGCTATCACATGGCTGTGAGACCTCTGCAGACTTTGGGGGAAGCCATGCTGAGTAGCTTTGTGAACATTCTTGTTCTTTATCACCAGAAAGCAGTTCATCGGCTGACAGTGATGCATTAAAAACTCCTGTGATATCTCGGATTCTGATTTTATGCCATATGGTTAAAGTGAAAAACTGTTATAAGCAAAAGTGAAATATTCAGTGAGAATTATAAGGGCACCACCTAGCATATGCGTGCACGGGGAAGCTAATGCACGTCTAGGGCTGGTGGCGATGGGGCACAGCACATTCCTTTTACATACGCTGTCCCAGCGACCTTTCTGGGCATAGGTAGGAATGGAAGTGGCCGATGTGAGACAGGCATGGAGTGTGGACGAAGTCCTCCAGTGGCAAAGACCAGGACATGGGTTCTTCAGGAGGCTAGTTTACAGGTGTTTGTCAAGGGAGGCCAACTACATCCATCATCTGGGATATTACCACTTCTCAAGAAACAAGAGTCGTGAAAACTAGCCTGTGTGGTATTCAGCAGAGCTGGCTGTCCACTGCTCGCTCTCATAACCAGCAAGCCCCCTGGGTTATCCTGGCTTTAGCTTCCAGCCTGGCCGGCTCCTGTCTCCACCCCCTGCTCTGCTTCTTTCTGTGTGTGCATGATGTGCTCTGGTGACCTGCAGAGGTCAGGGATCAACTCCCTGGCCTCAGTTCTCTCCTTCCACTTTTTGTGTGTGTGGGTTCTCAGGCTCAAGTTCAGGTTGTCAGGCTAATCTTGGAACTCACTGTGTAGACTGGGCTGGCCTTGGCTCACAGAGAGCTGCTTGCCTCTGTCAATTCTGTGTGCTGGGATTAAAGGCATACACCACCACGACTAACTTGTTTCTTAAAAAAAAAAAAAATTGAGCGTGTGGACACATGGGAACATGTATGGTAGCAGGCACATTTCTGACTGCCCTGTAGCCCGAGCCTGAACTGAACCTTCCAATCCCGCTGCCATTGCAGGCCACCGTACTACCTGTACCTCTTTGAGAAAGTGAACATTAACCCCAGAGGCGTATTTTAACAAGGTTCGCTCCCTAGTGAACCAGGTCTCAAAGTCCTTCCTTGCTTTGTCTTTGCCGATGAAACCATGCTTTAGGCTGGAACATTTCAAGTGCTACTGAAGTATTGGCTTTTATTTTAATGTCCACATATAAGATGACATACAGGCAATTTAAAATAACATACCCAGTATTGACATATTTATACTTAGAACTTAGACAAAATATTTACAGACATACAAATACAGGACAATGTTTACAAAACTTTTTACTAATTACACGTTTATAACATCTCAGAAAGACAATCTGCTGTGACCCATCTCACTGCAATGTGTACAGAAAAGTTTTCCTTCATTTCTATAACCATCTAAGTACTTAGTTCTTAAAAATCCACCAAACTCATCAGCATATCACACGTTATTACACTAGACTGCTGACTAGAGGAAGCCAAAGAAATCACAGGCTTCTTGATTAGTTGCAAGGGTGTATTTACAGGGCTGCTGGCTGGAGACCACCCACTGCTCCGCCTTTCCAGTCCGTTCTATCCAGGTACAAAGGTTCCTCTTCCCCAGAGTCCATCAGACCTGCTCATTACGGGGGAATCCTGGTTGGAGTGCTGGGCGGAGATGCCGCTCGGAGCCTGGAGACTGCTGACATAAAATCTCCGCAGGTGGCAAGGCAGAGCTACGCAGGCACTTGGCTTATCCATGTTAGCAATGGCAAGGTAGCCGTTTCCAGTCAGGGGACTAGGACACGGCTCTCTCTTCCACTGGGGTCGAGCATGGTTAAATATACAAATGAACTGTCCTTTCCAAATTGGAAACATAAAGACACAAAGGCCCAACAAAGCCCTGACTTGTGTGGGGCTGTTAGCACTGTGTAGCTCTTTCCTACTCAAATCTGCACTCGTGTGGCAAGTACACTAAGGTCTCACATGAAAACTGAAATGCTAAAATGTCCTCATCTTTCTGAGGTAGGGACTCCTGGCTTGCCTGGAACTCACTATGTAGACCAGATCTGCCTCCTCTGCCCCTCAAAGGCTGGGATTAAAAGGCATGTGCCACCATGCTGGCAATGTCAACTTACTCTTAGGAACCCTTGTGGCTAGTGCAAGGTGTTGTAATAGGTGATGTCTTCTGGACTCATTTTCTACGCAATTAAAACCCAGAATTTAGGAATTGTGCCGAGGGTTAACGCTGGCTAAAAGGAAAGCGCATCTCCTGCTCAGAAGAATGGCTGTCTAGTGAGCTCTATGGCTGCTGTTGAATCTGGACTGTTGATGAGCAGGACTGGGCTCCAAGCTGGGACTGTTTGTCTGTGAGGACCATGGAGGGCTGGGCAGATCGCAGATGCTTTCGGTTACACTTACTTACTTTTTCTTAAGGTCTTGTTGAGTAGCCCAGGCTGGCCTGAAACTCATGATCCTCTTGCCCTAGTCTCCTGAGTTATAGGCATGTGCCACCATGCCTGGCTGCTGTTACTTGCTTTTGAACTTGGACAAAGTGGCACTGTCCAAATAAACACTTCTCTGCACTAACAAGGAGAAAGCATTACTTTGACTAGATACTCAAAATGATTTTGTTCAAAGTAACTTTTAGAGAAAGGATATATATACTTAAATATTTATGCATTTTATGTGTATGAGTGCTCTGTCTGCATGTACACCTGTATGACAGCAGAGGGCATCAGATCTCATTATAGATGGTTATGAGCCACCATGTGGTGCTGGGAATTGAACTCAGGACCTCTGGAAGAGCAGACAGTATTCTTAACCCCTGAGACATCTCTCTAGCCCCAAATTTATCTATGTATTTTTTTTTAAATACAGGAGTTCTCTGCATGTTCACCTACATGCCAGAAGAAGGGGATATATATTTTGTATGATCCGTGTGTGTGTGTGTGTGTGTGTGCCTGGACCTGTGGAAGCCATCAGAGTGCATAGGACTCTTAGACTTGGAGTTAAGCAGTTGTGAACTGACTTGTGGATGTAGGAATTGAACCCTGGCCCTCTCTGCAAGGGCAGCAAGTGCTCTCAACTGCTAGGCCAGCTCTTCACCTCCAATTTAACGGGCTACAGGTGGTCACTGCCTAGCATGCGCCCCAATCCTGATCATCCAGCTGCCACTGTTGGAATGTCTGGAATCACAGGCTTGTGCGCTTCTCTGCACCTTGGTGCTGGGAATGGAACCCTAGTCCAGTATGTAAGTTATCTGGGCTCTAAATGCAGTGGACATCAAAGACACAACTAACAACTATAAGGGCAAAATCTCAGGATGGAAAACCTTGGTGCGTAAATTGAAATAAAGATGCCTACTTTGTGCTGGAGCCCTAGGCCCTCCTGTTCTCTGCTCACAGCTGTGTGGAAGCCACAGTTGGTGGATCTGGGAGGGGAGCGATGAGAGACAGGAAGCTGCTCTCAGTGTGGAAACTGGCTGGCAACTGCAAGTGCTGAGCAATGCGGCTTTCTTCAGTCCTTCGGGCTGTGTATTCTGTGTCCCAGGAGCAGAGAGTTGTTAGTGCGCCTGGTCCGGGTGCCCGGGATCTGCACGGAGGGCTCACGGAGGCAAATGCAAACACTGCTGGGTGGTGCATGTTACCTTACAGCTTAGAACTGGGTGGAGTGGGCCTCTGTGTTTAGGAAATAGCAGGGCAAGGCACACAGCCACACTCTAGAAAAAGATGGGGTGGTGGTAGGCAGGGCTGGGGAGGGGCCTGGGCTCTGGCTTTAAAAACCTGTTACACTGTGCAGAATCTAGAGCTCTTCTATGGTTTTGTTCTCTTTGACAGAAAAGTCAAAGTCATCATAATATAGCCTTTGACTTAAATGTGGTTGAAAACTGCAGTAGGGTTGGTACCCTCAAACCACATAACTATGTGTCTTGGAACAGCAGTCTCTATTGCCTGAGAAACACCTATAAATGTTTGCTGAAAATGCAGGTTCCCAGGCCACAGCCCACCCTTTGATGCAAACCTGGATTTCACAAGTGCTCTAGGAGAATGAAGGCCAACTGTGGAAACCAGTGAGCTGCAGCCCCCCAGGGAACCGGCAGAGATAAGAGCGTGTCTGCCCTCTGAGAGCTAAACACCCAGCTAGGAAGCACTGGTTCTGGCATGGAAGAGAAGCTTGCTCCCCACGAAGAAAAGCATAGCCAGCTTAGGCTTCCATGGTGGGTCCTCAGTAATCAAAGTTCCACTTTAAAAACTGTGTCTTCATTAAAAACAAAATAAAACAAAACAAAAAACAGTGGAAATGGGTTTAATCTCCCCTAAAATGGAGAAATGGAGCAAGACATTCCTGGCAGGAATCGTGCAGACGGGGCTTCTGGGAACACATGGGTTGTCTGAGCAGGCGGCGCCAGCTCGCGCATCCTCCTGCTCCTCGCTTTGGCTGCGCCAGCACCCGGGACCCTGGGACTCCTCAGACAGCAGAGAGCTGTGGCTGCTGCAGCGGCTTGGGTGGGGCAAGTTCCAGGAGGGCCTGGACCGTCACTGCAACCTGGCTCAACCCTTTCTCTTCTAAAATGTGCAGAGGCAAACACAATTGCTCCTAAAGGGGACAACGCAACATAAAACAAACAAAAAAGAAAACAGGGTGAACATCACCGCACTGAAAGAACACGGGCACTTCCGCCCCCACCTCATCAGAATCAAGTGAGAGATGGCAGGTTCCAGGCAAACCCACCCTGCTAACAGAGGCAGACACGGGTGGTGCTGGGCGCTCAGGGTCACTTTATTAACACAAAGTCTACACACAAGATTGACAGGTGACACACTGACACAGCAGAGGAAGAACAGAGCTCTGTGCAGAAGCCACACTGACAAAAGATCAGGGCAGACGGACAGACAGACAGCACGGCTCTAGTGGGACACAGGGTTGACAGCACTCTGGGAAGGAAATCAGACAGCAGGAACACAACATGGTTTTGTGAATGACTGTAACAGCAGGAAAGGGAGACGGAAACCTAAATCCAAATTAGTTAAAAATCACATTTAAAGAGAAAATTGTGTTTTAGCTGAGTGTGTTTGATCCTAGGACTTAGGAGGTAGAGCCAGGCAGGTCTGTGAGTTCAAGGCCAGCTAGGGCTACACAGTGAGTCTTAAAAACTGTATTTGAAGAAGTAAAGTATTTCACATCACAGATTCCAGCAGGTTGGATTGTGCTGGAGAACGATATGTGAGCTTTCAGCCTAGTAACTGACTACCCATTTGGGTGTATCTACCTTATCTGACTTAGTTTGGGTTTGGTTACTCTTGTAAGAAAAAGGCATTTCTTAGCATAGCACTTAATGGCTTTTCTTTCTTTCTTTTTTTAATCAAAATTACTATTTAGTTTTCTAATTAATTTTTTGTTTTATAGTTGAGAAGGGTCTTGCTGTACGGCTCAGGCTGGCCTCAACCTCAACTGTGAGGGTATACTCCACCACATTCTGTACATCAAATACTACAAACTGAACTGTGATAAAAGGACAACAAGTATTTGTTTTTGAAGCAGTTATTGGTACTTGAGTATAATTACTTTCTTTTTTATTTAATGCTGATTTTGATAAAACAAAATCACAACAATCTCTTGATTTGCTAATAAAACTAGCAGTTTTGAATTAATATTTTGAATACCTCTGCAACTAGAGAGTAGCTGTATTTCAGATGAGTCTGTGCTGGGTGGTGGTATCGCACACCTTTAATCCCAGCACTTGGGAGGCAGAGGCAGGCAGGTTTCTGATTCTGAGGCCAGCCTGGTTTACAAAGTGAGTTCAGGGCAGCCAGGGCTACACAGAGACACCCTCTCTCCAAAAAACTGAAAAACAAAACAAAAAGATGAACGTATGTGCTGTGGGTGGGGCGTTCTCTGCAGGCCCATTCCCTGCTGTCTGCCAGCAGCGCCCAGGCCTGAGCTGAGGCGCAGTGGTCTGACGCCGCGCTGAGGCGGTACTTCCACTTGCACATCAACTTTGCGGACGTTCCCTGGGAACCCCCTGCTGCCAGTCTAGGCCGCAGAGCAGCCTCTGGGGTGGGTTTTTTTTGTTGCTGTTGTTGTTTTTTTTTCTTTTAAAGACAAGGTTTTGCTCTATAGCCTAGGCTGAACTAAAACTCAACTCCTCCTAAGTGCTGGGATTACAGGTGTATATCATCAGACTCTGTGTGTGTGTGCGTGTGTAAAAGAACAAAACTCTTTAAGACAGACAGCAATCCCGGATTCCAAGATGTCTAAAAGCACACTCTGGAAGGCACTACTGTATAGCACTGCAGTCTGTCACTGCATCAGCATTAGCAGCGGACAGAAAAGAATAGCTCACTTCAGACAGAAGTAAATGAGGGCAGGCAGGTGCTCGGTGGGCTACAGGAGGGCTGATGGTCCTGGCGGCCCCCCTGAGCAGCCGTCCAGCTGTTAATAGAGTGTGGAGACACCGCTGCGGAGTGCAGCGATCTCCTCTGCCCTGCGTCCAGAAGCTACTTACTGAGCATCCCAAGAGCGAACTGAAATCACTGGACTACACTTCAGATACAATGTTCCTCACTATCTAAAGACAAAAGCTCACTTATAAAAATGGCTCAAACATGTTAGAAACAACATGCATTCCAAACATCATTCTTTTGTTTTTGTTTCAATTATTTTTATTTCATGTGCATTCATGTTTTGCTTGCATGTATATCTGTGTGACGGTGTTGGACCCCTGAGCTGGAGTCACAGGCAGTTATGAGCTGCTGTGTGGTGCTGGGACTTGAACTCGGGTCCTCTGGAAGAGCAGTCAGTGCCCTCCCACCTGTCACATCCTAACCGGGTTCCAGCAGGGCTGTCACGGGCAGCACACATGGCGAGCCACCTCTCCTCAGATGCAGACTCTGGCCGGCCGGTTGCTTAGTGTACACTGTCTTAAGAGGACACAGTGGGCTCAGGACAGCAGTCTGCGGAACCCAGTGACTCTAAACTAAAAATCCATACCAAACTAAAATCAGTAGTTTAAATGCTCTCTGCCTTCTAAGTGTCCAAACACTGTTAGAATTAAGGGCAAGTTAGGATTTCAGGGCAGAGACTTAAGTGACAGGTACTCCAAATAAGAAACGGTACCAGTATTTTCATGCTGAGCAGCTGTTAAAACGGCTCAGACACTCGTTACTTCAAAATTGAAGTTGTATCACAGTATAAAAAGATGGTCCAAGTTCTCCAGGGCTCAGGACTACGTTAACAGATATGCTTCAACCTTTCCCATATGAGAAACAAGGCCACAGGGTAAGCGGGAAGCAAGTGACTAGGAGCGAGAATGCTGATCCTCTCTGTCAGCCAGCTTTAGTGCCTCCATCTGATACCCTGCCCCTCAGGACATGGGGCAAACAATGTACCTTCTCAGGTTAGACTCTGAAAAACACGCGTGTGTCAGCAATTCTGTATGAGAAACAAACCTTCGCCAAGCACAGGAAGGGGGTGGAAGGCACCGGCTGCACAGTCAGCTATAGGGGAAGATCCGGTAATAAAGCACACAGAGAGTTAACATTAAAGCACAGTAAAATGCCACAAAACCCAGAAGCTGGACAGACAGACAGACAAAGCTGGATTCTTCTGCATGTGCCCCAAGAGAAAGCAGAGTTTCGACAGTTCTTTTAACGCTGAGGTTTAGTTGAAGGATGTCGGAAGGGGAACAGAGATTGTCCTGTCCAAATGTGAGCAGGAAAGGAAAAAAGAAAAACAAAGTCAGTGGAGAAAATATGAGCCGAGTACAGAGCTCAGTAAAATCATGTCAGCAACAGTCAGACCCTGCAGCATTTTGTCACAGGTAAGAAAATGCGGAAAAACAGAACCGTGGCCCATCAATGCACACGTAATTTTCTGCTGAGTGACAGAACGAAGCTTGCTTGTTGGAGGCTAGCTACTAGCATTAAGGGGACAATGGACAGAGCTGGCAGAGTCCTGGGAGTGGGAAGGTGAGTGGGAGGTGACCTCATCTCAATTCTTATTCTTCCTTACTGTTGAGGAGAGAGCAAGGCAGAGCGTGAGGACGCTGACTAGAGTGGGCTACTCATGAAGCCAGGTAAACCACAGGCGCTCAAAGACTGAGGCAAACCCCGCAGTGAAAGGTTTACTGTGGAGGAGTCAGGTGCACTGACTAGACCATCAGATCAAGTCCATCATCCCTAGGTCACCAGACACCCAACAGGATGGAGGGGGCATCTAAAGTCAACTATTAGAGGACTCAACCTGGAAATATTGCTTAACATGTTCAATAACTCTAGGATATAAGACAGTGGACTCAAATACAAGTTTATTTTAAACTGTGAAACATTTAATAAAAGCATAATAATAAAATGAATATTCATAAATTCTCCTATCCAGAGGCTTTCTTAGTTTATTTTTTAGTGATGCCTTCACATTTTGAGGGCGAGCTGGGGATGGACCTTATAAGAACACTCTACCCTTACCACATCCCCAACCCATTTTTCTTTATAATGACTCATTTTTGTTTAACATTTATCTTTTTTTTTTTTTGTCTGAAGCTCACTATACAGCTGAAGATGACCTTGAACCCCAGGTCCTGCTGCCTCCACTTTCCAAGTGCGGGGTTTCAGGCATCACCACCACAGTGGACTCACAGTTCACTCTGCACACCACTTTTTAGTTACAATGATAAGTATCGGCCTTCATACTTATCTTTTACCTGGGCCCAATTCTGACAGACTTAAATACTAAGATCACTGTTTTACAGTCTGGTCAGGGCCAGAAGGAAGCAATAACAAAGCAAGGCTGAGAATGCTAGCTTGAAGCTGTCATTGTGAATTTGTTCCTTATCCTTCACTGTGTCCAGAAAGGTGACTCACTTTCTGCAGAAGTAGCAGCAAACCTAAAACTCATCTGAAGCTGGTGGAGAAGTGGGTGGAAGGCAGAAGGAGACAAGGAAGAGGTGGTTGGAGTGGATGTCCACTTCCTCTTTCTGGCAGAGAAGATGGGGCTGGGGTGTGGATGTAAAGAACCCCAGTCTAACCACCCTGAAAAAAGGTCAGTTTCAAACTGTTCTTTTTCTACCTCTGTATCTGCTTCAAAAAGCTCGGCTCAGGGAGAACGCTGGCTCGGCTGTAATGAGCGCTCTAAGGCCTGCCTGGAGAATGCTGAGCTATGTGCATGCCTTCAAGCACAGCATTTGTACACTTTGCTGACAAGGGCAGGCAGCAGCAAATCTGCAGGAGTTTTAGGTTCAGACTTTACATCTGAGACCAGATGGCTCTAGAGCCTGGCAGGCAGCCCTGATGTGTAGGAATGGTGCTGAGGAGAGCTCTTGGCAAACACCAGCACGGCAGAGGCAGCACGCTGCTGCCTCCTCTATTTCCCATGGTCTGCACCGCTGCAAGCCGCAGGCTGTGAACGCCAGCAGGCAGCAGGCATGCTGACTAAGACAGGAAAACCTGGATGCTAATACGCGCACATACAGACATTAGGGCTTTCACTGTGGAGAGAATACAAGCCAGCTCCTTAGAAAACTTGATAAATGGTCTCAGGATGTGTAAAATGGTTTCATAAGCTTTTATAAAACAATGATATAAAAATGAAAAAAATTCTGGTTTGAATTTGTCCATAAGGATAAAAAAGTCTTACTTGATTTAGGAAAGGGGAAAAAACAAACCCACAACAGAGAGAAAATAACAATGGCCTAATGAACAGGTGTGGAATCCATGCTGGCTAATGCAGATGCAGGTGGGAACTGGCTTTCTTTTCTACTCTGAACTACGTGAAGCTGGAATGAAGGGTGCTTGCTGGGCACATGCTGCTGTGGCCTCCTGGCTCTTGGTCAGTTAGAGCAGGATGGTGGACTGGATGAAAAGCATCCCTGGGAGGCTGCGAGGATTAAACAAGGCTTCACTTGGAGCAAAACTGGTGTTTCTCATGGGCCCAGGACCCAATGCTCAGTTTCTGATGGAAGAGGCCTGTGTTTTCCTCTCTGCAGACTAGACAAAACTAAGGCTTAGAGACTTGGGGGTGTGGTCCAGTGGCAGAACACGTGCTCAGCAGAGCATGCAGGCCACAGCTACCATCCCAGCAAGAAAATAAAATAAGAAAAGAGAAACTGTCAATCACAACACAGCAAGCTGCTAATTTCTTTGCACTGTTGCTAAGTATGGTGGAGTGCATCACAGGTCCAGCACTGGAGGCTTAGGAGGGAAGGAAGCCCCGAGTGCAACCCGAACAGAATGCTATCAAAGAGCCCATGTCCCCTATCATCCAAAACTCAGCAGTTTTCAACTGCTCTTCAAAAGGGCCACTCAAAGAGCAGATGAACACACCTTTTCTGATTAAGTCTATAAATAATGCTTAACTGTAGTACTATCAATGGCAGGAAGCACAAGAGAGCTGAGGTTCTCCACAGTCCTAATGTTGTGATCCTTTAATGCAGTTCTCATGTTGTAGTGACCCCAACCATAAAATTATTTTCATTGCTATTTCATAACTGTAACTTTGCTGCTGTTGTGAATCGTAATGGAAACATGTGTTTTCTGATGGTCTTATGTGACCCCTAAGAAAATGTCATTTGCTCCCTCAAAGGGTGTGACTCACAAGCTGAGAACTGCCACAAAAAAGAACCATGGAAGCACTGTCTCTTTATAACAGAGCATGTGCTTGCAAGTGGTCTCCACTGCGCCAGCTTCCAAAGGCCTGCAGCCTAGTGAAAAACGGGCGCAAGGTGAATTAAACCTCTAATTTGGGAATAGGACTATCATTTGGATCACCTAGTTGTACAACTATGCTATTTGCATATATAACAATGGCATATGGAAAAATTGGGTGAAATATACATAAGAACTCTGCTCCTTTGTAACATTTTTTGAAGTCTAAAATTATTCAAAATTATATATGTATTTAAAATGTATTAAAAGAAAGTGTTAAAAAGCTGAAGCCAACAAAAGAAATCCCAATCTGAAAGGTACTTGCGTGAAAAGATTCTGTTATATGTAGCTGTACTTAAGTCAAACAGTGAGTAGGATGCTTAAGAAAATAAAACAGTAATTTTTCACTTATTAGTTATAAAACAATTATATAAATTAACACTTAACAGTTTCTTTAAAGATCCTTAGAAATGAGGGAAGCATGAAAGAATGCTGCTGGTAAGAAACCGACAGTAATAACACATCATGTTAGTAGTGATCACTTAGTGTGCAGCTACTTCTGGTAAGAACCGTTTTACACACACACCACACACACACACACACACACACACACACACACACACACGTTACCTGTGGTACACCGATTTTTCTGCAAGCATCTAAGAAGTTCTCCACATTTCGTCTGCATTTTGCCATTGTTAATTTAGGCTGTAGTGAAGACAAGAAAAGAGGGAAACTGTGTTATCAACAAAGATAAAAATATTCTTGCCAGCTGCTTCATATACTTACTGCTAAGCACACTAGGGGCCCAGCATACTTTTTCTTATAAAGGATCAAACAGTGAACGCTAGCTTCACGAGCCACAGAACTGCCTGCCCTGACAGCTCTCTCCTGCTGCCATAGACACTGTGACCAAAGCACCCTGGGGAGGAGAGGGCTTCCTTCATCTTATCTTTCAGTCTATCATCAGGGACACCAAGCAGGGACTCAAGGTGGGCAGGAACTCAGGACTGAAGCAGAGACCATGGAAGAATTACATTTACACTGACTTGCTCTCCATCCATGGCTGTGCAGCTTGCTTTTTTTAATACAACCCAGGACTACCTGCCCAGGAATAGCACTGTCCCCAGTAGCCTGGGCCCTTACATCAATCGTTAATCAAGAACATGGAGCAGAGATTTCTCTACAGATCAATCTGGTAGAGGTATTCTGTGTTCTTCCAAGGTGACACTGGCTTGTGTCAAGTGGACAGAAAACAAACAAGCACAGTTCCCGTCTTGCCAATGCCAGATTTTCAATGGAAGTAAAAAGGTAGGGGAAAATGAAACATAAACCTTTGGAATCATCACATCCTGACAGATGGAAACACAACAGCCCTGGGTTTCCCCACCTGCTCCTTCACACTGGCCCTGGCTCTGCTGCGGCTGTGGCTGCCGCCGCCAGGTAAAATGCTCCAGGGAAAGGCAAGTTTAACTGAAGGGCGAGGAAAACAGCTGCTAGGAGGACCAGCCAAGGGGCAAAGGACCTGACTTTAACAGAAGTGCTACAAATGAAAAGCATGCAGGGCCAGAGTGCTGAGACATGCCTGGAACCCTAGAATGAGGATGGTACAGACAGGGATATCAGAGTTCAAAGGCAGCCTAGGCAAAATGAGACAAACACCTAGCAGTCAAGTAGTGGATGCTGGTGGATTTCTTTGAGTTCATAGCCAGACTGGTCTATATAGTTCTAGGACTACCAGGACTATACAATGAGACTCTGTCTCAAACCAAAAACAAACAACAAAATCCAAAATCCAAATCCAACAGGACAAACTGCTTCACTTTGGTGTATCCCTCTAGGCTGGAAATTCTTTCCACATGTCAGCTTCACTGTCTGCCTTTCAGGGTTGGAAACAAAAGCAAGCATATTTCCTTCTTACGAGCATTTCTTCCTAGGAGTCGGGAGAGGCTGGTCAGGACCCAGCTCTGAGTTTAGGAGAGAATGCTATGAGGGAGAAGCCATGAGCACTTTGTTTTACCAAAGAGGGAAACCCATGTTTCTAAAATACTGATACAGAAGTATGGTCTGACATAACCTGGCTATAGGAAGGAAAAACCCTGTTTCTGTCCAAAAGCAAGGGTAAAAAGGATAAAGCTAATGCTGCTGATTAAAAACCCCGTCAGCCAGGGGGGGGGCTGGAGTGGCAGCAGGGGGCACACCTGTGACCCCAGCTTTCGGGAGGCAGAGGCAGGCGGATCTCTGTGAGTTCAAGGCCAGCCTGGTCTACAAATTGAGTCTAGGACAGCCAGAGCTACACACAGAAACTCTGCCTTGAAAAAACAAACAAACAAACAAACAAACAAATAAACAAGCAAACAAATAAAATAAAAGCTAGTTCAAATAAAAATGAGGGAGCGAGGGAAGGAGACATATGGGGCAGGGAGGGGAGGACAGAGAGAAAGAGCGCACTCAGTACATAGCTATCATATGAGGACTAGTAGCAGCAACTTAAGACACAGATGTGTGGGATTTCTCAGAATGGATTTCCCGAGACATTCCCCACAGGACAGATTTCTAATTGATGAGGGAAGAGGAGAGACTGTCTCTCCAGTTCTCCTCTCCCTCAGTGTTTACTACATTCCAGGAATGAAGGCCAGTGTTTCACACCTGGGATAACACCTTCTGTTCTATGCTGATACAACTTATATGTCCACTCTTCAGGAGAATCCTCAGATACAAGTTTATGTAGTGCACAGAACCCCGTTATCTGAGAAGCCCACAGTTCCCATGTTTCCAACCTCTTCTGGAAACACCAATAAAAGGCTCATCCATTAGCAGGACACAGGCTTCTCCAGCATTCACTCCAGACTGTGGAAATCAGTTTCGTCTTAAGTAGCAACTCTTATAGGAACCCATTATCTCTAAAAGTTTTCCCAGAACTTCAAATGGCTTGACATATGATTTTTGGTAGCAAAATCTAGTCTCTTATTTTTATAATGTAGAGCCTACACTGAATATGAGTTCTGAATTGAAAAGAACAGGAGATAAATAATTAGTTCTGGATATTTAAAATAACTCAAAACATTTTTTTCAGGTATTGAAACTTCTATTATTTTTAAAGCAGGGTCTCACATACCACAGGCTGACTTCAAACTTGCTATATAGACCAGGATGGCCTTGAGCTCCTAATGCCTCTGCCTCAAACTCATAAGTGCTTGGATTATAGGCATGACTCACCATGCTCAGCCTTAACACTTTTTATATAGCTTTCATTTGTTATTATCATTGTGTGTGTGTTTACGCGGCCTGTGGGTACGTGTACTGCAGCACTCATGGACGTCTGGGGACAACTGTGGAGTTGGCTTACTCCTTCCCCTTTTATGTGGCTCCAAGGATTACACGCTAGTGGCTAGCTCTACCTGCTGAGCTGTCTCACCAGCCCAAAACTTTGTATGTATTTGTTTTGTCTTTTTATATTTGTTTGTTTTTGCTTTTGAGACAGGGTCTCACTATATAGCCCTGGCTGGCCTAAGCTAACCAGGCTGGTCTTGAACTAACAGAGATCTACCTGTCTCTACTTCCCAAGTGCTAGGATTAAAGGCATGTACCAAAGTATGGGGCTGGAAAATGGGTTTGGTTCAAGCACCCATATGATAGCTCCAGGGACTCTAATGACCTCTTCTGGCTCCCATGGACTCCTGCAGACATGCATGCACATAAGCTCATTCAGGCTCCTGTCCAGGTGCACAAACACAAGCAAAATTTAAAAACCTTTTTCTTAAAATTAAAGAGACTCTTAAAATCATACCTAAAGAACTAATAGCACATGCAGTAAAGCAAACTCATTTTAAGAAGGCTATTACGGCTTGAAGAGATGGTTCGGAAGATAAGGGTGGATATTGCTCCTGCAGAGGACCAGAGTTCAAATCCCACACCAATATGGCACCTCACAACTACTTGTGCATCCAGTTCCAGGGGATGTGACATTTTCTTCTAGACTCTGCCGGGACAGAACTCATTTGTACCACTCATATTCAGATACACACATACACAAACTTAAAAAAAGATAAATCCAAAAAAAAAAAAAAAAAAAAAAAAAGGAAAGGTGACTAAAAATGTAAATAATGTTTATAGGTCCTGATCCAACTTCTAAGAGGAAGTGTATTCCCTAAGTTGGTAAGGCCGAGCAGCTATCTGAACATAGTGTAATTCCTCACTGAGAACCAAAAAAGGAAAGTTAGGTGGTTCAACAATAAAAAAAAACTTTCTAATATTCCTGGCTGGATCCCCTGACTTCCCACTTTAGATGATGATGGATTTCTTCCCTATGGCTCTTGTTTGCCGATCCTTAATACCACTGTTTTGTTTAAAAATTAAAAAAAAAAAGATTTATTTATGTGTTTGAGTGGTTTGCTGTATGTGTACCACTTGTGTGCCTGCTGCCCACAAAGGACAGAAGAAGGCATCAGGTCCCCTGGAACTGGAGTCATGGATGGTAGAGGGCTGCCATGTGAGTGCTGGGAACCTAACGCAGGTCCTCTGCAAGAGCAGAGTGCTCTAATCTCTTGAGCCATTCTCCAGCCCTATGGCACCATTTTAGTGAATGTAAATTTTCTTCCAACAGCATGACACTGGCGTAAAAGCTGGGACTTAAAATGACTGGCTCCTAAGTGACTGGACTTAAAAGGGAATGACTCTCAGTGATACACTTTCTAATTCCACAAGAGGTAAGCCAGGAAATGAACTCAAAGAAGTCTGCCAGGGCTCTGCAAACAGGGCAGCCAGACACAAGCTATAAGTTTGGCTCCAGCCTGGAGTCAGGGGTCAGCTCAGCAAATTGTTAACTATAAATGGACAGAAAAGTACAAAGAGCTCTTTCTAAATGAGCAGTCTCCATTGAATCAGACTGCAAAGCAGGCTCTGAGGCTCGGTGGCAAGCTCCTTTCTTGGCTGAGCCATCTCGCCAGCCTTCCCTACGTTCTAACAGTACTGCTATGCCCATAGAACACTCAACAAGCACTTTCAAACTGTCCCCACCATTTACCCTAATACATACCTCTACCTCCTTGACATGTGTTAAGGCCTCTAAAACATAGCCTAGGCTTACCTTTCAGCTTCATCCATGGCCACTGGTACCCTCACACTCAACCTGTGTGTCATCTATTCTGAATAACTGAACAATTCCTTGATTTAAGTTGCTGGCTGGCCAATTCCTACCCACACTTCATAATTGAACTGGTGCAATTTCTCCTCCTCCAAAAGGCTTCACTGAATTCTCTAGGTAGAGTTAACTGGTCCCCTTTTGATATCTGCATAGTACACTTCTTATATTCTTCTTACAATATTCAATACATGCTGGATATTATTGTTTATGTATCTGTTTTTTGTCCACCCACCCACAGAGAAGGACGAGTCGGGGGTGTCTGGAGAAAGGTCGGCTGAGAACCTGTAGGCTCAGGAGGGCTCACCCTGGGCCAGCGGTGGGTGCTCTGCCTGCGGGTCTTGACCCCAAAGAATCACACTTCCCGATAGGCTGGCACGTCAAGTACCTATCAGGTATCCATCAATGTTGAGAACAAGGCAGCGAGGATCAGACCCTTGGTATCTGCATTGCTCTACCTCCAGCACAATGACAACTGAATTGTGACTCAATTGAAAAGCTTCTGATGAACAGTCAATGCTGACTGGCACTACAACTTACCACAGCTGGAGATGGGACATGAATGCTTGGGACAGATCGAGGCCGAACGTGATTGGCCAAGTGGCAAAGTACAACCCCATCAGTCAGAGCTGCTCCAAGATCACAGGGCAAAGATACTTTTAACCGGTACTCAATATGCTGCAGGGACAGGAAATGCCATGCATTAGTTGAAGGGTAATTACCGTCTAGGGTATAAAGACAAGACAATGGAATGTATGTAGTTAGAAGTCCTGAAAAAAGCTGGACATGATGGCATACGCCTGTAATCCTAGCATCTAGGAGCTGGGGCAGCAGAAGAATTACAGCAAGTTTAAGGTCAGTCTGGGGTATACGGTGAGTTGGCCAGGGCCATAAAGTAAGACCTTGTCTCAAAACAAAAACAAAAATCAAAAATCAAAGCAAAGCAAATGCCAGGAAAAAAGGAACTAACTTAGATACTACATCCCCATTTTTCTTCTAACTGAAGTCAGTAACTTAGAGTGATGGAACGTATGCATCACAGCCAGGTCACAGTGCTACAAAAGCACGAAAGAAATTACTAAGAAAGAAATTTCATGATTTAGGAAACCACTAAGCCCTGATGTGGTAGTCAGTGCTTGTAATTCCAGTCTGCAGAGGCAAAGGGAGAAAGACAGAGTTCAAGGCCTGAGTTACACAGGGAGAACTTGTCTCACACGAACCCAAACTGAATTCTTGTTTGATTCAGAAAAAAGATAGCCAATCCATCAACATGTACAGATGGTTTGAGAATGTGCACAGGCACATACATTCCCTCTCTTTTAAGAAAGGGTCTCGCTGTGCACAGTCTGATCTCACACTAGTGACCATCCTGCTCTCTCACATCTCTGAGGCTGCACTGGTGGACCACCTTGCACATTCTAACTGCTTTTCTCAGAGTGCCTTTTAACACAATGAAAACAGAAGTGGGAAAAAATGAAAATGAGCATGGCTATGAAGTGCCCTTCTAGAGTTATTCATCTAATTTTCTCAATAAAAAGTTTAAAGGAATTTCCTCATTGGTGAAATCTGTTTTACACTCATCACAAGGTGCATACAGTGTATGTATACAGTGGACATGATTGACTTTATGATAACGACAGGCCAGGTGAGCATGTGACCTAAGGGATATGGCCTATAGCACAATGCCACTGCCAAAGCACAAATGCAGAGATAATGTACACACTTTCCGTAGTTGATCTATTAGTTTCAGCTCTTCTTCTCTCTGTCTCGTTAAAGGATCTGTAGGATCAGTGGCAGGCGCAGAAGATAGAAGGGGTGAAGCACGACCTGGAAAAGATATGAGGTGGGGAGGTCAATTGCCAGTGCTAGGAAGATACATTTGTCTGGCAAGTTTCCTTGCCAATACAGCATTTTCACTGGGGGTTGGAGAGGTGGACCAGTGGTTAAGAGAACTTGCTTTTTGTTGATAAAAGACCCAGGTTTGGCCAGGTGTGGTGGTGCACACCTTTAATCCCAGCACTTGGGAGGCAGAGGCAGGTGGATTTCTGTAAGATCGAGGCCAGCCTGGTCTACAGAGTGAGTTCCAGGATGAACAAGAGTACACAGAGTAACACTGTCTTGAAAAACCAAAAATCAAAACCAAAACCACACAAAAAGAAGATGGCCCAGGTTTGGTACCAGCACCTACATGGTAGTGCACAAGCATCTGTAACTCCAGTGCTAGGGGATTCAGTGCCTTATTCTGACCTCTTCATGCATGTGGCGGACAGACATACAGGCATGCAAAAACACCCATCCACATAAAGTAAAACAATAAAGGTACTTTCAAAAAAGCATCATTAATATAAGAAAGAAAACAGTCTAACTGAGTAAACTGAAATGGACAGTGGGCTGGACAAGTAGCTAAAGCACCAGCTGGAAATTTAAACAAACAATTATAATGGCAGAACATTTTAACATTGTAGTTTGAATTATATCCACTTATAAATGCTTTTATTAAAAAATACATGTGGAAAATTGCACAGTTCTAAACAGAGGCCAATAAATTACCCTCACAAAATGAAGTGGCTAAGTGCTATAAGTGAAGTTTATCCGTATCTCAAAGCCTCTTGGATAGTCTCTGCCCACTGAACCCTAAGGGTACCAATGTCCTCACCTCAATACCATAGATTTAGTTTGTCCAGTTTTGAAATTTTTTCTATAAATTAAACTCAATGTTATAACTGTATGCATCAGTACTGTATATTCTAGATATATGAGTATCATTGTACATATTATTTTCATTACATTTTAGTGTAAGACACACCATGGTTTAGCCCTTTCTCCATGTGAACAGTCAACTTGGTGCCATTATAAAAATGGTTGCTGTGAATGTTTTTGTACCTACCTTTTATTCTATACACATGCGTATTTCTCAAAGTATTAACTGCTGGTAATAGGTATACAAATGTTCAACAGTATATTGATACAGAAAGATCTGAGAAAGAGTTTATAAGAGAAGAATGTTCTCTAATTGAAAAAGAATTTTACTTGTTCGATCTGTTTTTCAGTTTTAGCGTTTGAGACAGGGTCTTGAAATGTAACCTAGGCTAGCCTTAAAATCAGCTGTGCCTCAGCCTCCTAAATGTAGGGATTACAGGCATATGCCATCATGCATAGCTGAAACATTACAAAATATGTTTTATGTGGTACTAAGAAAGTTTCTAACCCAAACCAAAAAACCAAGATGCTCCTGACCTAATGTTAGTGAGGTCACAGACACCAGCACAGTTAATATTTTTGCCAAGGTATGCAGCTGAAAAGCATGTAGGAGTCACTGTGTAAAGCCACCCCCACTTTGCCATGCCTTTAAAACCACCACCACTTACCTTTATTAGTTTCTGCCCTAACAGCAGCTCGGAAAAGGAAGCTTTCAGGGCGCTGGGGCTGATTTCTCTGGGTAGCAGCAGGAAAAGAATATGCAGGGGAATGATGGACTATATCAGCATGGAAAAGCAAGATGATGTTAAAGGAGATGGAAAGCAAATCAAAGATGATGTAGACAAATGTCACAAAAGTCCACTAAACAGCACATAACAAAAATCAAATCAAACATGGCAATGATATAAATTGATGATTCTATTCATTAATGAAAAACTCTCATGTAGAAAAATAAAGCTGCTTGTTTATTTTAAAAATTCTGTTATTTTTATTTATCAACAAATGTACACTAAAAGTTAATACATTAAACTTAGTCTCTTACAAACCTAGATCCCTGCTAATTCCTATTCTTTTTTCCCTATCAAGTGGACAACTAGTGAAATAGGAATTCTGGTAGAGAGGAGCTGGGCTGCAGCTCAGCTGGCAGGGTGCTTGCCCATCACGCATGAACTCCTGGTTGGATCAACGTGCTCTCAGCGCTACAGAAACCAGGCGTGACGGCAGAGCACACGCTGGAGCTGGAGGCAGAAGCAGGAGAGTCCGAGTACTCTTCATCTTTACACCAAGCTACAGGCCAGCTTGGGCCACACCAGACTTCACCTCTGCTCCCCAGCCACAAACAGAAAGAGAGCAAGAGCGAGAGCAAGAGAGAGCCAGACAGAGACAGAGAGAGGGGGAGAGGGAGGGATCCTGATAAAGAATATAACCACAGGATGTGGGAGGATGAGGCAGGATTAGTTCTGGCTAGTCTGGGTTACATAAAAGATTCTGTTTCTCTCTCCCAGACCCCCCCCCCCCGAAACATTAGATACACCCTCTTATGTCTTTACCTGTCTCTGACGTAGGGAAGCTTGAGGTGGCATTGAGTCTGTTGTCACTCTGTGGGGAAGCAGATATGCAGCAGTCACTACTCAAGAAAGGTCACTGTCCACATTTCATAAATTAAGAAAGCCACACACTTTTCCTTCAAAATTAAGTCTAGAAATGAAAGTTCGGTGAAACTGACTGATTTTGTACTTTTTCCTAAAAAGACAAAATTTTTCCTTGTTTATATAATGCATTCTCTAAAGATATGAGTAACCTCCCAAACACTGTGAAAAAGGAGGGCATTCTAAGGCAAAACAATTATTGGAAAATATACTGGAAAGAGAAGCTTTTCTTTTTTGTTTGTTCGTTTTATTTTCAAGACAGGGTGTCTCTGTACTCCTGGCTGTTCCAGAACTTGATTTGTAGAGCAGGCTGGCCTCAAACTCAGAAAGACCCATCTGCTTCTGCCTCCTGAGTGCTGGGATTAAAGGTGTGTGCTACCATCGGCTGGCGAGTACCATTTCTTATTTTTTGTGAAAAATATATTTAAAACATGATAGATAACTGTTGAGGTGTGGCTTAGTGGTGATGGTGTGTTGAGTTCAACCCACAACGTTCTCCATGCACACTTGCATGTGCACACACACAAAATCACATGTATTTTCTAGAATACTGGAACACTAATATTTCCCTTTTGGTGTTATGTGACAAGGTCTTTCTATATAATTCTAGCTTTCCTGGAATTCTATGTAGATCAGGCTGCCCTCAAACTTATCCGTCTGCCTCTGTCACCTGAGTTCTGAGGTTAGAGGTGTGCACAACACCTGGCCAAGTCCTAGCACTCATTGGCAAAAGTATAAATATGGAGCAAGAACTAGCTAAATGAATATAAAGTTCATCTGCAAAAAGGAAACACAGTTCAGCTACTTAGAAAATTTTACTTTCCTATCCACTGCGCAGTCCAGTTCCTTGCCATGTCATATATGCACAAACCCTTCTGTGTCCCAACATAACTGGTAACAATGGAACCTGCCTGCTGGTCACTATGGGCTCTACAGCTGGACATCACCTACTTGAAAGACAACCTGACTCTGACCAGAACGTTCAACACCAACCCAAATGACAGCTAGTGAGAGCTGTAATATTGGTGTGGTGATCCTGAAAGCGTAGAAGGGACAGGATGTCCTAGAATTGCAGTTTGGGATAAAGCCAAGTTCTAGCTTGTTTTCCTGTTGCACATGAATCCAGTTGGCCATGACTCTTCCTGATGCCAAAGAGGACACATTAAACATGGTCAACAGTTCACAGACAGCTTTGAAGGCCAATATCGAGAACTCTTACAAATGCAAACCCGAGGAACACATCCCCATAACTGTGGTGGTCTGAACAGGTATGGCCCCCACAGACTCGTGTTTAAATGTGTGGCCACAGGGAGTGACACTATTAAAAGATGTGGCCTTGTTGGAGGAAGTATTTTACTCTTGGGGCGGGTTTTGAGGTTATACATATGCTCAAGCTCCTCCCAGTATAAATCACAGTCCTTTTCTGTTGCTTTCAGATCAAGATATGAAACTCTTCTCTAGCAACACATCTGCATGCATGCTTCCTGCTATGATGATAATGGACTAAACCTCTGAAACTGTTCACCAGCCCCAATTAAATGTTTTCCTTTATAAGAGCTGGTGTGGTCATGGTGTCTCTTCACAAGGCAGAAGTTAGTGCCAGGAGTGGGGTATTGCTGTAATAGGCCTGACCACGCTTCTGTTTTGAAGAATGTAGATTCTGGGGCTTTGGCTAATGAAAGCACTGGAATGCCTTTAAGAGGGGCTTAGTGGACCATACAATAGAAGTATGTAAGACAATGGTATTAAGGGTGATTTGCACTGTGAGGGCCTGACTCAAGAGGTTTCAGAGGAGAATTTTACTATGTTGCCTAGAGATTTATTCTTGTGATATTTTGGTGGAAAATGTGGCTTATTTTCTCTTGTCCAAAGAATCTACTGGATGCTAAACTGAAGAGATTTAGATTAACTGCACTGGCAAAGGAAATCTCAAAAGAGCGTAGGATAGACTCTCGTAGTTCACTCTTTTGAAGAGTGTTTTGATAAAATGCAACAAGCTTAGAAAGGAAAAACACAAAATGTATGGTTCAAGGGGTAAAGGGGCACCAGGAAGTAGAATGAAGCTAAATCCTGTGTTCAAGAAGATAAACAAATTAAATTTATTAAATGGAATTAAGGGAGTGGTAACCTTGGGCAATATCTTACCCAGCTAAGCTTCTATCTTATAGAAAGGAATTAAAGAAAAGCTTAGGTCCAGGTATGGGGGTACATGCCTTTAATTATAGTACTCAGGAGACAGAGGCATGCAGATGTCTGAGCTCAAGGCCAGCTTGTTCTACAGCGCACTTTCCAGGACAGCCAAGCTTAGGGAGTGAAAACAGAAAAAGCTGGTAAAGACAGAATTAAACAAGAAGGCCATATTCCAGTTCTAGAAAGTAGCAAGCTTCAGCCATGTGGTTCTGGCTTCAGAGTCAAGAAATTTCCCTCCAAAAATAAAGAAAGCCACTGAGGCCAGGCATGTGGCAGGAATGTCCCTGCATGGAGGCCTAGAGAGGCTATTGTGTAAAAGGAGTTAGGATATATCTCTCTGAAACCAAGGAAAGCTGATGAGGCCAGGTGTGTGGCAGGAATGTCCCTACATGGAGGCCCAGAGAAGCCATTGTGTGAAGCTGGAATGGTGAAGCCTGAATTGCCCTGGAGACCCCAAAATGTTTGGGATGACAGAACCATGGGATACCTGTTAAAGAAAGTTGCTAACAGGGAGTGGACCCAGCCCAAGAGAAAGAAGTGTATTGCAGTCAACAAAGCTGACAGGAGTTGGCGATCTGAAGAACAATTTGACATCAGACATGAGATTCTGAGTTTGGAGTTTGCCCAGCTAGTTTTTGGTTTTGCTTTGGTCCAGCATTTCCTATCTTGCCTTTCCTCCATTTTGGGACAGTAATGTGTATCCTGTGCTATTATATGTTGAAAGTATGTGATCTATTTTTTATTTTTATTTTATAGGGGGTTACAGTTAAGATATTATATGAATCTCAAAGAGACTCAGAGAGACTTTGAACTTTGAAACAAATTTGATACTGTTATAGACTACGGGGAATTTTGGGACTGAATGCATTTTTGCATTATATTTATGGCCACAAGCTTATGGGGCCAGGGAGTGGAATGTGGTGGTTTGAATAGGTATGGCCCCACAGGCTCAGTGTTTGAATGCTTGGTCACAGGGAGTGATACTATTAGGTGTGACCCTGTTAGAGTAGGTATGACCTTGTTGGAGGAAGTGTGTCACTGTAGAGGTGGGTTTTGAGATCTCCTATGCGCAAATTGCACCCAGTGAAGAACACAGTCCTCTTCTGCTGCCTCTGGAGCAAGATGTAGAACTCTCGGCTCCTCCTCCAGCACCATGTCTGCCTGCACGCTGCCATGCTTCCCGCCATGCTGATAATGGACTAAGCCTCTGAACTGTAAGCCAGCCCCAATTAAGTGTTTTCCTTTATAAAAGATGCCATAGCCAGGTGTGGTGGCACAAGCCCATAATCCCAGCACCGTGGGAGGCAGAGACAGGTGGATCTCTGTGAGTCTGAGGCCAGCCTAGTCTACAAAGTGGGTTTAAGACAACCAGGGTTACAGAGAGAAACCCTGCCTCAAAAACCAAAACCAAAACAAAAGTTGCTGTGGTCATGGTATCTCTTCACAGCAATGAAACCCTAAATAAGACAGCAACCAAAGCATTTCCCCTTGATGTCTTCAGCGTTCAAGTCCAGGCTTTCATGGTTGACAGTGACAGGTTTGGGTCTGTGGAGGAAATGTGCATAGGGTGGAAACAACATGCTGCTTCCTACTGCTGTGTGGTGCCCTGTCATGGCTGGTCCTCTGCTCCTCCTCCTCGTCTACCTCATCAGCAGGTAGAGGAGTCATTCCAGCTACCAGACCATCTAGCCTGGAAGGCAGAGGTACCACAGATACAAAGGAGCCTGTTTTCATGTTCCAAACTCAGATTGGTATGGGAGGGAGGTACACTTTCTGGCAAACGTTTTAAAATCTACTTTATCAAATGTGAAGTTCATCTTGCAACATTTACGATGCATGGAGGAATAACTATTAAAAAGATGGTGAAACCAGTGCTAACACACATACTTTCATAACTTTAGGTATATTTCATGTGATCCCTGAGACTGGCTTGCTGTTATACCAATACATTGAAATTTAAGACCCCCTTGCATACCCTCAAGCCTCCTCCCGGAATTTCCTGGTGCCTTAATGCAACAAGAGATACCTTAAGAGGTGTGAAGGCAGAAGAATGAGGCAGGGTAGCCACGCAGCTCACTCGATCCAACCCTGACAGCGACTAAATTTCAGGTAAGAAAGAGAAGAAACAGAAGGCAGCATCTGAATTAGCAAATGGCAGGCAGGCAGAGCTAAGCAGTAAAATTAGCACAGGGAAGGTCATCAACAAACCTGAATTGCTTACTAAGATTCTAACAGAAGAGATGGGGGGAAATGCATCATGTAATCATTGATACAACACAATTTTCCACCTGTAGAATTCAGAATACTCTTAAGGCCTCAGACTACATTAATTGAGAATCAAGAGGCATTTTTCTAGTGCTATAGCTGCTAATAAGTTACAGAAAATAAAAGACAAGTGAATGTTTCAGAACTCATGTTTCCCCAAAATACAGGTATCATGCAATAAAAAAGGTGTTTAGAAATTATTTCATATGGAAATAAAACTTAAGACACCTATGACTTTAGCAAAATAGCTTGGAACTAATGTGTCTTGTATTGTTCTGTGAAAAGGAAAATAAATACTGTCAGTGAGTTCATTTTTAACCAAACAGGACTAGCATAAATCAAAAATATGTTTTCAGTATTAATCCAAGTTATACTGGAGAGGAATCAGATCATGAGGATTCTGCTTCACACTGTAAAGATAACCTTGCATTTCATCTCTGCTTCTAAGAAATTCCAAATGACCAGAATTTCCAAGAGGATAAAGTATAATTTTACTTTTATTTGATTCTTTTATCTTAAAAACAATCTTGCATGTGTATGATGCATATGTATGTAAACATTTGGGGAGGGGGGCAGTCTGGGCACCATGATGCATGTTGGAGGGAGAGGACAGACAACCTTGGGTTTCGGCTCTCACCTGTTGAGACAGGGTCTCTGTCAGCTGCTGCTGCACAGTGAGTTACAGAGTCTGCCTGCGTCACTCTCACTGCAGGAGCACAGGGATCACAGACGCACTATTGAACCCAGCATTATGTAGGTTCTAGGGATTCAAACTCAGGTCCTCACACTTGCAGAGTAGGTGCTTTATTCATTTGAGTTTGTCAAGTAGGCTAGGCTAGTTATCCAGCAACCCCTAGGGATCTACCTGAACATGGTCCCCAATACTAGAATTACAAGTGTGTACCACCATACATGACTTTTAGAGTGAATGCTGGAATCAAATACAGGTCATTATTCATGCAAGGCAAGTATTTAACCCACTGAAACAGTCCTCCCCCACTCTCTCTCTATACAATGATCTTTGAGTGTTTTGCCTCAATCTTTATTTGTATCCTTAAGATACACCATGTGTGTGCCCATTGCCTGCTGAAGGTCAGAGGAGGGCATTGGATTCCTTGGCAGTGGAGTCACATATAGTTGTGAGCCGCCATGTGGGTGCTGGGAACGGAACCTAAGTTGTCTGCAAGAGCAGCAAGTGGTCTTAACTGCTGAGCCATCTCACCAGCCCCAGAAAAGCCATTTTAAAGATATGATGCTTAAGCAGATTCTTCATAAATGAGTACAAATCAATCAAGGAGTAGGTAGACAGCAAAGAGTCCATGCAGAGAGAAGAGCAGTTACAAGATCTGAGAACAGGTTTTCATAGTTGAAGAAGAAGGAAAAGAAGAATAAAGAAGGAGAAGAAGAGGAGAAGGATGATTTAGAGTGAGCTCAGAGACAAGGATGGAGACAGAGTAGCCAAAGCACACAAAGGCTCACTCAGGTCATATTTTAAAAATTTATACTTTAAGAGCAGTATGAAATGAACCCTGTGAAGAACAGTTCTGAGAAAATTTTGACAATGTAGTTCAAATTTCATGCTAAGGGTATTTTGCTACTGTTGTTTTTCCAAATTCTATTTTTATTTTGATAAAAACATTTGAACACTCAGACTTTAATCACTTACTCTATGTGATTAGATCTCATCTCTGGTTTCCTACTGTGCCTTCAATTTTAGAATGGAAGGCAATCCAGCATGGGTATTTACTACAGGCCTTGCATTAGCTTGGTCTAGAATCAAACCCAGCTCTTTTTTTTCTTTTTCTTTTTTAATATTTACTTATTATTTATACAGTATTCTGCCTGCATATATGCCTGCACACCAGAAGGCTCCAGATCTCATTATAGATGGTTGTGAGCCACCATGTGGTTGCTGGGAATTGAACTCAGGACCTTTAGAAGAGCAGACCTCTAAGCCATCTCTCTAGGCCCCACACACCCAGCTCTTAACAGGACCTACCAAGCTTGTGACCTCAGAAAAGCCACAGTAAATTATTAGTAGTAAGTTTAACCTTAATTTTTAAAATTGCTGTGAGAACGGAGTGAAATAACTAACTGACTAGCATCAGAAACCCTCAGTATTTCTTATATAAATTAAAATTTCATCCTTGTAGTAGTTAATTTCTGCTAATACTTCAGAGGTTGGGCTTCATAGTTACTTTTAAGACCGTGCAGTTAAGATGTACTTTATCCATTTTAACAGAAATGAAGGCTGTAGAATACACAGAAATCTGAGCAACGATGTAAGTTATATTGTAAGAGCCTCACACTAAAGCCTGTAATTCACACAGGACACAAGATGGCAGTTTCTAGCACTTAGGAGAGGAGCTACTACAGACATGAAACTTTTGAACATAAAAATCTAAAAACCTATAAAATTAGTAGCATAAAACATGATGGGAAAAGCAATTTTATAAATGGTTAGAATTCTCTTCCAAGACCAATCAAAAAAAGCTACACATCCATTTATTTATTTATTTATTTATTTATTTATTTATTTATTCATTTATTCATTTATTTATTTATTTACTTATTTGTATGTGAGGGCTCTAGCTACATGTACACCTGTGGGCCAGAAGAGGGCACCAGATTACATTACAGATGGTTGGGAGCCACCATCTAGTTGCCAGGATTTGAACTCAGGACCTCTGGAAGAGCAGGCAGTGCTCTTAACCACTGAGCCATCTCTCTAGCCCTCAAAAAAACTTTAAATAAAGGCTTCGTGCTAATTCACTTTAGGTGGATGAAGCCATAGGCAGGAAAGTACAGTAGTATTCAAAACCATTAGGAGCCAGCACTCCAGCTAATGTTTCCTGGTTAAGAGTGTGGAAGAACAGTCTTCAAATGTGAGTATTCGAATTTCAAGTTTTGTAAGTGAAGCTTTTGTCAATATTTCTCCAACCAG
Organism: Pachyuromys duprasi; assembly: GCA_028658305.1. Classification (NCBI taxonomy): domain Eukaryota; kingdom Metazoa; phylum Chordata; class Mammalia; order Rodentia; family Muridae; genus Pachyuromys; species Pachyuromys duprasi. Next base: position 53,501,505 of record CM053753.1, on the reverse strand, counting down.
TGCCAGTATGTACATGTTAGGCTGCTTGTATTTGCAAGAGGGTGGGAGGGCAGTCTGCAAAAACAAAAACAACAAAAACCAAATACACAGCAAAATAGCTTGTCACATATAATTACTGTCCTGGAGTATAGTAATCCACTTAACATACAGGAGTGACTGAGGAGTCAAATGAATGATTACCAAGGTGCCCTCAAAATTAGAAAAGACATTTTAAAAAGTAATTATTACATAAGTCTCATCACATACAAAGCCAGTAAGGTTCTCAGTGCAGATGTTTGCCCTTGGGAAGCACTGGACAGGTGTAGGCGGCAAACTCTGGAAGGCTGGCTGGATCCCAAGGCTAACCGCTGGAGGCAGTCTTGGTTATTTAACAGCACTTAGCGATGCGCCCATCATGTTTTACGGCACACCCCCATCCTGACTGACATGCACGGCAGCTACCCTGAAAACAGCTCCACTCTCACACTCTTACCACTAACAGGGCACTGTCGTCAGTGCGCTGAGGCCTTCTGGATGGGAAGGGGCACTGGGAAGGTGAAGAAAACGAAGCAATGTCAGAACAAACGGTGTACACAAGAGACACATTTCACAAGGACAAACACAGAAAGGCAACGCATGAAGGCACGTTTCCAAAGCTGCTGACACATGCACCTGCCGTTCATGCACCATCACGGGCAGTAGGCTGAGTATGAGGACTGACTTCCTCCTGGAGACCTTAAACAACTGCAAGCGTGGCCTTCCTGCCTGCACACCCTCCACAGCTCAGGCACGACAGGGATGGCTCTGCCCGAAAAAGACAGCACTAAGGGACTGACGCAGCCACAGCACAATCAATCTGTGGTCACTTTGCAAATCAATGACAAATTAAAAGTAAACCTGCGAGTCATGAATTCTGGTCTAGGCATCATCTCATTGCCTTTCTCAGACAATTAAGGAAATGTTAGCTGGTGTGTTAGCACACAGTACTTGGGGAGCAGGGGCAGGAGGAGCAGGAATTCAAGTGAGTTTTGAGTTCTGGTTGGGCTCAAACAGGACACATCATCTCAAAGAAAAAAAAAGAAATACTGGAGTGTACTAAGCTCATTAATCTTTGGTTGTTAAAAGTTTGTACAATTATCACTCTGTGAAGAAAGAACAACTGAAAATACACGAGTGATGCCTCAGGGTCTCATGCAAAGTACTTATACAAAAGTAAAGCAATGCAGTTACTAAGAACTTGTGCTTCAAGCTGGAGAGATAGCTTGGTGGTTAAGAGCTCTGACTGCTCTTCCAGAGGCCCTGAGTTCAATTCCCAGCACCCACATGGAGGCTCACAAATATCTATAATGAAATCTGATTCCCTCTTCTGGGGTGTGTTAAGACAAACAAACCACTCACATACATAAAATAAATACTTAAAAAAAAAAAAAGAGAGAGAGCTTCAGAAACAACGTGCTGTGGAAAGCTCCACACTTGACTCTCATGTATTTGTTTAGTGTGTGCTCGCCCATGTGCATGGCCACAGCGCACATGTGGAGATCCCGGGACAGCCTGTGGGGGTCAGCTGTCATCTCCCACCGAGTGGGGGCTGGAGAATTACACCCGAGCTGAAAGACCTCTAACTTCATGAGCCATCTTGTCGCACTTACATTGAATTTATTTTCAAATAAAATTCAAATTAAAAAGTCAAATAAAGTGATAATCATAAATTGAAAATACAGGAGTTGAAAATAAGAGAAACTGGTCAATAAGAAAGTCAACTATACTAAAATAACATTTATTTGGTAATCTTCATTTTAGCAGAGCAATAGGCACACAAAATTTAAACACTTTAAGCAATTAATTTTAAATATGTATTTGTAATGAAAATGTACTGGCTAATCCAGAACTAACATAAACTAACACATGTGAGTTAGAATAAGGAATTAAGCAGAGGTTGAAACGCTGCAGTCTCTTTGGCTGGGCACCAAAACCATTCACCTGCAAAGGATGATCCATGGGGCAGATGAGGAAGGGGCGTCAGAGTCTCTAGAAGGCTGGGCATGCAGCCTTTACTTACATATTCTCATGACTTCCTTCCATATCCTGCTCCTTTTTTTCTTAATATGTGGAATTTCATGGTGGGGGGAAAAGAAAATTTGGGGGACCAGGTTGGTTTGAGATGAGTTTCTCTCTATGGCTCAGGCTAGCCCAGAATTCACTATGTAGCATAGACTGGCTTTGCACTCTTTAACCTCTTGCCTCTGCCTTCAGGTGATGGGATGATGAGCATGTGTCCACTCCACAAGCCAAAAACCCCCTTTTGATCATTTAAACATTTGATCACTGAAAATATAACCACATGCCAGACATTTCATTTTCATTGCAAAAATAATAAATTCCAAGAAAAAGTAATGATATGGACTTACCTCACCATTTCCAGGGGGTTGTTGCTTCTGTGGACTTTGTGATACTTTTTGCTATATGCCCAGAAAGAGAAAGCCAGTTAGAATTTCAACACTTGGAACTTACACATTCCATTTAATTAAATGGGTCACATCAATTTATTTCTTATATTTACAAGTTAAAGAGAATATACTCCTGTCTTAAACATTTTAGCTTAAATGAAGAACAGCAATAAATATACTATCATATTTCAAATAAGCATTAACAGAAAAAACCCTAGATTTATCATGTGAATACTCTCTCATAAACTCATTCTCTCAAATGGCTTTACATATCACATCAGTTAGCTTTCCGTTGGACAAATCTCAAGGTTTGTCTATTTGTTTGTTTAATCTCTTTAAGCCCGATCCCAGACAAGTATTTTCAAATGTACACAGAAACTCAACTCATACCAATGACATTTCACATTCAATATTCAAAAGCAAATTTATAATTTCTTTTTCCCTCAGTCCCTCCCTCCCTTTTTGGTTTTTTAAGACAGGGTTTCTCTGTGTATCCCTGGCTGTCCTAGAACTCACTCTATAGATCTGGCTGACCTTGAACTCGCCTAGATTCACCAGCCTTTGCCCCCCAGATGCTGAGAATAAAGGTGTGTTCCACCATGCCTAGCTTTTTTTTTTTTTCCTTTTTGAGACAGGATCTCGTGTAACCCAGGCTGGTCTCAAACTTGTTAGGTAGGGAGGACTGACCTGAACCTCTGACACTCCTGCCTCTATCTCCCCTGTGCTAAGATTACAGGTGTGCAGCGGCACACTTGGGTAAGCAATGCTAGGGGTGGAATCCAGGGCCCATGCATGCGTGCTTCTCCACTGAGCTACACACCCAGCCCCAGGAGGATATTCTCATGAGGATCTCAAGTGATTTTCTCACCCTGTAAGAGAGACAAATGTCATGATCATCTTCATTTAGAGATGAGAAAACTAGAATTCAGGGTGTGAGACACTAAGACGGTACAGAGTGTAGTTGAGATGTGCATCTGTCTTCTGACTCTGCCTCCTCTTTGCTTTCACAAACCTAAGCTGGGCTCTCATTAATTCTCAGCCAATTCTCTCTCTCTCTTCGTTCTTTTCTTTCTTTGAAATGTATCTACAAGGATTTATTGTTTGGTGTTCATCGATTTAGAAATTTCCCATATATTTAATTAACAAAGGGTACAGCCTCTGCCATGGTAATGTTAAAATTAATAATAGATATTTTTAATATCGTACATATGGGAGGGCACAGAACAGCTCAGTATAGCACAGTGACACAGGCAGATACAACTCGGATGCTTCCAATTCTGCTGGGCCACACTGCCAACCAACCTAGAGGACACACCTTCATTCTGTACCAGCCTAATTACTGCCACTGCTTTCTAGTCCAGTTTCTCCCTTTGTTTTTTCCCAAACTGTTCTAACATGAGTGGATGGGTTTCTCAGAAGACTCTTTCTTCTCATGCTTTTCTCCTGTCTAAGAACTTACAATGTCTTTTTTCTGCATAATAGTTTAATGATGCTTTACCTCCTACTAGCTGTTAAGCTTCTACAGAGGGCAGCTAAATGAGCTAACAATAGGACCTGAGGTATGTTATTCACTATGGATTGCCCAGACGCCATATAGCAGTCTGGTCAGAGTAGGGTCTGGAAGGCTAGCTGGCTTTATTAGAATCCCCACTCTGCTACTAGCTGAGCACTGAAATATAGCTTCAGGCAACGTATTTTCCTTCATGCACCTCAATTTTCTGATGAAAAAAAGAGGATAACGGTAATTCTTTTTATAGGACTGTTGAAAAGATTAAATGAACAGAGAGAGAAAGAGAGAGGGGAGAAAGAGAGAGAGAAGGGGATGTTTAAAGCAGGGTTTGGTGTTCAGAAAGCACTCACTAAATTTAAGAAGTGTGATCACCACCATTGCCGTCTCGGCCATCTCAGCTCACTGGTTTCCACTGTCTTCAATGCAGACTCTACGTACACTAGCTGCTGTTTTCCTTAAGTGCCATTACATCAAGTGTGTAAGCTATGGAAGAACATTCCTAGCTCCCAAACTACACACTCTTTCAACCTAAAGGAAGCCACCTTCAGTCCATTCCTAGGGTACCACATCATGTCCTGGTGAGGTCAGTTCTGATGACATGTTCTCTAGCTGCTTCTTTGCTTTCATTCCAAGTTATTTTCTTTTACTTCTGTATTCACCATTCCCTGACTAGGCTTAAGCTGTGCCTGGATTTTATCTACCTTTACAGGCATGTCGCCAGCACTCCCTCAAGTCTTATCAGATCAGGGAAGGAACAAATGAATCAAGTGAGGCTTTAGGAAATCTAGGTTTGCCTTTAACCATGACAACTGACCTCCTATGTGTGGGTCTGCTGCTTCGTTTTTGTCAAGTACAACTGCATCTGTGTAAGACAACACTCTCATCTTCCTTATTATAAATATAAAATAAATGGATAGAAAGTCTTAACTATGTCTTAAAAGTCTTTATTTGGTAATAAAGACTTAAGGAACAGGGCAATACTTGACAAATTAGGAGAGAGAGGGAATGCTAATAAGATGATTTAAGCAAAACCATGACAGGAGGTAAGAGTGTGATAAAACAGACATGTTAGTGAGAGAAGAAGGCACAAAAGGAGGAGCCACCTCAGGGTAGAGAGGAGAGAGGCCTGGAAGATGATGAAGCTGGCTGATGTCACTGTTCAGATCTCTAAACGTGTTCTAGGAGCACTGATTCTAGCTTTTGTCATTGGACAAATGTTTTTCTGTGGTCTGACAGAAACAATAGGCAGTAACACGTTAGATGAAGAAGACTCCAATGAGGAGAAGGACCATCGTCCCTGCAGGACTGAAATAGCCGGGGAAAAACAGATGAATACAGGGCTGGAGAGATGGCTCACTGGTTAAGAGCACTGGCTCTGGTTCCCAGCACCCACACGGTGGCTTACAACTCTGTTCCACAGGGTCTGATACCTTTTTACATCCACATATACATCACACATACACATACATATATACAGGCAACACACACATAAATATACATGAAGAATTAATCATATAAAACAATAAAACAAAAATGCATAGAATACTTTCAAAAGAGCATCTTGGTCTAAAATTCTAAAACACAAGTGAGTAACTTTTACAAGAAGAGTGACTCATTCAACAAGGATCTCCGAGTTTTTCTACAGACTCTAACCTGCTAAGTTCTAGCAAGTGAAATAGACATCATTCCTGTCTTGAAGTTTGCAAATGAAGGGACAAACAAATTAAGTAAACAAAATTATAAATACTTAATTATGGAAAAAATTCCAAGTGACTTCAAAATGAAACAACAAACCATAGAATTAAAATTGTTTTTCATAGTACTAAGACTGCACTAAAGAAACCATAAAATAACAACAAATAGTAACAGATATCCCAGCTGAGTAGGTATGGAAATAGGAAGGAAGGAAAGAATCAAAGACCATGGAAGAATGAAGCCTGGTAGCCTGTCAACAAATGGTGCTTGCTATATGAAAGAGCTGGAGGTAAGTTTGGATGACGATGGTTTAGCATTTACATGGCACTGCCACTGCCATGATCCTTATTACGACACCTGAGCTACAAGAACCTCCAGCCCCAAAGGAAGGTGGTCAAGGTAATGGTTTCTATTGGCCTATAATCAGTCACGACTATGACTACGGAAGATAGTTACTCTCTTTAGTTACTCTCATAAGATTCCTTCTGAAAGAAAACAATCAGCCCTTTAACTGAGGCAAAAAGAGCTAACAGTCTCGGCAAAATGAATGAACATTTACTGCTTGTAACTTCAAGAGTGTCCTTCAATGATGGTAAAGGACTCACTCTGACAAAGTCCAAGACGGCATCTCTCTGAATCTGCTTGGTCCTTCCTTTCTCCTCCTCGTACTGCAGGGCAGCAAGCTCTGCCTCTCTCCGCATGCACTCAACCGACTGTTCTCTCCTCTGATGAAGCTCTACGTCTGAATGTGAAAGCTGCAAGAAAGGTTTCATTTTGGACATGCAAGTGGGGAAAAGGGTCAACATGTCAATAGCCTGTATCAAGATAAAGAACACTGCTCACTCAAGTTTTACACTGCAGTACTAACATTTAAAATAATATGTTTATTGTTTATCTGTCTCCCTCACACTGCTTCTATATGCACAAAAGCAGAACTATCAAGTACACATGCTATATGAACTATTCAAGAAGACAAAGTAAGATTTATAGATATCTGGCAATAAATGGCAGTTTAAGTATTATAAAAGAAAACCCGGTTGGCAAGAAAGCTCAGCCAGTAAAGGTCTTTGCTGCCAAGACCTAGTGACCTGAGTTCAATTCTAGGAACTGGCACTGTGGAATAGAGAACCAACTCCCCAAAGTTGTCCTCTTACCTCTACATGCATGCTGAGGCACACAAATGCATAGGCACACACAAAGACACACACAGACACAAAGAACACAGTACATATGCACATATACATATACATGTTAAATATCAAAGAAATGAAAGAAAGCTACCTTATCTTAGCAAAAGCAAAATTGAAACAACAAAAATAAATCTAAAACTAAGCCAGGTGGTGGTGGTGCATGCCTTTAATCCAAGCACTCAGGAGGCAGAGGCAGCCGGATCTCTGTGAGTTTAAGATCAGCCTGCTCTACAAAGTGAGTTCCAGGACAGCCAAGGTACACAGAGAAACCCTATCTACAAAAACCAACCAACCACTAAAAGAAACTTACCCGATTGTGACTCGGTGGCAGTGATGTCTCAACTGGAACCCTGATCCCCCAAAAGAAAAATAAGAACCATTGACAACAAGATAAGGGACAAGTGAACATTTCATTGTTAACAATAAAAGTTTCTATAGGTAAGCTGTTGAGTCAGCATTGAAAGTAATTGCATTTTGTATATGCCCATGAAATTACATAAACCACAGGCCTATAGATATCCCCAACTTGCACTATCATGTGATGGTATCACTGATGCCTAGCTAACCACTATTTATGCCAGCCAATTCTGATGACAGTTGGTTGAGAGCACTTTTCAAACAGCATCATTTCTTTATAACATGCATAGCCATTTCCCACTTTCTTACTGACTGCAACAAGAGACTATAAACTGAGATCCTCTGATGGATAAGGGCAGCCATTTTACTCAGCAGAAACCTGGGCTGCGGCAGAACCTGGGGACTGCACTTGTGAAGCACCTCAAGTAGCAGAGTAAAGATCACATTGATTTTTGTTCTGAAGAAAATGGTAGCCTAAGTGATGCTTAACAAATGCAAGGACAGAACTCCTCGCCTTGACTTTACAGTTTGGTACTTATCTTCTTCCTCAAGCAGGGATACCTGGTTCAAGGCTCTGTAAACCATGTATATCTGTAATTAAAGACACCTCACTGAAACCAGTGTACTAAGCAGGCAAGCAGAAGCAAACTTTCTAAGTAAGCTCCTATGGCCTCAACCCCTATACTGTATCACAAAATTGTTTTATCTTTCTAGTGCTAGAAGTCAGACTCAGGGGCTCAAATTCTTTAACCACCCCACTTATTGTGCCTATTCTTCTCTCGCAGGATCTTTACTTATCACACATCGAGAACACAGGGATTATCACATGTTAAGGACACAAATTTCAAGTCTTTTCTAAAGACTTTGTGCTGGTTAGTTTTTATGTCAACCTCACAAAGGCTAGAGTCACTTGGGAAGAAGTCTGAACTGAGAAAACGCCCCCACCAGATGTGCCTACAGGCACGCCCATGTGGCATCTTCTTGGTATTTGATGAGGCAGAGCCCAGCCCACTGCAGGTGGTACCACCTCTGAAGAAAGCAGGCCGAGCAAGCCATGGGGAGCAAGACAGCAAGCAGCACCCCTCCACGGCCCTGCTCCAGTTCCTACTTCCAAGACCCTACCTGATTTCCTGCCCTAGCTTACCTCAGTGATGGACTCAAAAATTAAGGGGAAATAAACTCTTTCCCTCCCAAGTTGTTTTTGACTGTGGCGCTTTACCACAGCGACGGAGAGCCTTACTAAGACAGACTCCAATTTATGAAAAAAATCTAAAAAGTTTTGGTTTCTTCTTAAATATTATTTTTTATTTTAAAATTGTCATTTCCCCTTAGAAGTTGTAGATCACATTTACTGATTAATTTCGTGTATGTGTGTGGGTATGTACACCTCTGCATGGAAATCAGAGGAAATTCATAGGAGTCAATCTTCTCCACCACGTGGCTCCCAGGGACTGAACTGAAGTTGTCAGGCTTGGTGGCAAGTGCATTTACCTGCTGGGCCATCTTGTCAGCCCAGGACTTCTCCCCTTTCATACACTTGTGAAATAAGTTTTTTCATTTATAAAATAAAATAAAGCCCATGTCATTTTGGGGGATAACATCTTTCTGGGACAAACAGAAACAAATACTCATTGAGTTCTTGACACCAGCTACTGTACTAAGTACCCACATACCAGTGTTCCAGATTACACCTCACAACAACCCTTCAAATGAAGAACTTCTATAATCCTCAGTAACAAACTAAGAGATTTCAGCCATAGAAACAAAGTGACTTTCCAAAGGTGACTTAGTCAATACGTTGTAGAGTTAGGCTTGAATCTTGTTACTTGATTTTATGTTCTCAATTACCATGCAGTCTATAAGAACTGGAAGGGATGTGATATACCATGCTATGCTGTATAAGCCACTAACGACTTTTACAATTGAGAAAAGGAGCCCCCTGGGGCTGAGTGGTTACACATCTGGGCTCCCGGCACCCTAGCTCTCCCGTGCAGGGCTTGGCGTGCTGAGGGTCTGCCACAGCTTTGCTCCTTCTGGTGCACTGCTTTCATACTTCACGCCACAGGGTCTTTTCACAACAATAGCATCACTCACATTTCATGTAAGATAATTTGTAAGACTGTCTCTCACATTAGAGGTGGTTTGGCCTTAGTAGAACCTACAGTCATTTTGGGAACTGATTTCCATAAGGAATAGATATATTTTCAAATAGTGTCTAAGGTGTGCTGCTGAGTTTTGTTAAGGAACACTGGTCTACTTTATACTTTTAGAATTTTTTTTTTTATATTATGAAGGTTGATTCTGGAGCCCCTTCCCTGCCAGACTTCTCTAATGGCTATTTCCAGCCCTTCCAACTCTCTGAGGCAGAAGAGTGGCCAGACTTTGCCTTACAGGGAAAAAAAAAAAAAAAAAAAAAAAAAAGGCCCAATATTGGGCCACAAAATTCTACCAACACCCAAGCTTGCCCCAAGATCAGGTCACACGATTCCTCCAACCCCAGGGCACCCTAGAAGGCTACCCCCTCCCCCTGACCAAGAAACCCTGACTAAAGCCCGCCTCCTGCCCAGTTCTTTGCTGCTTCTCTCCAGAGCAGAGGCAGCCACCTTTCCTCCTGTGTCTTTCTCAATAAATCTCTTGTGTGAGGTTTGTTGTAAGGTGTGACTTTGTCGTATTACTTGGCTACCAACTGCTAGGATACCTTTCCACTCAGAGCTGTAACACAATAGCAATACAACTACACTTTCTTTATTCCATCTAAATCATGGGTCCTGAAACAACATTAGCATGCTGTTTGGTATAAAGACCCAAGGATGGATGACAGATGTACATAGTAAATTCACTGTTACTTAAGAGCACACATATCATGCCAGGCACATGGAGGCCTGGAGGCAAAGGCAGGCAAATCTCTGAATTCAAGGCCAGCGTGGCCTACAGATTGAGTTCTAGGACAGCCAGGGCTACATAGAGGGACACTGACTTGAAAAACAAACAAACAAAACAAAACAAGAACATATACCAAACCTACTGTTTTTAAGATTTCATCCACAAAGACCAAAGACTAAAAAGAAAAATTAATTATTGTGACACAGCTTATAGCCAGCAACATTTTGGAATTATAGAGTGAAGAATAGCATTGAGCTAATTTTAGAAATAGGGAGACTCTAAATATAGACTGTATAGACTGAAGAATGATAATATATATAATCTGTTCAATTTCCTAGTCAAAAATGTGTTATAAAATAGAGCTTCTGAAAAATCTTTAGATTTTCTATACATAAATAAACATTTACCTTCACAAAATTTTATTACTACTACCTACTTTCAAATCAACTAATTCTAAAGTAATAATCTGGAGTTGGAATCAAATTATTTTTACTCTTTTTTAAAATGTATTAGCACAAATGCAGACTAATCTAGTTTGAAATGCTAGCTTCTAAAGCACACATAAGCCAAATATCTTCATTATATTACACAGCTTCATTATATTATATTGTGAAAATATTTGGATTAGCAAAAAACCAAAATCATTCACAGTCCTATTAAGTTTCAAGACAGAAAGAATCAAGCTGAATTGCTTTTTCGAACCTGTTTTGATGTGAGTATCTTTTCATGTCTTCTGTTTTTTGAAACTCTCTAACAGCTATTGGCTTTATTGGTGAAGCCTAGAACAAAAAAGGGGGAAAAAAAGTCAGTAAATAGATTTAACGTACATAATATCAAAATGCTGTTAATTGTATTTGTCAATTAGTTTGACTTTTAGGAAACAATATACCAAAACATTATTTTGATGGAATTTTCCTTTGTGAGCTCTGTGTTTAACAGCATGGATGCTAGCAAGTTGTGACGGTACATGCCTATAACTCTAGCGCTCAGGAAGCTTGGGCAAAAAATTATGAGTTTGAGGACAGCCTGGGTAACATGGCAAGACTGTACCTCAGAAAACAGGGCTGGTGAGACAGACAGGGTGCAGGCTCTTGGTGTGCAAGCCTGGCAACCTGAGCACCTATAAATGTATTTTATTTACATGGCTCCTTTTTCATTGTATTGTAGAAATCAGCAATTAAGCAGAGTAATATTCTCAAAATAATAAGAATCTTATAGACACAGAGATGGTGGCACACACCTTTAATCCTACTACTTGGGAGGCAAAGGCAGATGGGTCTCTGTGAGTTTAAGGCCAGCCTGGTCTACAGAGAGAGTTCCAGGACAGCCAAGGCTACACAGAGAAACCCTGTCTCAAAAAAACAAACAAACAAAAAACCATGTCAGAACTTATCTACTTATAAGCTTAACTGCATCTGCTGTGTTACTTCATTAGCTTCTCTTTCATAGGTTGCTAAACCATTTAAATTAACTGCTTCATCATACTTTTACAACTGTCCAATTTTAGAAAGCTGTATGACACAAAAAACCCCACAAATTGTATGGCATAGAATCATTATGGCTAACCACACACAAGAGGTAGATAGAGTTTAAAAACACTAAAAGGAGCCTCTACGGTGTGTTAGGGAAAGAGTGAAACAACACTGCTCAGTGGACCAGTAAGCAGAGTCTATTGTTCTGTAGAGACACTCTACTTAGACAACCAACATCATTATAAAATGATTAAATAAGGAGAGGAGAGGAAAAAGGATTTCTCTAAAGAGTATTATGTAGCATTATTAATTTACTTGATTAGAAAGGAACTCTTGGCTCCAGCAGAAAGACTAACAGCTTGAACCACAAGGCAGTTTTATCAATCACTGGATATCACTTGGCTACAGGATTTGATTTATGTGATTTTATCTGATTTTAGAAACAAGTGTCTTCTGAACTTTAACAAAAATGACTGTGTTCAAACGCTTCAAACAGGAACCAAAGAATTCTTTTAAGGAATGCTATTACTCCACAGTGTACTCCACTTGAAGCAACTGATCCTTGAGTTCTAAAAGTTATATACATCATTCTTCAGAAAGGCCCCTAGTGTTTCTCAAACAACCCCTGCTCAGAGCCGGGGACAAACTCCAGACAGCAACACATCACACACTAAAATGAAGCCATTTTACTATGCTGACTAGAGAGATTGAAGAATGCTATTCTGTTTGAGACCCTTGAGGAATTGGCAGAGATTCTACAGTGGTCTGAATGCTTACTTGTTTTTTAGGCAATAGAATACTTCATTATAAGAGACACCAAGAATTTTAATAGCAAACAACTTATATTCTGTTAACTTAGGATAAAAGCACCAGTATAACTAAACTTGACGAATGTTTCCTCAAAAGTCAACTTTGATTTAACTAATTATCTATTAAATTATGATTTGTAATTAGCACTAATAAAGAAGCAAAGCAATCAAGCAAAAAAGCCAGCCAGAAAGCAAAACGATTTAGCAATGAAAGTATTCTATCCCATACACTTTCTCCAAAGACCTGAGGCCACTCTCAGATGCCCTTTCAATGCATCTTCAAACAAATGAAATTTGTCTTATTTGAAGAATAAAACTTGAATCACTTTTGAGATTACTTCCTGATTTTTCCAAATTAAATCTGAAAAACCCAGGAATAAAATTAAAAGAGAGAATAAAGTAATTAAGCCTAAATCAATAAATCACTGCTCTGACAGAAATGTACACCACCGTGATTCTTTTCAGTAGGGGACATTGGCACATTTGGGCTACATGGGTATACTACTACCTCATGGGAGACTCGCCGTTGTTCAATATATGCCATAAACTGTGAGCTGAGACTGTCTGTGTCCAGGCCTTTGGGTTGTTTGACATCAGTTTCCTCTTCTTCCGTAGTACAGCTGTCAATGTAGTCAATGTGATCCAGATCATGCTGCACTGCACACAGACACAAGCACACATACACACACAGATTCAAAGTTAAACAGCCAATAAAAGACATTTGCTTAAGTTACACACTCCCTTTTCCCTCTATCTGTTGTACACACACACAAAAGATGTTCCAATGAAACAAGTATTTATTATTTAGTCTTCGGCTCCTCAAAAAAAAATCACCTCTTGAAAACCTTAGTCCAAATATGCTGAAGAATGCGCAACTGGGGGTGAGTCACAGAAGCACAGACCCTTGGCATTTATTGTCTCTGGATGCGTTTTTAGTGTCTTAAACAGGGCAGCCTGAGTCAGAGATAGAGAAGATGGCTGTTGTTTAAAGACTGAAGGCTGTATCATCTTGTTAGTTTGAGTTCAGAAAATTTAAGTCAAAAGAAAGTAGAAGACAACATAAAGGCACAGGATAACAAGAAACTTATTTAGAGGTGTAGAAGAAGAGATTTTCTGTTTCCCTTCTTGTAGTTCAAACTTAAGAAAAAATGAGAACAAGCATCTCCCTATTTAGAAAACGACTTCCTAGAGATCAGTGTGTGACACTTTTTACAGCAACCTGTGAGTGAAAGGGAGCTATCGGAAAGATTTTTTCTTCTCAAGATACTTTATCAAAAACCTAAATACTAAGCCGGGTGTGGTGGTGCACACCTGTAATCCCCGGACTTGGGAGACAGAGGCAGGAGGATATCTATGAGTTCCCGCTTAGCTTGGTCCTCAAAGTGAGTCCAGGACAGCCGAGTCTACACAGGGAAACCTGTCTCAAAAAGTGTATCTTATAACTTATTAAACAAAATGACTCCATCAAAAGAGAAAGAGAGGCAACTAAAGATAGGGCCATATAATTGCTTCATCTGGCGAGCGTCTGGATAGCCCCATTAATTTTTAAGTTAAAGCTAACTACTTTTAACAGTTAGTTAAAAGTAAATAGTGCTCTAAGAAAGAACTTGCTGTGAAGAAGTTTCTCAAACAATGCATTAAACTCCAACCACTGCTATATACTGTTCCACTCTGCTGGAGCACTGATTGTAACTGAACTGCAGTTAACACTAAATTGAATTTTGTGTTATGAGTTTATTAAGATCTAAAAGGATAAAAAGGCTATATGGTAACACTACATTAGAATTATGAAACATACATTCATTTATTCCATGTGCTATAATTTCTCCTACTAAATAGTTTATATAGTATGACCATTTCTCAAGAAAGTAATATTAGACTTTCATACTATCCAGATCAGCAGTCAAAATTTGATGAAGATCTTGAAGTTATACCTTGATTCAGAAAAGCCACATTTCAGGCTTCTAAATTTGTATGTGGGACATATCTGTGGTGTACACATGTGTAGGCAAGAGGCTGACGTCAGGTGTTTTTATTGTTATCCACCTTATGTTTAGTAAGCCAATAATCTCTTTTTCAACATTATTTAGGGGGGCACATATGCCGCGGCAGAGGTGTGGAGGTCACATTTATTATTTGTTACAGCACACACACAGAAGTCACAATTATTATTTTGGAGGGGTGGGGACATGTATACCATAGCACATACGTAGATGTCAGAGGGAAACCTGCAGAAACTGGCTCTTTACTCCGATCATGTGAATTTCAGGTATCAAACTCAAGTCATGGAACCTGGCTGCAAGTGCCTTTACCCGGTCAACCACTTCACTGGCACTCCACCTTATTTTCTGAGACAGATTTTCTCATGAACTCTGGAGCTCAACTCTTCAGTTACAGTGGTTGTCCACTGTGCTCCTGGGATCAGCCTGTCTCTGCTCACCAAGGGTTGGAGTTGCAGATGTGTACTGCCATGCCTGACATTTATGTGGGTGCTTAGGATAGAACTCGGCTCCCTGTGCTTCTACAGTAAGCATTTTATCCACTAAAGCCATCTCCCAGCTTGCAGATGCCACGTTTCAAATGCTTAATAACCATATGGGGCTAGCTGATACAAACTAAAGCACAGCTGGAAATTATGCTAAGTCTTAAATAAGATGATGGTACAGATAACTCATATGAGAACAAAATTTAAATAAAGTTACTAAGGTATGAATGGAATGGTGACAGGAATAAAAATGAATGTAAGCCAGAGAAGACAAAAACCTAACTGACTTAGAAATTCTCAAGAACATTATGCATTTCCATGTATCTATGTAATTTCTCCCTCAGCACTGGCCCTCAAATTAGAACATTAGGCCTTAAAATTCAAATTATAAGAACACAGAGTAGAATTCTAAATTGCTTCAGAAGTTCACGGAAGCAGAGAGAACTCTGTTTATTTTATAAAAACAACCACTATGTTCTAGGTGTCAGAATAAGAACAGGTAGGATTCAAATGCCCCAAGAACATTATCCCAGATGGAAAACAAAGAGAACATTAAGGTATGTCCTGGAAGATGGATATGCTGGTAGGCATCTATGGTCCTGGCTGCTCAGGAGGCTGACATGAATCCAGGAGAAGGCAGATCAGGTAGAGACAGGAGGATCAGAAGTTCAGAATCACTCTTGGCTATATAAGGGGTTTAAGCCAGTCAGGGTTACAGAAGACCCTGATATAAAACAAGTTAACCATAAAGGCTTTAATGTCATCAGAATTATGTTTACCTCCACCATTTGTGACTACCACACTGCTGCGATTCTCTTGGTACTGGCTTTCTCTCCGAAGTCTTTGCTCTTTAGTAATCTCCGCCACTCGGAGAGGCAGATCTGAAAATTCATCTGTAGGCTTAAAAAGCAGAAACGTTAATAACCATCATTTCCAATTTTAGATATAAACTAAATTTACACAGAAGAAGAAAAAGCAAAAAAACTTTTGGATATTGACAATGGATAGTATATAATTCAGTGAATATAATTAATGCAACTGATATGTGTATTTTAAATAGGCAAACTTTACCACAATTAACAAAATAGAAAGATATTCAAAACCGTAAGTAAATATATACATGGGTTTAAATTATCTACATCTATATACATTGTAATATCCAAGAACACAGTCACCAAGACATACACACACACTTAACTACAAATTTTAAGTAAGTTGTGATCTAATTTTGTTTTGGATTACTTATTTATCTGATTTATTTACTTATTTATGTTTGCCTATGTAGTTCTGGCTGGCTTGGAACTCATCATATAGTCCTAATTAGCCCTGACCTCAGAGATCTACCTGCCACTGCCTCCTGAGAGCTGGGATTCAAGGCATGTGCTACTGTTTTGGACTCTTAATAAAACAATGTTATAAAATCTGTTAACAGGCCCTCTGGCAAAAGCATAGTCATTTAATTAGTAGTTAAAATACATCCTAGTAATTTTAAATGATAGAAAGTCTAATACTACTAATTAATCAAACCGAAACCCCATGTAATTCGTGGCATGTGAGTGCACTCACCGAGATGTCCCACCTTCTCGGACTGATGCCAGAGCCTGCCTAGGGAGGACTGAGCTCGCCCTGAGCTCACACCTGAAGCTCGGGTTCCATCTCTCAGCCATCATTTTACAGTCCTATGTACGTCTCCAGCTCCCAGCACCCCTCCACCACCATCTCTGCTTCAGATCATCCTAGCCCTCAAGTTCTAGATGCCAGGGGTGTTCATGGTTTTGTTTGAGACAGTGGCTTGCTATGCAGTGCAAGCTGTCCTGGAACTTACTACCTACGTCAGGCTATCTTCAGATCATGGTCCTCCTGCCTCAGCTTCCTCAGAGCTGGGATTACAGAGCTGTGCTACCACAGCCAACTAGGCTTCAGTTTCAACCACCTTAACTCTTATTCAGCTTTCCAGAATATCCACACCAGAGATGAGATAAACTTGTAAAAAGACACGTGGCAAAAAATGCTGGGAAAAAGAAACACCGTAGAATTCTCGAATGGTAGGACTATGTGGTGTTTTTGGCCTATCTTTGATATTTCTCTATTTTACGTAATAAACTAATTCCAATTTAGATATTCCCCTGTTAATTAATTATTTTTCTAAATCAGGAGTTTTAACATATGAGCAGAAGACACTTACCTCATTCCCTGACCACCTCTTATCACCACTATCCACACTATTGAAGCCTGAATCAAGGGCTCCGTAAGGACGGCCTGAGTACAGTTCTTCATGGCTGTCCAAAATAAGTGTTACTTGTTACTATGAGGCTTTATGTATCTTTTTTAAAAGTAGCATTTGAAATTAACCAGTCACAGTTCTATTAACATTCTCATTATACTTGGTCACATAAACATTAGAGCCAAGTGAGCATTCTCTGAGCTTTTTAACAAGAAAATTCCAAACAGGAACAAAGTAAACAAACACACCCAGGGTTCACTTCAAAAGTACCACGCTCCATTTTGGTTTTGCTGTATCTAACATTAGTGCCAGCTTACAAGGCAGCAGATCTCATCTCACAGCCTCTCCGGACTCGTGTGCCGTGACCTGTTGTCGTCCCTAGTCCACACCCCTCCTGTCTTTGCTTCTGGCTGTGTTTCTCTCTCCTGCTTTATCATCACAGGTGTTTGCTCTTCAGAACTCTCTACCCTCCTGCTCCTCTTGCTAACTCTCACACACATGCAAATGCAGGTCCTCACCCAAACAAAAACATTCTCCTCCTCTGCTGGGTTTGGCAGTGTTCTTTCTTTCAACGGCCAGTCTGAGGGCGCTGTGCTGGCTCCTCTTTACGGGTGTGTACAGCTCAGCACTGCATCCATCTGTCCTGGCCAGTCTGAGGGCGCTGTGCTGGCTCCTCTTTACGGGTGTGTACAGCTCAGCACTGCATCCATCTGTCCTGGCCCTCTCTTTGTCCGAGACTTGGTTACAGCTTCAGTCTCACTGATTGTTACTGCCCTACTGGGTTTATTTCTTAATTTAGTTTTGGAGGTCATACGTTTATAGAAATTTACTAAATTAAGTGATCTTCTGTGGTTTTGGAACATAAGTTTTCGAGTGTACCCCAAATAATTCTCTGTATCTTGGATCTTGTAGTAACTTCCCTTTTTTCATCTCTAGTTTTTGTGTCTTCCCTCTTTCTCTTGGCTAATTTGGGGTTTGTCAATCTTGATTATCTGCAGCAACATGTTGTTCTTCCAGTGTGCGATGCACTAACCTCCGCCCCACCTTTGCTGTGTCTTTCCCTCTTCCACTCTGGGGTTGCATCATTAGGCTATTCGGATCTGATGGCATGTGCAACCACTGTCCTGCTGCAGCTTGCTCTTAAAGGCTCCATCTGTAGAATAGCTTCTGAATCCTCTCCTCCCCTACCACTCTCTGCATGGACCCTCATCCCCCACCCTCTGCATGGCTTCCACTGCTCTTGCATGGCCCCTACAACTTGGCTTACCACCTTCTGCTTTTCTGCCCTTTTCCTGGGATTTTTCACCTCCGCTGGATTTCCAAACTTTCTCTACTCTCTCTGCGTTACCACTCACACAAAAACAGACTCTAGTCTGCTTTGTTGAAGAAATCTCTGCTATTCTGCAATTTTTATTTCCTTTACACTTATAGTCATTCTCTACATCTCTCCTCCATTGTTTTTATGTTTTAAATTTTACGTACTTTATTTCATGCTTTTTTTGAGACAAGGTCTCATTATGTAGCCCTGGCTGTCCTAGAACTCACTATATAGACCAGGATGGCACACAAATCACAGAGATCCACCTGCTGCTTCCATAGTGCTGGAATTAAATGACTTTGACACCACACCTAGCTTGTCTTTTTAATTTTAATATTTAGTTATTTAGGTGTTTTGAGACAGGGTTTTCTCTGTGTAGCCTTGGCTGTCCTGGACTCACTTTGTAGACCAGACTGGCCTTGAACTCAAGTCAATCTGCTTGCCTCTTGCCTCCTCTAGTGCTGGGATTACAGGAATGTGTCACCACGCCCAGCTTGTTTATTTATCTTTAGTAATATTTTCCAAATAAAATTTACATATATCTAAATATTAGCAGTGTAATCTTGGCAAAATACAGTATCTTTGTAATTCTATCACAAGAGGACATTTCTATTTGCCAGAATCTTCCCCTACACCTCTCAGTAGTTAATTCTGGTCACCTTGTTATTGTTGTTAGGGACAACCACTGTCTTGAGGCTTTTATTTTGTTCTGTTTTTAAGTCTTAAATTAGTGTGGAAACTGAGTAACAGTTCCTAAGGATACATATAACCATCAAAGAATCTCAGAACATTTGTTAAGCATCAACAGTGCAAAATCCACACCCTGACCCTGCTTAGGTGAGACCCCGGAACAGGCAAGACAGGCTGTCAGAGGCTGTCTGTCTGCGTGGTCCTGGGGTAGGAAAAAAGCACTAGCTTTGAGGGAGGGGAGGGGAATGGGATGCTGGGCACACTGGCTGTGCCGGTGGCTCCCCAAACTCACAGAGCCACACTGACCATATAACTCTCTTTGTGAAGAGTCTTTTCAAGCTCATTTCTCATTGGGTTGTTTATTACTAAGTAGGTATTTGTTATATTTCTGGGTACAGGCTGACTTTCATTCATATGCTTTACAAATATTTTCCCCAGGCCATGCTAACATTTTCTTTCTATGGATAGCTGCTTCTAAGTTTGATGAAGTCTAACTTATTCTTTCTTTTGTAGCTACTGTTGTCTCTGTGATCAGCAGAGTGTGTGTTGGGGGATGTGCAGGAAAATGCATGGGCACACGGGAGGCCATAGGCCGACATCAGTGTCTTCTTCAGTTGCTCCCCGTTTTATTCTTTGAGCGCTGTCATGCACTGCACCTGTAGCTCACTGAGTTGGCTCAAATTGCTGGCCAATAAGCACGGGGATCCACCACTCTGCCTCCCCACAGCAGAGATCACAGTAGCGTGCCGCCATGTCCAGGCTTTATATGGGTATTGTGGATCTAAACAAGTCCTTAAGTTTTCCCCTGAGCTGTCTCCCAGTCCCAGAGGTATTCTTTCAGGAGGTTTATTCCTTTATTCCTTTCTTCATTCATTCATTTGGTGCTTCTGCTGCTTCTTCTCTTCCTTTTTTGTTTTCCTAGACAGGGTTTCTCTGTGTAGCCTGGGCTGTCCTAGACTTTCTTTGTAGACCAGGCTGGCCTCAAACTCACAGCAACAGGCCTGCCTCTGCCTTTCCTAGTGCTGGGATTAAAAGTGTGCATTACCACACCCAGCTTTTTTTGCTTCTTCTTGAACATACTTTTTAAAAAGTAGCTTAATTAGAAATCTAAAAAATAATAAATCTGATTTAAAAAAAATAGTACTTTAATAAAACTTCCTAAGTGGATAAGCAATTTTAAATTGCACAATTTAAAATAAATGATGATTATTTTTTTGTTTTTGTCTTTCTGATGCAGGGTTTTCATTCAGCCCAAGCTGGCCCTGAATCCTTGATCCTCCTGTCTCTGTCTCTCAAGTGCTGGGATTAGAGGCATGTACTAGGATGTGTGGCTAAAATATAGTGTTCTTCTGATAGTGACTTTTATATTCTACATTTGTTTGATTCATCCATAAATGTAATTTTTCTGAGTTATAACGTCATGTCACAATGCATCAGGTCATGAAATGGCAGTTGGATACTATTTGTCAATCATTGCTCATAGAAATCACTTTAACTTTTATAAAACAAAGATGAAACATTTCTACTCACTTGTAAAACAAAACAAACCTGCACAGGAATGGAAGGCAGCTTAAAAAACTTGTCACTTTCTTTGCTAATAAAAGTAGGCAAGACTCTTGTTCCCACCTGGCCAGCTACCCCTTGCAGTATATTCAATAAACTTTCTTTTTCCCCTCCCTCTCTCCATCCTCCCTCCCTCCTTTTCTTCCTTCCTCCTCCCCCATCTCTTTCTTTCTTTCCGAGACAGAGCTTCTCTGTGCAGCCCTGGCTGTCCTGAAACTTGCTCTGTAGACCAGGCTGGCTTCAAACTCACAGAGATCTACCTGCTACAATGAAAGGCTGTACCACCGTGAGCTTAAACGTATTTTCTTAACCACAAAGGGTCCTACTTTATGGGCAATAATAAAAAGATCTCTCTGCCCAGAGTACAAAAGGATATATATGAAAAAGCATGGGTATCCTGGCATTTTCTTTTTTCTGCCTGCCCTGACAGAAATCATTTAACTTAAAAGCAAAAACAAACAAAAAAGTAAAAAACTTCTCAGTATAATTATAAATTTCCTTTTCTAAGAAAGAATTCCCCCAACTTTGTATTTTGAAAACAATTCACATCACACCAAAGTTGGTAAAGTAGCACAATGAGTCCCTATATGTCCTAGACTTTATAGCAGTTCCGTAAGTGATTTTATTGATAGTCTGAGATCTGTCTGCTCTGATGCTGTTTGTTTGAAAGCCCAGACCTTAAGGTATCATGTGTGTTTCAATATAGCCAAGTCAGGCCAAGTAACCAAGTGTAACCACTATCTGCTGAAATATCTAAGCCATCTAGGACAATTCTCTTTGGAGGCAGGAGATATAGTTTAATGTTAGAGAACTTGCCTGGCATATATATTGTAATTTGCTTTTTATTGCTGTGATAAACATTTTGACCAAAAGCAACTTGGGGAAGAAAGGCTTATTTGGTTTACACTCCTACATCATTGTTGTTCACGAGGAAGTCAAGGCAGGGACTGATGCAGAGACCTTTACTTGTTTGCTTTCATAGTTTGCTTTTCACACAACGGATGACCACCTGCCCAGAGGTGGTACTGCCCAAGTATTCTGGCTGCTCTTACATCAATCAGTAATTAAGAAAATTCCCCACAGATTTGCCTGTGGGCTAATCCTATGGAGGCATTTTTCTATATTAAGGTTCCCTGTTCCCAAATGACTCTAGTTTGGGTCAGGCATGACAAAAAATTAACCAGCATATCTTCATTGGTTTAATCCCCCATACTGCAAGTAAGTAGATAAATAATCCCTTTCTACAGCTGCCAGAAAAAAATACGTATATATTTACCAAATGATGCTTTGTAACACACAGAAATACAACCTGGAGGCCAGGCAGACTTCTGACATATTCTATCTTTACCCATGTCAGTCTCCTTAACAAACAAACCCCAAAAGTGCTTCAAATATACTGGTAGCTTCTCTACAGCAAGATGATGACGTGGTATATGGTATAACATGATGGGGTTTAAAGTGTAGCTACTGAGTCTTGCAGATCAGGACGGTGTCTTCACTTAAGTGCAGCGTCACCTACTTCACAGAGTTATGTGAACACAAACTGAGAAAACACAACCTAAGGCCCGTACAGAGCCTGTACAGAGCATCAAATAAGCACCACTTCAGTAAGAACGTGCTCTGAAGAGAGCACGTCATGCTAAAAGTCACTGCACCTATTTCAATGGAACTTGTGCATCTAGCATTTACTGTTCTAGGTGCTAAGAATATTAAGCATGAATAAAGGATAGTCCCTTGTTTTTAAAAGATTAGGCTCGTTAATTAATTCAGTGGGTGAAGTTACAGAAGCAGGTCTTTTTTTTTATTTCAGAGGCTTACTCTGCAGTCTAGCTTTGAACTTGAACCCCTCCTGACTGCTAAGATTATAAATATGCTATCAAACCTAGCTGGATGGACTCTTTTTTACCAGTGGCTTAATATTTCCTTGGTTTGGGTTTACACTCACATCAACAGAAACAAATATGTCTGGTCAATAACATAAAGCTGCTTAAAGTAATCTTATAAAAAAGCAGGATTCAGCTGGGCATGGTGGCTCAAGCTTTTAATCCCAGCATTCTGGGGGCAGAGGCAGGCGGATCTTGGTGAGTTTGAGGCCAGAGTTAGTTTCATGAGAGCCAGGGCTACACAGAGAAACCCTAACCTGATTTTCTATAGATCACTACTGAAAACCATGGTGCCACTAAATAAAGCAAAGGCGATAGCAACAGTGCAACTTACCAAGTGAGAGAAGACATTTTTATCTGGAAACTAATAAAAAATTGTAAATTTTATAAATTGGCTTCTGGGAGTTTCTGTGGGTGCTGGGTTTTGTGGTAGTACTATTTTTTTAATTAATAATTTTTCATCAGCGTATACTCATTTCACATAGTTATGCATTTTATAAAGACATTTTCATATAATTAATTATATCATGTACTTTGTCCATTATCCCATGCCTTTTATTGTTCTGTTCTGTATCAGTTTCAGGATCCTTCTGCTTACCTCTAAGTATAATGATAAGTACCACTATGCTAAACTTGTGGGCCTTTTAAAAAATTATACAAAAACATTAAGATGTTTAGGCCTGGCCAGGCATAATAGTGCACACCTTTAATCCCAGCACTCAGGAGGCAGATGCAGGCAGATCTGAGTTCAAGGCCAGCCTGATCTATGTAGCAAGTTCCAGGCCGGCCAGGACTACATAGTGAGATGCTGTCTCAAAACAAAACAAACAACAACATCAAAGAACTGACAGTATTAGCCAGTCTACTTTGTACTGAATATTCCAAGAGTTAAGGTACCCTTTAGGAGGTTTGGACTCTTGTCTAAATTAATCCTAGTCTAATTATTAAGCCTAATATTTACTTGGTTTTATGGTCACTTAACAACTTTCAGATCCAGATATTTGATATTTAGAATTATTGCCAGAGTATAAGCAGTACAAAGATTATTCTGAAACTGGACATGCAAAGAGGTTAAACAAACAGCTTAGAATCCTAAGACAGAAACTCAGAATCAAGAGCCCCTGACTCCATGCCTACAATTTGAATAAATAAACCAGTAACTATAAGGCAATTCTATTAATCTGTATCTCTGAAAGAAACCCAGGAAGCTACAACATTTCATTCCCTGGTACCTGAGGAGCAAAATGAAATACTACATACAAAGCCTCCCTTCAGTGTTCATGAGGAACTAGTTCCAGGATTGTTCACAGATATCCAAATCCAGACTGAAATGTAGAAGATGTCAACGTAGTCCCATAAAGTCTATGGATATTTCCTAAGGATTTTTGTTGCTGCTGAGACAAGGTCTTATGTAGCCCAAGTTGGCCTTGAATTTCCTATGTAGTTGAGGATGATCTTCCCAAGTGCTAGTATTACAAGAATGTACCATCATACAGCAATTGATTGTTTGTTTGAGACAGGATTTTCTAAGGGTGGGTCCAAATTCCTGGGTTCAAGCCATCCCCCAGTTTAAGTCTTCCTAGGGGTGGAACTATAGATACATGTCAACATGCCTGGTGACCCTTTGCCTATGTTTTTTCAATCATCTCTAAAGTATTCATAATGCCTAATACACTATAAATGGCATGCATGTAGTTGCTATGCTGCATTGTGTAGGAAATAATGACAAGAAAAAAGTATAAATGTTTAGCAAAGGTACATTTCTTTATTCTGAATACTTTCAATCCACACTTGGTTCAATCGATGGAAATAAAGAGACAACTACATCTACATATATGTAACTAATTAAAATTGAAACAATAGTCTGGCTCTAAAAAGATGGAAAATAGAGAAAACAGCCTAACTAGTGATCATAACTAGGTATTATGACAGAGGCTGTAATGTATCACTCCTGTAACTTCTAATCACTTTGGAGAGAAATGACATATTTATACTATTTAGGTTTCCCATTTACTTAGAAACCTGAAAGAACATTTTTCCATTAATTCAAGTCTTACCTGTTAGGAAACATGCACTCAAGTCCTTTGCCACATAAGTTAACTAATATTTTATGTGTTTCATTATGTATTTAAAATAATGTAAGCACTATAATACTTATAAAGGTAAATTAAACCAGCCTCAGAACTAAAAAGCAGGTCATGGAGAAACAGGCCTTGCAAATAGCACATCAGCCCTCAATCAAGCTCACCATTCATTACCATCTCTTCAGGCGGGTCTTCAAACACACACTTGCACTCACCATCATTAGGCAGCTTACACTTAAACCTTAACAGCAGCAGTAGCAATTTCATGTTCCTACTCTGCTATTTCAGGAGAGAGAAGTTTTCCCTCCAAAGATCACTAACTCCACCAGGGAAAATCAATTGTGTACATGAAAGAAAAGCCAACATTGATCTGTTGTAAATCT
Organism: Pachyuromys duprasi; assembly: GCA_028658305.1. NCBI lineage: Eukaryota > Metazoa > Chordata > Mammalia > Rodentia > Muridae > Pachyuromys > Pachyuromys duprasi. The sequence continues at coordinate 53,476,533 of CM053753.1, read as the reverse complement.
TGATAGAGTATCATACAAAGCACCTTTAATTAAAACTTAAAATAGGAAAATCAAGGATTTCATCCACACGTAACAAACATTTCCAACTCATAAGCAATTAACTGAGCTAGGAGAAAAAGCAAGGAGAAAGAGAAAATAGATGGTAAAATGAAAACTCTTGGCAGTAAGATCTGAGTTATTTCATATTTCATTGCCAAAATCCTTCTCCCCCAAGAGGCCTACATGTAGCTCAGGACATCACACTGAACCCCTACCAACTGCCCAGAGCTCACCTGTCATGCCCTTAACATCTTTACCTGCCTCAGTCCTCCCAGAGGCGAGCACTGAACTGAGGATATTCTTGGTATGTATGGTTATGGTATGACTTTCATTTTCTTTGCTATATTAATTCATGCTTAAGCAACTAGCTTAGATCTGCTGTTCGAATAGCCTTCATAATGTCCAAGTTTTTAATCTAATAGCCAGGCTAAGCACCCTGGAATGTCATTACAAAGATCTTTCTGGAAATTTTGTGTGGAGGATAGCAATATTTGTCTGATTAAATCAGCTTTTCTTTCACTCAATAACTATTTCCTTAGTATTACTGTGTATGCCAAATGCTCAGCTGAGTGAGGAATACCATAAGCAAGGCAGAATTTGCAGCAAAGGGTGGGAGTCAAATCCCTGCGGAGTAACACTATTTACCTGAGAAATCCTGTTTCAGGTGTCTTCAAATTACTCCTTTCTAATATGAAACACTTAGATCTTTTATTTTAATAATTCTAATAAAAATTTAAAACTATAATAAATTGCCTTTTCTGAACATGATACATATTTAATAAACCATACCAATGCCTGGCTATATCTGCTTTTAGAAACCATACAGACATTTGTTGATCTATTTAGGCTAGACAATTGCGAAGCAAGCTCATCTGGACTGTGGTTTCAGCAAAAACTGACAGTTCCTAAACAAAGGCCTGAAAGGTTCTCTGTTGAATAAAGTCCATGAGCATCGCAACCCCCTTACTGGGATATCTAGCTCTCCTTTTTGAAGGCTTTTTAATTTAATTCCTACATTTAAGAGTGTCCTACATGGTTGGGGTTGAGAGTGCCAAGGAGATGATCTTACACAGCATGAGCTATGTAGCTAAGAGATTCATAGACTAAAAGATCTTGAGGTGATGTCAACATTCAACAGAGCCCATCCCTCTTCACACTCACAAAGGAAACAAAGCAGAATGTTCAAGTGACTTGCTGTAAGTCAGAACTTCCTTCAGCGCAGAACTAAGGTTAGTACTCAAGCCATTCACACCAGGGAATTTCACCCAGGGGCCGACCCAGGGATCCTGGCAGCATCTGGCTATCTGGAAACATTTCAGTGTTACTGGTACCTAGGAGGGAGGGGCCAGGATGGTGCTGACTATCTATAAAATGGGAAGCAACTTGTCATGACAAAGAACTGCCCAGACTACAATGTCAATAGCACTCAAGCTGCAAGAGACTGACTTAGAACCACATTTTGCAGGATCTATGTAACCAGTTCCTATTTGATACAAACATTCTGAGAATGAGAGTGTTACTTTCCTTCAGGCAATTTAAGAATAAAGTTTATTTGACTTTCCCTTTGATTTACTATGACAAAAGAATAAAACATACTTACCAGGAGCCAAACCCTAGGGGTCTCCTTTCATAATCCGGCAGATCTGGAGCCATCTTACAAGCTTGTATGTTCAGGTACTTAAATATATGAATTTTGCCTTTTATACATATCTAAATAAAATAACAAATGCAGCCAAATTACTATTCATCTGAAATATAGGTGTTCTTTTAAACATATTATTTTATGTGTATGGGTGTTTTGCTTGCATGCCTGGTGCCCAGAGGCCAGAAGAGGATATTAGGTCTCCTTGAACTAGAGGTACAAACACTTATGAACAGCCATGTGGATGCTGGGTTTGGGCACCAGTTCCCTGGAAAAACAATCAGTGTTCTTAGCCGATGAGATACCTCTCTAGCCCCTGGATGTGTTCTCTGCCCCTCCCCTTTTAAAAATAACTAATTTTTGGGTAACATGCATTGGAGTTTTAGGGCATCCCTATTAAATATACAGTGCATTAATTGAAAATAACCTGTATTATTTGGTTCAGTGTTTACTTTAGGGTTTTGTCTTTTAGTTACTAGAAAGTTTCAGTAGCAAAGAGTAACTTATGATTATAAACACTGTTACATACCAAGTACATATTTAACACACTGATTAGTTATACACAGTCAGGATTTTAAAGATTTCTCTCTAGGTATTAATTAATCTTGTATAATTACATTTTAAATGCTGATCCCTGTAGAAGAGAACTAGCAATGATAAATTGGTGAAATGTACATACATTCAATTTTGTTGTGACTCGTCTCATGAGGCAAACAAATTCTTTAGGCTAATGAAGCTATAATTTGAGTCTTAAAAATGTCCCTAAAGGCTTATGTGTTAAAAGCTTAGTCGTTAGCTGATGGGCTTTTAAGCAGTGAATGGATCAAGTGGGCTCAAATGTGACCAATGAAGTAATACATTGTGACTCCATGGCTAAATGGGCATCAGGAGACTGGGTGTGGCTGGAGGAAGACAGTGCTGGGGGTGTGCCTCTCAAGGGTGTGACTAGTCCTGAAGCTCTCCTGTTTCCTGGCTGTTAAGCAGCCTCCTCTACCACAAGCTGTCGCCGCCATGATACTGTCTCACCACAAGTCCACAGCCACGAGCCAGCTGACTAGAACCCTGAAACCAGAAGCCTTACTTACTTCTTTTAACTTACTTCCTCTTAAGTACTTCATCACAGATGAAAACCCAGCTAACTCAAAACCTTCTTTTAATTGTGGGGTTTTCATGTAACTTTCCCAGGTTCTATGGCTGCCACAAGCTTATACATTATTAAACTGCAAAGTGAGGGTGAGACAGCTCTCAGGGAGAGGTACCTGCTGGCTATGCCTGGTGACAGGAGTTTGATCCCTGGACCCACATATAGGTAGAGAGGGAACCAACTTTAAGAACTGTCTCTGAACTCCACATGTCTGAGTACATGTGCACAGACACAATGAAAAACAAAAACTCAAAGAAAGTTCAGAGTACCCGGACACGGTGGTGCATGTCTGTGCATGTCTCCCCACCACTTGGGGAGACAGAGGCAGGTGGATCTATGTGAGTTTGAGGCCAGTCTGGTCTACAAAGCAAGTCTAGGGCAGCTAAGGCTACACAGAGAAACCCTGTCTCAAAAAAATAAGATTAAAAAAAAAAAAAAAAAAGAGGGGGTTGGAGAGATGGTGGTTAAGTGCACTGACTGCTCTTCCAGAGGTCCTGAGTTCAATTCCCAGCAACCACATGGTGGCTCACAACCATCTATAATGAGATCTGGCGCCCTCTCCTGTCACGCAGGCACACATGCAGACAGAACACTGTATACATAATAAATAAATCTTAAAAAAGAAAAAAAAATAAACTTCATAGTGAAAATCATGAGTTTGGCAAATATTTTATAGATTATAGGATATATCCTACCTTATAGTTAGTAGGTTCATTTTAGTTACTAACAAATGAGCCAACTGGCTAAATGAAGAATTTACCACTTCAGGAAACAGGAAAGGACAGAAATATGCTACCAAGAATACAGTGATAATTTTCAGTTTGGAAAGTTGTCTATGACATTTATGCTCTCCAATTCAAGCTTTAATAGGAGAAAATTACAAAAGAAATTAACTCAAATTTCATTTATAAATCTAGGTTTTTTTTTTTTTTTTTTTTTCACTCCCAAGACAGATTTCGCTTTGCAGCCCCGGCTGTCCTGGAACTAGAGCTCCCCATCTGCCTCGGTCTGTGAGCCCCGGGATTAAGGGCATGCACCACTACCACCTAGCCGGGAAACTAGGTTTGGAGAATTATTCAAGTTAAAGTCCTTAGGGACTAGGGAGTCAGAAAACGCTTGCCCCTGTGCAAGCACGAGGACCCGAGTTTGGATCTTCAGTACCGACATAAAAGCACAATACACTGCGGAGGTAGAGACAGGGGGATCTCTGGGGTGTGGAGGCTAGCTGAATTGGTGAGCTCCAAGCTCAATGAGAGACTTTTGTCTACAAAAACAGTAAGGTGGAGAATGACTGAGGAAGACACCTGTCGTCAAACTCTGGTGCACACATGAACACATACAAAAAGTGCCAAATCAATGAAAGGAAATGCTTTTGGAAACATCAAACTCTTTCTTCCATCCCTTTTATTACGGGCATGGGTGGTGGTGGTGCTGACGGCAGTGGTGGGGAATGACAAGATGGACACGATGCACGGAGAATTTCCTCTAATGCTCCGATAGAAGCCGCCCTTCAGCAGACTTTACCCATGATTACCTGTGCAGGAGGCGACTGCAGAGGATTGTTATCCAGGGTGATCACCTGGAGGTGCCGAAGGTTCCGGTAACAAACGGGGATTGCTGTGATTTTGTTGCACGAGAAGTCTAGTCGTATCAAAGGCACCTCTGCGAGCTCTGCATGAAAGTAAGTGGGAGAAAAAAATCGCTGATATTTTAAAACTACAGTTTTTACATGTGCTTCCAGTTAACTGTGATAGATTCAAAGAACCACTTGCCTCTATTCTTTTTTTTTTTAAAAAGATTTATTTATTTATTATTTATACATATTCTGCCTGCATCAGATCTCATTACAGATGGTTGTGAGCCACCATGTGGTTGCTGGGAATTGAACTCAGGACCTTTGGAAGAACAGTCAGTGCTCTTAACCTCTGAGCCATCTCTCCAGCCCAACCTCTATTCGTAGTGACTAACAAGGTATAAAATTAAGTCTGATTCCTTAGAGATAGAAATTCTACCAGAAACCAAGCAGTGCGACTCCCTCCCTGTTCCCAGTACGACTTAGTTCTCAGAACCTGACACTATTTAAAAAAAAAAAGGACAACAAAGGCGCTAGATAGAGGTCTTTATGAACAGCTAACAGTAGACACCTGTGTCCCCAGTCCCAAGTACCTCAGCTGGACACTGAAAGTCAGACCATAGGAACCAGAAAGTTATTCTCGATAGAAATTGTACCAAAAGGCCCTGAACTTAGGGAGAGAGGGTCGGTGGGAAGTGAGGATGTTGGCAGTTGAAATAGAGGATGTAGAAGTGAACACACTAACAGCAAGTCCACCTTTTCCACTTACCCTGCCTTAGCCCACTCCTGAATTCCAGTAATAACACATGCTTACAGTCATATAAAGATTTGCCAAATGCATCTTTTCTGGAGAAACTACTCAACTCCCATATAAAAGGTCTTTAGATACTGACATGGAGTTTCCCTCAGTAAAATATATAGCCTCTTGCTTAATTACCCTTCAACAATTTCTGCCCAATGTATTCAGAACTTCTATGATGCTGTGTACATATTGTAAATGACCCACAGAAACTGAGAGGTCTCTAACATGTAAGACAGAAACAAAAATGAATTAACTAATAAAAGAAAAAAGAAGCCAGGAGTGGTGGTGTATACCTTTAATCCTAGCACACAGAAGGACTGCTGTGAGTTCAAGACCAGCCTGGTCAATGTGAGTCCAGGACAGCCAAAGCTGAACAGAGAAACTCTGTTTCAACAAAACAAAACAAAACAAAAAACCAAAAACAAACAAACAAGCAAACAAAAAAAAGGAAGAAGAAACAAGAAAGTACATAGAACAGAAGGAAATTTGATTAGCCAAAATGTTTTTTACTTCAGGGAAATAAAATATGGAATAACTAAAATATAATCTTTTTTTCATAAAAAGCCACAGAATAATAAGCATTTTATGATGGTAGAAACTAAAAATTCTGAATAAATTTCTGAAATTGGAAAATTCAAGAATGGTTTGAACGTTTTTACTCTAGCACAAAATGGTGAAGAAATGAATAAGAAAAATCAAAGGGTCAAAGATTTGGACATAACATTCAATTTGAAAACTGGGACAGAAAAGCCAGAAAGAAAGATTATCACAGAGAGGGGAGGGAGCAGCAAGATGACTTAGTAAGCAGGTGTGCTAGCACACTGGGGGATGTGGGAACACTTGGGAGGCAGAGGCAGGGGGATCCCTGAGAGTTTGATGCCAGCCTGGCTTACACAGACAGCCAGGATTACACAGGAAGTGCAGGGAGACTTTTTTAAAAAAAGACAAGAGTCATCAGAAAAAGAAGCTTGCTGCCAAGCCTGAAGAGTCTGATCCCTGGAATCTACATGAAAGAAGGAATGAACCAAGCTGTCTTGTGACCCCATACTTACTTGCACTGTGGCACATGTACACACCCAAATAAATAAAGGTAAGAAGAAGGGAGGGGGTAAACAAATAATTATCTCAAGACAAAGGTCTGAAGAGCGTTTTTAAGTAACCAGCATACAGAGCTAGCCCATTCAGTGAGTGGGAAAAAGGGAAGATGCTCAGGTCTTCCAGACTAAAGAGGCTGATCACAGAGGAATGGGTTAGAGATGGATCATAGTTCCAGCTACCAGGTCTCAACAGCACTTCAGCATGTGCAGCACCTGCAACTGCAGAACTCAGGAGACTAAGGCACAAGGACGGCCAGAAGTGCAACCAGCCTGGGCTGTGACACTGTGAGCTTCAGGCTAGCCACAACTAGCAAGACCTTCCCTCAACAAACAAACACATAAACAAACAAATGCTCTCCTCCCCAAACCAGCATTTAAAAACAGTCAAGAAACAGCCAACGAAGCTAACGAAAATACTCCTGGAAACTGAAACTTGAATATTGGCGTGGGGGTGGGGAGATAGTATGAGGAAAAGGCATATTAATAATTACTTTGAGCTTTTAAATAGCTTTTGATTGATATTTAGTTAAAATTAATTAAAATGAAAATGGTGATATAACCATCCAAAATGCAATGTCATAGATTACTAATTAATGTGAAAATAAACTTCCTGCCATCTCAGGTTAGTTTAACTGCTGATTAGAAACCATGCAATTAAACATTTAAAACTGTATAATTCATGCCCCCCCCCTTTTCCAGACAGGGTTTCTCTGTGTAGCCTTGGCTATTATGGACTTGCTTTGAAATAGGGTGGCCTTGACCTCAAAGATCTGCCTGCCTCTGTCTCCCTGAGTACTGGGATTAAAAGCATGCCCCACTGAGCCTGGTGAATTCACATTCTCACAGTTTATAAAGGATGTAAGTTAAATGATGAAACTACTGCCCCCTGAAAGCCCCAGTGTTAATCACAACCTCAACGTTGCCAGGCATGGTGGTACTAACCCGCAGTCCAGCGCTCAGAAGGCTTCAGGGATACTATGCAGTTGAGGATGGCCGAGGCTGCCCTACAAGAGCCCACTTCAGGGAGTGATCCTCCACCACACACACAAAACCCCAAACTTCAGTATTTTTATCAGTAATCTTACTGCATGAACAGGCTTAGAAGAGTGACTAGGCCCTGAATAAAGGGATGGCCTTAGATAGAATTTTGGACCTGGCATTGTAAAGGGGTTGGTGGGTGTAACCCCAGTTCCTTGGGAGTCAAAGAAAGGGGACTGAAAATTTCAGGACAGCCAAGGCAAACTGAATTCTGTTTCAAAATGGAAATAGAACATGGAAAGGTGGGAGGGGAGCACAGCTTCATAATAGCAGCTTGTCTAGTGTGCACAGGGTCCTCCGCGCAGTTTTCAGTCCCTGACAGAGGGACGGACACACACCACACACACACACCACACAC
>CM053753.1:53453630-53468340 GCA_028658305.1 Pachyuromys duprasi | reverse complement strand
CACACACACACACACAATGCAGAGAGAGAGAGAGAACACGAATATGTTGGGCTATTAGCACATAGGTCATAACTCTTGGTTTACTGGAAGCTTCTCTTCCCATCCTGAGTTGGTAGCAAATGGCAAGAAGCAATGGAGGAAAGGTCTGAAAGCAAATGGTGTGAGTGTGAAGGCTATCAGACAAGTTCAGTGAGAACATATGGGCTACCAGGCAGTGGGTGATAGTTAAGTGTATAAAGGTGACAGAGGGAAGAATTTTCTAATGTGTTCACCTCAGATCCAAAATGTCAAATGTGTATTAGAACTAAGTACTTTACTAGATAAAATTAGAATGTTTGAATTTTGTAGTAAAAGCAAAAGTATCGTCAGTTTATTATAAATTTTGTCACATCTTACAGAACTTAGATCATTGTTATGAAAATTATTTTCTTTTTGTTGTTTTTTATTTTTTTCTTCTTTATTTTTGAGACATGGTCTCTCTATAGTCAAGTCATGACTCAGGAGTCATACTCACAATCCTCCTGCCTCTACCTCCCAGTGCTGAGGTTACAGGCACATGTTATTATAGAAGACTGATTTCTTATTTTTAATATGCATTCTGAAATGTTCATGAGTTATTTTCTAGAATTTGCTTTGAGTTAATCTAGAGGATTAGGGTGGAGAAAATTAGGTAAGAGGAAATACACACACACACACACTCTGCGAAATATATGTATGAAATAAAAATATATATAAATGAAATAAAAATCGCTGTGAGCTGATTACTGTAGTAGTGAGTGACAGGCACATGGAAATATTCTATAACTAAATTAAATAAATATAGTTTGAATCTAATTAAAAATGGTTCTTATTTTTGTTTATATTTGTAACCTTTCCTTTCATGGATTTGTATTTGTGAGTATTTGATAAAATTTAACTATAGCGCTATATCATTTCTGTCATTCAAATTCACATGTCAGAATTTAGACAACCTAAGACTACTACAGATGCTCACTTCACTTGTTATTGCATATCACCTTCACATGCTTAATTAGACCTTGCTTGAACTTTTCTAGTAAAGGATAAAGTTAGTTCAACTCAAACTCTTATTGACTCTATTTAATTTTCAAAGTCCATTTACAAACCAGGATTAATAGATCACACCGGACTGTTCCTTTACCAAGCATACTACATTTCTCCCCATAGTCATGCCTGGTTAAGGTCACAATGACACTGCCCTGAAGGAGCAACTGCAATGGTTCACAGGGTAGTGAGCAAGGGTTACCAAAATTTTTCTCTGAAGTTTTTGTTGTTTTGCTGGTATTTGGGATTGAACCTCCAGTCTTAACTGATAGCCAAGTGCTCTACCACTGAACTATATGCCCTGTCCCTCTTTTGTTTATTTGTCCCTCTCCCATCACTCTCTGAAGACAGGGTTCACACAGCTACTCAGCAGGCCTAAGTGATCGTCCTGCCTGAGCCGCCTGAGCAGCTGGGACACCGGGCCCATGCCAGTAGCCCTGTTCTTAACAGGGTTCTAAAGGGCACAGTCCAGCAGGTGATGCTGACTGAGTAAGCCCTTAGAGCTCAAACACTGGCTCTACCTCGCTCCTACACATTTTTGACTTGTACCCACCAGTTTGAAAAACATTTAAAATAAAAAGACAAATGCCAACAAAACGATTATTTCATAGTTTCTTACCTTCAGGCAAGCGTACTAGATGATTCCTTCTTACATTAAAGTCTCTCAAGGCTTCCAGATTACCAATTTGAGAAGGTACAGTTTGAATTTCATTGCAGCTCACATCCTATTTCAAAAGTACAAAGATAAGATTATTCTAATCACAAACTTGACTACTTTAAACTATTTAAAAAATGAGATTAAGCAAGATAATAACTACATTCCTTCCTGGTAGTTTTACACACACACAAACATATATCTACACACACACACACACACACACACACACACACACACACACATATATCTACACACACATATATGTATATGTCATCCTGTATTTAAAAATAATTCATAGTTTATACTCTCTTTAATTTATTTTAATTAAAGGCTTTTGACTGATTCTTCATATTTTATATAAGTTTACAGAAAAAATTTGAAATTAAAATTACATGGCTTAAGATATAAATAAGAGACCTAGAATATCAGATCAAATGAAAATACAGAAAAAAGTATATTTTATTTTATACTATTCTAATTAAAATAGAAAAATGATGAAAAATATTTCACAGAAAAGCCTTCATTTTTCAAAGTATCAGTTTGACTGTTCAAGAATATAACATTAAAATGTAGACAATGACTCTAATTTTTATCCAACTGATTATCAAGTGAAATACTAAAGCATACACAACTCAAAGACTATGGAAAGACAGGCTGTTACTATCTCGTCAGTCTGAGCCTGAAACACTTGATTCAGAGGCCTGTTGGTAGTTTGCTTGAAAATGAGTCTAAAAAGGTGACTAGCTACACCTCCAAGATTAATAAATCCAGAATTCCATAATTCTGAAACTAGACACAATAACTTACAAAACCATAGCAAATGTAGCAGGAGAAAGCTCAAGCTGTACACGAATACTTAAAAGTCCTCTGATACATGACTGAAAAAAGGGCTCACACATTCCTTACAAAGCCAGGCTACTTACCATACACCTCAATCAGCTTTAGACAGCTTTAGGACTTTTTATTACACACATTATCTATTTGTGAATCAGAGGAATTGGGGGAGGAAATTGCTGAGTGTGATTTGGCTCTCTCTTTCCACCACATGGGCCTCAGGGATCAAACTAGGGTTGTCCGACCTGGCTGCAGACACTTTTACCTGTTGACTCATCTTGCTGGCCCCAAACATTATTTTATTTTCTTCAAAAGAGAAAAGAATATAATTTTTGCCTTTCCTATTCATTAATGACTGAAGTAGAATAAAAAATTAGACTTTTAAGTCTAGTGCTCTAAGCATCAACATTTAAAAAAGGGTAGTAAAAGAAGCTGAAAGGGCAAGAAAAGTGGGTCTCTGGAAAGGGTTTTAGTAATTTATGATGTGTCTCTCAGAAAACACCTGGGTCGAAAGAAAGTCATTTACTTCCACCCAGAAATGAGGTGGGAAGGAAAGGAGAGAAGGATAAGGTAGAAAGACCACTGGAGAGACAGGCTCTGAAGTTACTTCCTCCTCAGAGGTTCCCTGAGTGACTGAGGGCATCAATTAGCACCACTTGTAGAAAACTAAAAGCAGCACCTCAAACACGTATCTATCTGTTGAGTGTGTAGGATTGCATATGTATTTTAAAAGCTTAAATCATTTGTTGATAACGATTGGGGAAACTAAGACAGGGAGACTGAGTTCAAAGCCACTGTAGGATACAAAGTAAGACCGTTTGCACAAAAAGTAAAATAAAGTAAGAACATGATCAAACTATATTGTACGAAAAAAAATAAGTAAAATGCTCATTCCTTTGACTGCCATAAAAATAAATAAAGGAAAATAACTTAAAGTATAAGTTATACTGGTTTCAGGTTAACAAGCCAGGTTCTAAAGCATGTCCTAAAACATACATTTTGGGTTTTATTTCCAAAGTCTAGCTAGCACAAAAACAGTAGCCTAAAATCCCAATTCTTAAATCCAAAGTCCTGTACCAAAGTAATCTAATTTGTCCAACTAGATTTATACCATTTTTTTCTGTTTACAACAACCATCTTTATTAATACCCCCCCCCACTATATTACTAAGGCTCAACTGACATAATTGCATTTGATCATTTCAAGTAATATGAAACATAGACTTTAGTTCAAGGATGCTGATTTCTAATCCGATAGTTCCACAGGCAAACTGTGTCATTTAGTGCTGGTTTCCTTAGCTATAAAATGCAGACAATGTTAGAATCCAGCTCATAATATGATTGTGGGGCTATAAGTAATCTGACTCCTAAACTAACTCAAAACATAAATACTTAAGAAATGACATCCAGGCCCAGAGAGATGGCTCAGTGGTTAAGAGGACTGACTGCTCATTCAGAGGACCAGGGTTCAATTCCCAGCAACCACATGGCAGCTGACAACTGTCTGTTAACTTCAGAAGCTGTCACTCTCACATAGACCTACATGCAGGCAAGACGCTAATGCACATAAAATAAATTCTTCTTAAAAAAAAAAACAAACAAAGAAACAAGAAAAAAGAAATGACATCCAGGAGCATGCCTGTACTCCCAGCACTCCAGGAGGCAGAGGAGGCAGGTGGATCACTTAGATGCTCGCCTGGTCTACAAGGTAAGTCAAGGCCATGGAGAGAAACCTTATCACGAAAAGAAAGAAAGAAAAAAAAAAAGATTTGGTTTCTTGGGCCAGGCAGTGGTGGTGCATACCTTTAATCCTGGCACTTGAGAGGCAGAGGAAGGCAGATCTCTTAAATTCAAGGTCAGCTTGTTCTACAGAGTGAGTTCCAGGACAGCCAAGGATACACAGAACAATCCTGTCTCCCAAAACAAAAACAAACAAACAAAAAAGAGACAGTTTCCTGTATATTCATAAATAATAGCAGGTAAAGTATAATAATATCTTAGAAAATATTTAAGGATGGACATCAGAAGAAGAAAACAGGAAACAAGTTAGGAGACTGCCACAGAGGGCCTCTGAAAGGCTCTGCCCTGCAGACTATCAAAGCAAATGCTGAGACTTATGGCTAACTGTTGGGCAGAATGCATGGAATCTTATGAAAGATGTGGTAAATAGTAAGATCGGGAGAGGACAGGGAGCTCCACAAGGAGAGCAAGAGAACCAAAAAATCTGAGTACAGGGGTCTTTCCTGACTCATACTCCAACTAAGTACCATGCATGGAGATAACCTAGAACCCCTGCACATATGTAGCCCAGGGCAGTTCAGTGTCCAAGTGGGTTCCATAGTAATGGGAACAGGGACTGCCTCTGACATGAACTGATTGGCCTGCTCTTTGATCACCTCCTCCTGAGCGGGGAGCAGCCTTACCAGGCCACAGAGGAAGACAATGCAGCTACTCCTGGATGAGAGCTGATAGACTAGGATTAGAAGGAGAGGAAGACCTCCCCTATCAGCGGACTTGGGGAGGTGCATGCGTGGAGAAGGGAGAGGGGGGCAGGGAAGTTGGGATTGGGAGGGGAGAAGGGAGGGGTTTATCGAGGAATACAAAGTGAACAAAGTATAATTTATAAAAAAAAAGAAAAAAATTAATTCAACTTTTCCACATAAAAAGTTCATGTTTTTTAAAGTGTTTTCATGGATAAACCTGGTTATTTTCTCAAAAAAAAAAAAAAAAGAAAATATATAATAGCAAATTATAGTTGACTATATATCCCAAAGATACAGTAAGAAAAAAATAAATACAAAAATCAAAGACCAACTTTTGGAATGACCATTCACTTATAAAGGTTAGGAAAAATCATAAAAATATTGTATTAAAATGTTAATATAAAAACTCAACTACATTATTAACTTATGTCTCAAGAGTTTAGTAATACAGAAATAATTTAATGCTGGTTAGAAAATAACCAATAATATTTCCCCATTTTGTGTGGAGATAGTAAGACTTATACGTTTCTTAATTATATGTCAAGCCAACACCATAAAATGACTTTTAAAAACAATATTTGATTTTTATCATATAGAATACCGTAGACATGTTGGACAATCAAAAAATAAAATGTTAACTTACAAGTTCCGTCAAATGTCTGAGATGTCCAATTTCTTCAGGAAGTGAGACCAATTTGTTATTGCTAGCAATTAAGACTTTCAATGGTAAGTTACACACGTGTACTGGCAATGTTGACAGTTGGTTCCGACTAAATGAGTAAGTAGAGAAAGAACAGTCACATACCACTGATAAAAATTTTCCATGTCTGTCATTTTAGATCCAAAAATAAGTCTTACAGGAAATAAATAGGATACTAGATTTAAGTTCCTATCAGTTTAATCAGTTCCCAACTGACTAAATTTAGACAGATAACAGGAATCTTTGTTTATTAAAAAAAAAACAAACATAAAATTCAGAAACATAAAATAGCAAAGTAGATCTCTCGTTGGAATAAATACAAATTAAAAGTTTACCATGTAAATTTAACCTCATAATAGTTCTTTTAAGGCTAAGTCCTTCCCTAAGAAGGTCTTTTCAAGATCTTTCATTGATTAACATAGTTTTTGAACCTTTTAAAATGTTTTAATCCAATAATAATTCTACTGCTATGCAGGTTTATTAAGAAAAAATGTTAACATTTACATAAAAATTTCTCTAGTAGTGATTTTTTAAAACTGATGGAACTACATATCTAAAAGGAGATTTTAGTTTTAAAATTTCCTTTTATTTTTAAATAAGTATATATGTGTGAGAGTGGGTTTATGCATGTGAGTGCAGCACCCAAAGCAGCCAGAGAGGGCATCAGATTCCCCTGGAGCTGCAGTTACAAGGCAGCTGTGAGATGCCTGATGAGGCTGCTGGAAACTGAACTCAAAAGTTCTCTCAAAGTGCAGTAAATGCTTTTAACTATGGAGTCATCTCTCTAGCTCCAGGGATGGATTTTTTTTTTTAATGTATATAAACGGGCAACAAAATATTTACTAGGAAAGTATTTCCAAGGTCCAATGAGATGGCTCAGTAAAGGCACTTTTCACATAAGTTGGGCAACCTGAATTCAACCCCTAGAACCCACATAAAAGCAGAAGTAGAGAACTGATTCCACAAGGTTGCTCTCTGCCTCTGTAAATGCATTACAGGACATAGCCAAACACTCACATTATGCACACACACACTAAAAATAACAATGTATTGTGTGTGTGTTTCTGTGTGTCCTGCTAGGTACTAAACCCAGACTCTTGTGCACACCAGGCTAGTGATCTATCAGCTAAGCTGTGTCCCAACCCATCAGATTTAGTATTTACGTGATAAAGTTAATTTGAAAATGTAACTGGAGAACCACAGCTGCAAGACTTCTACAGGCTTATTAGGTTAACAGCTAGTTGGGTCTGTTAATTATGCAAAGCTAAAAATAAAGGGAGAAACAAGAGAAACGTGGGGAAAATGTCACTATATCCTAAGAACATATTAGGAACTGCTGGTGTGAACAGATAGCATAAGAAACTGTTAACATTTCAGTGACAGGAGAAAATGAAAGATCATATAAAACCAGTTTTTCTAAATGGTACTATTCTTACCTAATATTTAGGAAGGTCAGAGCTTGTAAGTTTAGAATGGCCTCTGGGATATAGCGAATACAATTCTGGTACAGGTTAAGACTTTCCAGAGAAACAAAGTGACACACTTCCATAGGGATTTCTGAGAGGCGATTTCGTGACAGGTCTGAAAGAAAATGTAAAAGCTTTAAACACCATTCTTTGGAACTTGTTTTACTGAAATTAGTTAGTATGCTTCATAATCACTAGAATTCTCCAGTATTCCTATTGTGGAAACTGGTTTAACATAAGCACTGAAATATTTATTAACTGGCTGAGTAACCCATTAAACACACATTTTAAAACAGTGTTGCTAGGCAACACTTTCCTTTTCACTTTCCACACACACTAAAAATAAAATTGTTATTCTTTGTAAGTAATACACATTCTAAGACACTGGCCACTCATTATAGCAAAGTTGCATCACTAAGTTCCAAATATCAGCAGAAACAAATGGATCCCTCCAAAACAAAAAACAAAAAAAACCCCCCACCTTCCCAAGTATGCGTGTATATGAGGGGGGAAAGGCAGAGGGAGGGAGGGAAGGAGAGAAGGTATGATGCATTTATGGAGCCAGAGGACAACTCTCCAGAGTTGGTTCTCTCCTTGATTAGGTTGTCAGGTCTGGGCAGCAAGTTCCTCCTCGTATTCACTGAGCCAACGTCTAAGCTCAACTGCCCTACTCTTTACCAAAAAAAGTCACAGTTCTTTGTTAAAATCAACTCAGGATTCTTTTTCGCTCCCAATGACACAATATGAGCCTTAATAAAAATGGTAATTGAGAGAGAAATGGCTCAGTAGTTGAGAATACTTGATGATTTTCTAGACCACCAGAATGGGTTTCCAGAACCCACAGTGGGTAGATCACAATTGCTTATACAACCCTAGCTCTAGGAGATACAATGCCCTCTCCTGGTCTCTTTAGGGGGATACCCACGTACACGTACACTTACACACACACACACTTACACACACACACATTAAAAAACAAACTTGTTTCTTTTTTGTTTTTTCAAGACAGAGCTTCTTTGTGTAGTCTTGGCTGTCCTAGAACTCACTATGTTGACCAGGCTGACCTTGAAATCCCAGAGATCCACCTGCCTCTGTCTCTCCAGGGCTGGGATTAGAGGCGTGGGACACCACCTTCCAGCTTAAAATTTTTTAAAAACTTTTTTCAAAAAAGTAATTTCAATGAATAAAATCCATCACGCATATTCAATCATGATCTTAAAATTATACAATCCCTTAAAGAAACAAAAGAACTGATTAGAAGAATCAACCATTTATCTTGCCTTTCCTATATGAAGATATCATTGAGTGACCTACATATTTTAACCAAAGACTTAGATGATAACATGAAAGCATCCTAGTTATGGGTGAAAAAAATCCTGAGGATATCACTATTTTACAATTCTCAATGAATTAACAGACACAGAAGAAAGCATGAGTGGCTACCAAATTTTAAGATTAACTTTGTTTGCTTATTTGTCACACACACTCCCTAAAGAAGCCTCCTACTTGCCTACTGTGTGGTAATAATTTAAGAAAAAGATCACCGTCTTGCCCAAGCACCTCTTGACCCTGTGTGCACTTAGAAAAAGTCAGAGCTCAAAGGGTCTGTGAACGTAAATTGCTATTTTTTCAAAACAAATTTCACATAAGAACGATTTTGAGGACAGTAAATACAGCCTCTCTTCTTCCTAAAGAATTGTGAATTTTTTTTTTTTTTTTTGGTCCGAGACAGGGTTTCTTTGTGTAGCCCTGGCTGTCCTGAAGTTTTTTGCTCTCTAGACCAGAACCCTTGGTTTCTGGGTTTGTGGGCCTGACACATGAAGGGGAAAGGAGCAAAGAGGTTCTGTATCAAACATGGCAGAAGGCAAGGACCAGCACCCAAAAACTCCTGCTGCCCTAGTTAGCTGAAGGGACATGCCTGTCCTGCTGTACCTCGCTCTGTATTAAGTCTTAGGCTGCTATTCTGGCTTCTAGGTCCTTTGCATTTCTCTTTCTATTTTAAAATGAACTTGCTAAATCTCAAAAACAAACCAAAACAATGCATGTTTTTGAGAGCTCATCAAAATCACACCAATTCCAACAATGTGGGAAGAACATCTTTCCAACACTAAGCCTTTCAGTCTAAAAGCACAACTTGTTTGCCCAGCAAAGAAAAGCTTTAACACTTCTAAGTAAAGTCTCACATTTTCTCAGAGATCTTATAAAAATGCTGTTATAGTCTCATATCCTATTACTTCACAAATGACATAAAGTCTTCTCAACACTTGTTACATATAGAAGTAAAATAAAATACGTTGATTTTGTATCTGACAGCCTTAGTAACTTTTAGTTCAAATAACTCATCTGCAGATCTTTTCAGATTATTTATATGGCTCTATGAATAATGAAACCTTTGTTTCTTCCTCTGTGCTTCTCATTTATTTATGCAATTTCCTCACCCTGTTTGTGAGAACCTCAAGTATAATGCTGAATAAAAGTAACAGTATCTTTTTTTGCTTCTAATTTCAACCACTTTCTTCGTTGAGTCTGTATGAAATTATGAAAACCTAGGCTTGTAAGAATTTTATTGGTAATGAATGTTAAATTTATTAGTAATTTTTCTTCCTCTGAGATGATATGATTTTTATGTTTTATTACATTAATGTGGAATTTTCCTCTTTTTTTTTTTTTTTTTGCAAAAGTAGAGTCATTAAAAAGATGCGAGGATGCCTGGGATGCAAAGTACCTAACCTGTGATTGATATAAAAATAAATAAATTACATTTAAAAAAAATGCGAGGAAGACCTCTCAAGAGTAGAAAGGGACCCAATGGAGGAATTTTCAATTTTTACTTTTTATTATGCCATTATTTTAATATTTATGTAGAATTAATTCTTATCCTCATAAATTCTTCTATCACTGTAGAACAGAACTAATTTCCTAATGTTAAAGAAATTTTGTAATCATCTTGAAGTTCACGTGATGTTAACATCCGCTGTTCACCTGGTTGGATTTTAGCTATCAAAGAGGGCCTTTCTAGAGAGGGTTAACAGAAAGGGCAGCCCACCCTGAATCCGGGCAGTCCTACTGATGAGGAGGGGCTCAGATGAAACAGACAAGGAAAAGGAGCCCAGCAGCAGCACTTTCTCTGCTTCCGATGTGGATATAAAGTGGCGAGCTGCCCCAGCTGCCATGACTGCTCCACGATCGACTGTTCCCTGGAACTTGAGCCCTCAGCACTGCAGCAGTGAGGAGAGTACTACAAAGACCAGGCTCTCTGCCACGCGTTCCCTCGCCTGGGATGTACCTTTACTGCACTTCCTTTACACTAGACTTAAGTTTGTACAAGTTCTTTACGTATGTCATCATGAATGACAGAACTGGGATTATAACTCTTCTGTCAGGGTATGACAGCAAAACTGTATTGCTCTCATTTGGCTTGGAGGCATTCCCTCCTGTTCTATTGACTGAAAAGGGTTATGTAGGTTTCAAATTGTTATCATTATTTTAAAAGCTTTGCTGGCAAAGCTATCTAACCTTAAGAGTCTTCCTTAAAGAATTACTCTACGGGTTGGATTTCTTTAATATATTAAGATCAGGTAGGCCTATTTTCTTGAATTAGTTTTAAATTACGTTCTAGAAGTTTGCTGTTTTTGTCGTCTGCTTCTATTTTCATTTAGAATAAGATCTTGTTATGTGGTCCAGACTGATCTTCAATTCACAGGCTCAATCCTCTCTCCTTAGCCTCGAAAACATTGGGACCATAGGCATTTTGTTGTTGTTTTTCAGGTCAGGGTTTCTCTGTGTAGCCCTGGCTGTCTTAGAACTCACTCTGTAGACCAGGCTGGCCTCAAACTCAGAGATCCATCTGACTCTGACTCTGCCTCCCAAGTGCTGGGATTAAAGGCGTGCACCACCACCGCCCAGCTGACCACAGACATTTTTCTCATGCTTGCCTGGCTGTTTGCTATTTTTATTAGCAATTTAAAATTTTATTAGCATAAAGTTATTCCTAACAGCCTGTGTTTACAAACTTTCACGGTATCTATAGTGACTTCCCTGCTACACTCTTTTGCTTTGGTTATTTATACCCTCTTTCTTTCTTGACTGCATCACAGCTTACAACAGCATTAGCATTTGCTTTGCCTTTCTTCAGAGCCAGGAGTCGGACCTAGAGCCCTGTGTGTGTGTGTGTGTGTGTGTGTGTGTGTGTGTGTGTGTTAAGCACTCTGCCACTTAGCTACATCCTCACCCTACCACTAACTTCTGCTTAGCTAGCCTGCTCATCATATATGTGGTTTCTGTTTTGTTCATTTCTGTTCTTTATCACCTCTCTTCTACCAGGAGGAGTCATGTTGTTTTGTTTTGTCTTTCTTTTCAATTTACTGAGATATTTAGCTCACTAAATTTTACTTATTTCCTCTTCAAATATATGCATTTAAAGCTATAATTTGACAGACACGACGGCTTTAGTTGTAGGCAGAAGCAGGGTAAGTTCCAGGCCAACCTCAACTACATAAGATACCTGCCTTTAAAAACAAAACAACAAAAACAAACCAAGTTACCATCGCTCAGGAAGCATAGGCAGGTGCATCTCTGTGAGTTCACAGTCTATAGTAAGTTCCAGTCCAGTAGACCAGCCAGGGCTACATAGTGAGACTGTCTCTGTCTATAAAAAAACAAGAGAGAGAGATGGTGGTGCATGTCTTTAATCCTAGCACTGGGGAGGCAGAAGCAGGTGGATCTCTGTGAGGCCAGCCTGGTCTACAGAGCAATAAATTTGAGGACAGACAGGGCTACACAGAGAAACCCTGTTTCAAAAAAAAAAAAAAAGGCTATAAATTCTCTCTACTAGTATTGTTTTTATCTCATGAGCCTTTAATAGTATGGTATAAGCTCTTTATAGTATGGTATAAGCTCTTTATTAGGATATCATTAAAGACACTGATATCTTATTTCCACTATTATTTGATTTATTCTATTAAAATATTACTTAATTGCCAAAGATATAAGAACATTCTGGCTATATTTTGTCAGTGATTTCTAATTATAATAGCATATATATAATTTTAATCTTTTGATATTTGTTTAGATTTCCTTATGAGTCAGTAAAATGGCCAATTATGTAACTATTTCATGAGTCTGAAAAGACTTCTTACACTGGACATAGTGTACCAGTTAGGTCTATAGGTCACATTTGCTTAATTGATAATATTCATTCAATACTTGCCATTTTTTAGTAAGTTTTTCCTATCAATTGCAGGCAGAGAAGGGTATATTACATTCTTTTACTATTGTTGCTACCTGGTCCGCCCCCCCCACCTCCCCACCCCCGCTCTGTCTCTTTGTTAGTCTCTCTCTTTCTTTATGAGGATACAGTGGTATGTAACCCAGGCTGTCCTTGAGCTCACTATATAACCAAGGCTGTCCTTGAACTCCTAATCCTCAAACTCCCAAGTGCTGGGATTACAGGTGTGCACCATATTTGGCTTATCTGACAGGACTTTTAACTGAAAAAACATGGTTTATATTTAATAACATTACCCACTATAGTTGGATAATCAAAAAGGGTAACATGCCATTGTGACTTTGAATTATAAATGCTTTGTTCTTTTTTATTATTAGGGTTTCGTTTTTGTTCAAAATGGCAGTGCATCTAGATCCTTAGCTAATAGTTCTGATTTTATTAAAATTCAAATTAAGGAAATAAAGATAGATAATAAATTTTAACTAATACTTCCGTATCATTTACAGAAGATGTTCTGAATCTGTATGTCAAGTCAATACTTGAAAACTGCCTATTTTACCAGAAAGAGAAAAAGATTTCTTAGCTTTTACATTGTTTTATTTCTAGTTTTTGAGATAGAGTCTTGCTCAGACTGGCCTGGAACTTCAGATCCTCCTGCTTCAGATTCCTGAATGCAGAGATTACAGGCATAAAAGATTCCTATTTCTGAAGTACTGAGGACCGATTTTACACAGCAACACTGCACTAAAATGCTATGTATTTGCCAACGTGCGTAGTTCCAGTAGTTCCTGTCTTAGCGCATGATAAGGATGTGCTTATGATAAGTTCTTTTCTTCCCCTGAGACAGGGTTTCTCTGTGTAACCCTAGCTATCCTGGAACTTGCTTTGTAGGCCAGGCTGGCCTCAAACTCATCAACCTTTCTGCCTCTGCCCTCAGTCCCCCAAGTGCTGGGATTAAAGACGTACACTACCCCCGACCCTGGCATGCATGATGTTTTTATTTATGTATTTGCTTTAGTCAGAATTATGAAATCATTCCTGATAGCCTTCTCTATTTCCCAAACCTAATCCTACCAGCACATGTCAGTTTCTAGGACCAAATGCATGTTGAATCCATTACTCACATCTCCTCTATAGTTGCTTCTTATGCCTATTCTGAGTCAAACTAGATGACTCATGGAGAATTTTTTCATATAGAATAAAATACAAAGCTACAAATACAATACAAAGAAGAAAATACAAAACCTAAGTCAGCTTCCCAAGTTTCACATTAAAAAAAAAAAGAACAAATACCACGAGTTCCCAAACCATAGATCAGCAGAGATGATCACTGGACACCCCAAAAAACTAACAGTACATACACTATTTTGCTTTTACAAAAGGAAAAAAACCATAACATATTTATCTAAAGATGTACATTAAAATGTTTCAGATATTCTCGCCATCCTTTAGTAAAGCTCAGGAAAAGGAGAGACCACTGTATCACTGTGCAGCAGTGTGTGACTTCACACACTGACACAGAACTCTGACACAGGCCTCTGAGGTTTCCATCCCCCTGTCAGCATAACCAATCATCTGTTGTTTTCCCGACTGCAAGCTCAATTGAGACTGCCAAGTACTGTAAAAGCCACAGTCTGGATCATAAACAACTTTGCAATTAAGCTATTAAGTTACTTCTATGTATCACATCCTGAATGTGGCCTTGGTCTTCCAAATGCCATTTTTGTCTAATGAGAGTGATGCAAGCCAACAACTACACCAATCTTTGGCACAGCTTTTGAATATTTATTCAGCCCAGCAAGGCAAAAAAAAAAAAAAAAAAAGCCTATTTAGGACTGATAGAAATACAAGAATGTTTTTGGCATGGGAAAAGATGAAAGTTCCAATTAATTAAAAAGAAATGTTTCGATTGCTCTTCCAGGATCTAGCTGGATTAAGTGCAGTCCTCATCCTTTATCAAAGAAACTTCTTTTTGTGACAAAGATCATTATAGAAAACTGATCAAAAATACAGAAGTGTGGAGCCCAATCCCAACCAATACATCTATAAGACAACTCCTATACCTAAGGCTCAGATATAATCCTGGAAGACAGGATAGAAAGACTCTAAGAGCCAGGGGAATAAGAAGTTTCTTGTGAAATTGTGTCTCCTAGAAATGGCAGAAGCCACAGCCATTAAGTCTTACCAACATGTCTGCCTAAATATGACCTGAACATGGACAACGCTGATATACATGCTAACATGGACAGGGGAGAGCTCAAGAGTCCTCAATTGTACAGAA
>CM053753.1:53296324-53453530 GCA_028658305.1 Pachyuromys duprasi | reverse complement strand
ACCTTTATGCATATCTTGCCACGCTGGTCACTGTCCTAGCTCACAGTTGTTGAACTAGGTTGCAACTAGGTTGTATCTGTTTAATTGCTTCCCTCTCTCAGCAGTGTGCACAGTTTGCATTTGGAACCATGAATGGTAGACCACAGGAGAAAGGCCCTCAGGTTAGATCTGAAATCCAAAGGGATTCAATGTTTTCAGCAAGAGAGGTTTACCATCAGTCCCTGAGATGCAACCAAAGGCTACACAGATAATCTGTATTATTTGGGAAGTCACTTGGACTATGCTGAGCAACCATCCAAAAGGAGGTTTTTCATGCCTGGGTCTAGGGTTTTTGTTAGGCTATGGTTCTTGTGGGGAGCATATTTGCAGCAGCCATCAGCTGTCTAATCGGACTGAAGGCCCACTCCACAGATGAAAATCATATTGACCACAGCTTCTGCATACTGACACCATGCCTGATACTGGAAACCCTGACAGTTTCACAGGGCTAGTGAGAAAAGAATCTAATGCTGCCGCTTTGCTAGACCAGCATAATTCCTTACTTCCTTCTAAATCTACCTTTATGCCCACACGTTAGTGCAGGCAGCACCCCTCATCAAAGAAGCCTCTTGCTCCAGCAAAGGAGATCATCACTAAAAACCACAACTAGACACAAATCATGGTGAGCCTGCCCCAAAAGACAGACACATCTTTATCACAGCTCCTGCATCTATGGCTCGGGGAACATTTCTGAAGAGGGGAAAGAAAGATTGTAAGAGGCAGAATACCAGGAAGTCTGCAGTAAAACAGCCTCTCTAGAAATGGCTGTGTAAACAATATCAGAACAATGATCTATGAAAGGGGGAAATTTTCATGGGGTCCCACCTACAGACAAAGAACTACAGGCTATAAATTACTGCTGGAAGAAGAATTTACCCTCTCATAGGGATGAGACTCTAATTGGTTGTCTAATACAAAGTGGGCAACCCTGAAACCATATACACAGCATCAACAAAAATGGATCAACAGGTATATCTTTTCACATACTTGTACATACATATATGTAACAATAACAATCAAAGAAAAACAGGACAACAACTTGAGATTGGAGGGGGACATGGAAGAGGTCTGAGGGAGAGTAGTTGGAAGGGGCTAAAGGGAGGACTGAGGAAAAGTGATATAATTCTATTCCAATTAAGACATTAAAAATATTTCAGTGAAAAATGCTTTAAGTAATTTGTTTCACAAAGTCCTGATTATTTTATCTACAAAACCATATCTACAACATTAAACTCATTTCAAGAGTATTTATTTTGTTTTTAAGTGTATTAAAAGGGAAAAAACCCTAAACAATAGTTTTTAAAAAATCATTTCAGATTCACACCAATTTTTATTAGTAATATTATTTTTGATTGACATTACAATTGTATACATTTATGGAGTACAATGTGTTTTGCTACACAGTGACTGTTGAGCTCATTAGTATATTCATTTTCTTACTGACCTATCTTTTTAATGGTGGGATATCAGAAATTTACCTTGTTAGTTATTTTGAAACATACATTATTTACTGTAGCCATCATGTCACACAGTAGTGACTGTATTTGGAGGGATGAGACTGTATTGTTCAGATCTGTATATTATATACTTGTCACAAAGAACCTAACAGGTGTTCAATAAAAAACAGTGACTGTGCCAGGTGGTGTTGGCATACACTTTTAGTCCCAGCTCTTCGGCTGGTGTTATAGGTGTGAGCCAACATGCCTGGCTAAAGTCTTTTAATTTATGCTATTCCTTTTCTATTTAAAAACACCCAAGTAATCATTTCACTTGTGTACATAACCGACTGTCAGCCTTGTTTATTTTGGTGTTCATATTGTCCCACATCTGATTTCTGGAACTCCCCTTCAAGTTCCTGAATCTTTTTGATATTCCTCCTCCTCTTCTTTTTAAATATTTGCTAACATTCTGATACAAGATGTTCCAGGATTATCTCAAAATGTCCTTACTCTGGTTCTGGAATCAGCTAATTTCTTAGCCTGTGTAACAGAAATTTATAACAAGGTACATTCTGGTGGATAGAGAGGGGTGAAGCTAGTAATCCAAAAGAGAAGTGCAGAATTAGTTACTGTTGCATTATGCCACTAAGTTTTGAAGTGTTTTATTAAACAGCAATGCAAAAGCAAACCAGAAATTGATAACTGGAAGCAGAGGTATATCAAAACTGACAATATCTGGTATTGACCTTATAACCAGCTTACAGAGGGTGCCTGGCCAGACTCTCTGAAGACCATATAAGCTGTGCCAGAGCGGTTGGGTACAATTTAAAGAGTCCAGAAATATATGCTGAAAGACGTGTTTCTTAAGAAATATTTGAAAGTAAAGAGAACCACCATATGCTCTGTATATCTGTATCCACTCCTGGCATAGACCCAAAGAACCCTGTATCCTATCACAGATATTTGCACATCCACGTTTATTGATGCTCTATCCACAACAGCAAAGAATGAAAATAGCCTACATATCAGTCAACAGAATACAAATGTGACACATGTACAAAATGAAATGTTATTCAGCTGTTAAAAAGAAAACCAATATCATGAGATCTTCAGGAAACAGATGGACTTGGGAGTATATTGAGTGAGATGGCTCAAACCCAGAAAGAACGTTTTCCCTCATATGCAACCTTCCTCATAATGTATATATGTAAAAATGTATATATGTAAAATATATATGTATATAATATTTATATAATGTATAATTATATATGTAACGAGGTATAAGGGTGGGTATAAATAGGGAAAGTTATATTAGGTGATGAGAAAAGATGGAATGCAGGCAAAATGACACATGAATCATGGAAAAAAAGCTATAACGTTATTTTTTTTCTCCTTCCAGCTCATAGTTGTTTCATGGTAGACATGTGGGTTCATCTTTCTGTGTACCAAAGTAGCAAGATCCACTGTGCATTCCAAAGACTCCAACATGTGCTATTCCTTTGGGACAGTGATTATAAAAGCTGGGCTTTCTTTTTCATTCTATTGACTAATAGAGCAGTAGCCACCAGACATAACTGGTTAGGAATGCACTGGTCACATGGACCCACTTAGAAATAGTGATTTTGAAAAAATCATTTTCAGGGAAGGGTTTTCAAACAATGTTTTATTAATTCATGAAAACCTTCATGCTGGCATACAATGAACTTTTATTATAATCATCAGCCCCCAATCCTGGGGGAGGAGTTTTATAAATTGAATTTTTTCCCATTTTCTTCTGTTTCAAACTACACAAAGTCATTCTATGATAGTGTTATTTTATTTTAGTGTTTTGTTTGTTTGTTTGTTTGTTTGCTTGCTTGCTTTTGAGACATGGTCTTACTGTGTTGCCCTGGCTGGCCTGGAACTTAGAGAGTGCTGGAATTAAAGGCATGTGCCACCACACTTGGCTATTTTAAGCTGTACTGCTCTACATAAAATAAAGTATCATTTAAAAATTGTTTAAAAAGAAAGAAGTATGTGACAATAAGCTGGGCCCCCAAAGTTCAAGGTCATCCTTTTTTTTTTTTTTAACTTCTGAATACTGCTGATCACATTTTTGTTTACAGGTGGCTTGAAGGAGCATGGGCACTTTATCAGTGGCTACCTCACAAGTACTCAATCTTTTCTTTCTCACTCAGCTCAAGCTGTGTAGCAGAGGACAAACTTGAACTTCTAACCCTCCTGCTATTGGTTCCTGAGATGAAAGACTATACTACCATAGAGAGATGGAAGTCTATTTTTTTTTCTACTTTTAGTAGTTTATGATTTTTAGGAACTAAAAGTTACTTTCTGAGGACAAGCCTGGAGCCCAAAGAACTCAGGTCCTTTGCAAGACCAGCAAGCATTCTCCACTGTTGAGCTATCTCTTTAGCTTCCAACCTTGTTTTCTGAGATACGGTTTCTCACTGGAATCTGGGGTTCATGATGAACTAGGTGGCTAGGCCAGCTGGCCACTGAGCCCCAGGGATATTCCTGTCTTGGCTTCCCTAGCACTTCAATGAGATCACAGCTTGAACCAGTACACTCAGATTTTTACACACTCTTAAGGATTGGACGCAAGTCCTCATACATGGGTCAGATGTGATGGCTAATGCTGATAATCATTTTAACAGGACCTAGAATCACCTAGGAGACAAGCCTCTGGGACTAACTCACAGGTTAATGGGTGGGGTCGGGGGAGGAAGACCCACCATAAAAGAGGGTGGCCTGAACTATATGAAAAGGAGCATTCATAGTTGTCTTCTTCCTCACTGAGCAGCTGACCCCTGTCACCATGACGTCTATCTTGATGGACTGTACCCTAGAACTGTGAGCCAAAATAAACCCTTCCTTCTGCAAGTTGCTTTTGTCAGGGCATTTTATTATAGAAACAGAAAGGCAGCAAGACAAGCAGCAAGTGCTTTAGCAACTGCACTTTCTTCCCAGCTGCAGCTGGCGTGGCACTGTCTTTCTAGCTGATTTTTAACTTTTCTACTTTTCTTTGAGACTGTGAAGATTATAAGGTACAAAAATACTTTTGACTGCTATAATACTGCTTACTTCAAATAAGATAGCAAAGAAAAGTAGAAAAAAACATTTAAAACACTAGATTCCAATTTAAATCTTGTGAAGGAAAATAATTACACATATCTCAGTAGTTTTCTAACATTTAGCTTAAGTTGTTATTTATTCTCAGAGAAGTCTGTAATTTTGTCTGTTTTCTTTCTTTTTTCAATCTTGCCCTTTGATGCAATCACCATTTTTGGCTCTTCCTAAGTTGCCTGAAGCAACATTCTTTTTTTTTTTTTAAGGACTAGTGTGTGATTGTCATGTTGAAGGTGCCTGAGATCACTATATCTTCCTATCATATCAAATACTCTTTTACCCCATTCTTCTATTCATTCTCATGAAAGACAGCAGAACATTAATATGGTAACATCTGATAAAAAGGAACTACTTATGTGGTAAGTTACAGTCACTTGACCTAATCAATCCTAGTACTTCCAAGGCAGACTTGGGTTTTCTATGCCCACAGAGACCAGCCTGAACTCATGCAGCTGTACAGAGTTCAGACTTCTAGCTCTTCTCCACAGCAAGCTGTTTAAAATACAAAGAGCTAGGAATCCAGGGACACATTCCAAACCTCTCATTTGGGCAGTGTGCACTGACTGCTCTTAGCACAAATGTGTCCAGTCAGGTAGCTATGAGGATGTCTGCTCAGCTCACAGTATACTCTTTCCTCTCTCATTCCTAGGGGCTAAACCTCCCCAGATTTTCAGTCCTAAGTACCAGTGATACTTAACTATGGGGACCCACTCTCTCACAGTAAAACTGAACTTTGTGCTCTTGAGTCATGACAACTTAGTACACCAATATCTACCCCAACACTATTCACAATAGTCAAAAAGTATAAACACCCCAAATGCCTGAGTGGATGAATGGGAAAACAAAATGTGCTCTGTGTAGTCCCAGCCTCTTAAAAATATAAAATAAAAAGACTGGATCTTGCCACATAGCCCTGGCTGGCCTGGGACTTGAAAGGAATTCAACTCTGATTCATGGAACATCACAGATGAACCTTAAAAACATTAGACAAAACTAAGTGAAATGGACCAGAAAGCAAAGGACAACTATTGCAGGGTTCCATCCACACAGAACCCTGAGAACAGTCAAAGTCAGGGCCACAGAGTCATTTGGTAGAATGGTTACTGAAATGGGGTCGGGGTGGGGAGGGAATCAAGAGTATTTGTTTGGTGGATAAACTTGTTCAGTTTAGGATGTTGAAAATTCTGGGGATAGAGAGATGACACTTTGCATAACAATGTATATTTAACACTAGTTAATGGCAGTAAATTCAGTTGTGCATATTTTACAACAATAATAAAAATCAAATGTATCAGAATCAAAGTAAAATATAATTTTCCTTTTTTTAGTAACAAGTACATTGAAAATCTTTAAAATTAGCTGGGCATAGTAGCACATGCTTGTGATCCCAGCACTCAGGGAGGCAGAGGCAGGCAGATCTCTGTGAGTTTGAGGCTTGCCTGGTCTACAAAGCAAGGCCAGGACTTACAAGGCTACACAGAGAAACCCTGTCCCTCCATCTTTAAAATTACAGGCTTAAAAAAAAAAACACCATTATCTTATGCTTTAGCAATTAACTGTGTAACACATTACAAAAATTCAAAGCTGACTTTAATCTCAAAATTTTATCTGTGAAGCAAAAACTGACACTTTTTCCTTCCTAATGCCATTTCTCTTTACCAAGGAAAAATATATTTTAATATTTTCTTCAATCCAGCTAGATAATTATGATAGTAAGATTTACTTCTCTAAATCCCAGTAAGCAAGCCAGGAAAATCTAGGTTCATTCCAGTTCAAACAAAATGTTTTCAGCAGAATGGTATTTAGTGAGAAATGCTAGCACTCAAAAGTCTTGTGTTCTTTAATAACTGCTTCAGGCCATCCCACACAGTGACATCATCCTTACCAAATAAAGCCCATTATGTAATAGACACATACCGTATCATCACTTTCTATGTGAACATTCACTACTGTGGAAGTAAGAGAGCCCGAGATTATGACAATCTTGATATATTTTTTCAACACTGAGCAACATAATAAGAAACAGTTAACTACAAACTACAAAAAAACTTCTAACATACATAGCTCAATATTAAATAAACTAAAAAACAAAATTCTTAGGCTGGTCAAATACTTAAAAGTGTCATATCAAAGTAATATGAGCACTTAACAAACCACAGCTCTGCTCATGCTGTTCCCCAGCCTAATACCAAAGACAAGGAACACAAAGTTGCCCTTGTAGATGAAGACAATTTGATGATGGCTGTCATACTTTTGATACTTTGCTTTAAATTTGCCACACTGTAGAAATACTCTGTGCTTACATATTTCATTTTTGTTTTCAACCACTACACTATGCCATTCGTATGAAAAACTTGAGGTAGAAAGCAGAAGCAGTTGGATCTCTGAGGTTGAGGCCAGCCTGGTCTACACAGTGAGTTCCAGGATAGCCAGGGCTGATACACAGAGAACCCCCGCCCCCCAAATGTTTTATCTAAAACTTCTGAAAGCTGAAGATAAAGAAAAAAATCTTGCAAACAATGAGGAAGAATAGAAACGACAGTAAACATCACACAGTGAAACATGATGAACAAAGAAAGTGGGACATCTTTGAGATGCTGAAAGAAAACAACTGTTCACCCAGAATTGTATCTATAAGAAAACACCCTTCAAGAACGGAAGAGGGGGACTGGAGAGATGGCTCAGAGGTTAAGAGCACTGTCTGCTCTTCCAGAGGTCCTGAGTTCAATTCCCAGCAACCACATGGTGGCTCACAACCATCTATAATGAAATCTGGTATCCTCTTCTGGCCTGCAGGCACACACACAGACAAAACAATGTATACACAATAAATTAAAAAATCTTTAAACAAACAAACAAAAAAGAATGGAAGAGGGAAATCAAGGCATCTTCAGATGAAGATAAGCTAAAAGAACCTGTGGTCATTAGAGCTAATCTAAAAGGATGACTAAAAGCGGTTCTCTAAACAGAAAGGAAGCAATAAAAGAACAAACCATAAAACAGTAAAAAAGAACAGTGTATCAGCTTGCCAGGGCTGCTATAATACATAGTACACACTGTGGTTTAAACAACCAAAATCTAGTTTCTCCTGGCTCTACCTTTAAAAACCAGGAATTACCCCAGTAATTCCAGCACTCAGGAGGTAGATCATTCAGGAAAGAGTTCAAGGGCATCCTCTAAGAAATAGCAAGTTAGAGACCAGCCTAAGCCACAAGAAACTAGCTCAAAACCAAGCAGGACTGGGTACAGCACAGCTGGTCCAGTCCTAGCCTAGCAGGCAAAGCTCTACTACCCAACACTCTGGGGGCAAAGGCAAGAAGACCAGAGGTTGAGGGAAGAACTCAAACCATACAACAGGCCAGAAGCCAGCCTGGACTTTAGGAGGGGATTTTTTTTTCTTGTTTTGTTGTCACACTACTAATCTTCTCAGAGTTCCCTTTTGTTATATATTGCTTCATCTTTGGTGTCATAGATGTTCTTCAAGTATAGACTGTCTCAGTCCAGAATAGTTCACCCAAACCAAACTTAGAGCCTTAGTTCTGAGAGAAATTCAGTTGTAGTTCTGAGTTTATTTTCCATTTCTCTAGATAAATTTCCTTATAACATTTTTTTTCACAGCCCAGTTTTGGAAATATGTACCAAAATTTTATCAGCCCACATACATTTTTTCAGCAACCCACTCATTGGATATGTGGAAAGCATAGCTGTGAAAAAGAACTAAGGCTGTTTTTAAGCATGACTGATTTACTGCGAGAATGTATACACACCAATGTCCAAAAGCAGGGGACTTAGGAACTGGCTACGTTAGCACACCCTCACACTGGCAGTGATCTGTGATCATGGAGATACTGCTGCAAGCGTGAGACCACTATCTGATAGCAATGACAGGAAGCCTAAAAATAACTAAAATAAAGACGTCACCTACATCATTAAAAAGAAAATCCTCAGGGCCAGTGAGATGACACTTACCACAAAACTAGAGGACCTGAGTTCAATCCCCAGGACCCACATGGTAGAAAAGAACTGAGTCTATACAGACACACACCTCACCCCCACCTCCTCAAAAAGTAAATGTAAGAAAATTAATAGAAAACCCTTAAAATAACAACAACAACAAAAGCCAAGGTAAAATTTAAAAGTATCACTTAGGAGGAAATTAAATCATGCAATAAGAAAAATAAATGCTTTTAGCAAAACACTCTGGGAAAATACAATACCACACAAAAGTCACAGCTCAGCAGAAGGGCAAGTGCCTAGGATATACTAGGTTCTAGCAATAGAAAAAAGAAAACATAGGAGGCAGAGGCATAAGGATGGCTACAAGTTTGAAGCCAACCTGGATTCATTGTCCTGAATTTCAGGACAATGAGGAGACACAGAAGACTCTATCTCAAAAACAAAACAAAACAACAAACAAAAAACCACAAACTACAAGAAAAAAAAAAAGAAATGAAAGTGCCAAGCACATAAAAATAATGGCACCTTTGTTACTTTGTTCCATATGGCTGTGGTCTCAAACCATACAACCATAAAAATCAGGCAGACATTGCACAGATGAGAATGCTATTTGAGGTTAATGAAACTGAAAGTCAAACTTAAATTTCTTGAACTCAGTATCAATGCAAAACTAGTCTAATTCTTGTGTTCAAATCACTGTCCTACACATGATTTTTAAATGTACAGCCAAAGATTGTGGTGTAAGCCTTGTAATTCCAGCACTGCGGAAGCAGAAACAGGAGGACCACAAGTTCTAGGTTAGTCTGGACTACATGGTAGGTTTTGCACCAGTATGGGACACGCAAAGCGACTGAGACCCTCCTTAAAAACTACAAATAAGGGGCTGAAGAGATGGCTCAGAGGTTAAGAGCACTGCATGCTCTTCCAAAGGTCCTGATTCCCAGCAACCACATGGGGGCTCACAACCATCTATAATAAGGTTTGGTGCCCTCTTCTCGCCTGCAGGTGTTACATGTAGGCAAAACACTGTATACATTAAAAACAACAACAACAAACTACAAATAAGAAGCAGGGTGTGGTGATGCACCCATGAAGCCCCATTACCTGAGAGACAGAGGTATGAGAATCAAGAATTCAAAGCTAGTCTATGCTACATGAAACTCAGTTTCAATAGTAATAATAAAGATAATGACGCCAAAAACCAAGTATGCATCTCCGTTATCCTAGTCAAAACCAGGGAGCATATACGGGGTACATCTAATAAGATACTGTCATGTTGTCAGCTTGACCAGATTGAGAGATGCCTAGAAAAACTGCCAACATCCATTAAGGTGTTATCTGTCAGGCTATTTATGTGTAAATCAGCAAATTATAGGAGAAGATCCATCCATTAATGTCAACTGCATTGTCCAGTGGGATGGGAGCTTGGAAAGAACATGTTATAGAAGACAGAAGTCACCTGGTAGGCAAGTTCAATTTTTCTTGAATGGGTACAAACTTCTGCTGCTGCCACTGCTTTGAGAGGGGGCCCCAAACTCCAGCTTCTTTAGCCTTTGAACTGCACTCACAGCAGTGACTTCCTAGGGTACCCCTCTTATGCTGAGGTCTCTAGCTTCTTAGAATGAGCATCTATTTACTGCCTTCCTTTCCTCTCAAGCTTGAAGATGGCCACAGTGGGAGTCTCCAATTTCTAACTGGGTAAGGCAGTGTAATAAATCCCTTGTATAATTACATATGCCTTCAACTGGTCCTCTTAAGAACCTTGGCTAGCATAGATCCTATCATTAAATCATCTTTCTTCACAGAGGCTCTTACTAAATAAATATGACTTAGGACACATAGGAATTATAGGCTAGGCATCTATGTTATGCTTATATGCTACATATATATATATATATATATATGCACATATATGCATATATGCTTATATGCTGGATTTCCCTTCAGATCTTGAGACATTGTGTTTTGGTCTGAGTGTGCTTGCAGAAGGTCCATGTGTTGGAAAGCTGATCCCTAGAGTAGCAATGGAACATGGTGGAACCTTTAAGAGCTGGGGCTTACTGCAAGGTAAGGGGGCACTGCCTTCGGAAGGTATTAAAGTAGCTCTTGTGGCACCCTGGTTTGTTCCTTTCAGAGCGAGCTATTATAAAAGTGCAGCACTAGTCCTCCTCTGCTCTCCATCATTCTGTCTTGTCATGTGACCTCTTCTGCATGTGCCACTGGTAATGCCCTCACCATAAGGCCCTGACTAGAGCTAAGCAGAAGTAGGTAATATACTCTCAGACCCTCAACATGATGAGTTACATAAAGCTCTTTTCTTTATACACTATTCTTCCTGAGATATTTCATTGCAGCGATAGAAAATGGACTATTAAAGATAAGGTTAAAAACAATTATATTGTCAAGAGATGGGACCTGCTTTCTGAGTTTATAGTCCCTATCCTAATCTGTCAGTTCCCCAAATTTTTATTCCTTTTCTTTGTTTTGGATGGGGTCTTATATAGCTAAGGCTGGCCTTGAACTTGCTGTGCAGGTAAGGATAACCTTGAACTGCTCCTCCTGCCTCTACCTCTCAAGTGGATTACAGGCATACATCACCACATCTAGATTTCCTTTTAAACATGTAATAAAGCTTTTCATAAAATATTCTTACATTATGATCACTGCTTTATCTCGTATTCCTCTCCCATTCCTACAGATATTTATAAATGATTATACCTGCTATGGCCCATATACATGTGTCACTGCCCACATCATTTGACAGGTCTGCTTCCCCAACAGTGCTCCTGAAAACCATAGAAGATGTAGGCCAAGAATAAAACCTTTTCTTTGTCCATCCTGCTTCACATGTCCTCTAAACGAGACACTGTTATCCTTAAAGAGCCTTGGTTCCTTTCAGTGAACAAAAGAACACTAACTTCTGGAGCCTCATTTTTATATCATCTCACATGGCAACTAGAGCCAGACAGAGTGACACTAATAATCATTTCATGTGGAAAAGCAGCAGACTTTTAAAGTCATAAAAAACTATCTTATATTATTTTAAATTATCAAAAATGTAAGTTTTAAAATTTAAAAGAATAAAGCCTTAGGAATTCTTTCTCAAGAGATGGTTCTTGTCCATCTGGTCCATCTTCTGCACCTCGAACCATTAGGATGCTTGCTTACAAGCAGCTTTAAAACACTACCCCTAATGTGACTCAGACTCTCTAGAGGTCACCTTCTAGGGCTGTACATTGCTTTAAAACTGACATGGGTGATTTCATGCACTCAACTCTGAGAACCAACAGGCAACAGGTCTTCATTTGATAATGAAATGGCCATTAGTTGGTAGCAGCCTGCTTACACAGTGAACTCAGGACAACCTGGGCTACACTGTGAGAGAAGTTAAACTAAATGAAACTAATTAACTAACTAAACTGGCCAGAATCTGCAAATTTATTACATAGAAAGATGAAAAGAAAGAACATGCTTATAATCTTAGTCCTTAGGAGGAGGATGGAAGATCAGAAATTCAGAGACATCTGAGGCAACATAAAGAGTTTGAGGCCAGCCTGGGGTATGTAATACCCTAGCTCAAAAAACAAAAAGCACCGTGTTATTGGGCTTCTCTTAAACTAAATGAAACTTGCACAATTATCAAATTACATATACCAGATAAACACAGAAACCCAACATTATTTTGCAATGATCTTACAATTTTGCCAGACTCAGAAACTGTTATATTGCTGCTGGTTTTATCTGGGGTACTGATACCAATTAAAGAAAGTCTGAGCATCTGTTTGACAGCAAAACCATGTAAAATTACTAGTTGTGTCCTTAGGGATGTTTTGATTAAATTCTACATTAAACCAGTAACAAATTAGTCATCTTTTAGTCCCAGCACTTGGGAAGCAGAGGCAGTCAGATCTCTGTGACTTTGAGGCCAGCCTAGTCTACAGAATGAGATCCAGGACAGTTAGGGCCTCTCTGTCTCAGAGAAGAAAAAGTGAGAGAGAGCCAGCTATCATTATTTCCAAAGCTAAGAATCATCTCATTTTCTCATCTACCAGTTTGTTTTCTAAGGCTATATTTCTATGGCTCTATTTCTTGGGAAAATACAATTCATCAAATACGAATCATAAAGAAACAGATTTTGAACAGATGAATAAAGAGTAAAGATAATGACTGAGTAACAAAAAGTCTCTCATGACCTAATGATTGCACTCCATTAAAGTACACTGTCTGGGCTAAAGACATGGCTCAGCAGTTAAGAACAGGCATTGCTTGCTCTTCCAGAAGACAGGTACTACTTTACCAGCGCCACATGCGCCTGCACCTATGTGCACATATGGGCCCCACACAAGTAAAAGAAATAAAAATAAATCTTTAAGGAATATTAATCTGTCAGGTGTGGTGTCTTTAATCCCAGCACTTGGGAAGCAGATGCAGGCAGATCTCACTAGTCTTCATACCGAATTCAAGGATAGCCAAGGCTATACATAGTGACACCTTGTTTGAAAGATCAAAAAACAAAAATAATCTTTCTCAAACTCTGTCCACAGACTGAATATGAATGGTTCCCAGCTCACTTTACAAAGCCAGGACTATCTTACCAAAGCCATATAAAGGCATAAGAAAACAAAGGCATAGGATGATAGCCCTGATTGATGTAAATGCAAAAAAGCCCTCAACAAAACAGTAACAAATTGAATTCAACAATTCATACAGTAAAATGATCAATCACACAGTCAAGTGAGATTTATACTTAGAATTCAGGAATAGTTCAAACAAGTTAAATTTAACCAAGGAAAAAGTTATACTTCAAAACCTACTCAGTACTGATGAAAGAAATTGAAGGACACATACAGATACGGCCCATGTTCAAGGCTTAGAGGACTATTATTAAAATGTCCATATCACTTAAAGGTGTTCTCAGATTCAAAGAAATCCCTGGCAAATGACAGTTTTTTTTTTCTTTTTAACATGGCAATTTTCACAGAAACAATCATGGTGGTGCTATGGACATGGTGGAGGGTTTCCTGATCCTAGCCTAGGCAACATAGTAAGGCTGTCTGTATAAACAAAACCAAACAAAACCCCCTGGGTTCCATCCTAACCATCAGAAAAACAGTCCTAAAGTGTTTATGTGACCACAAAGCCCTTAAAGACAAAAGGAACAAAGTGAGAGTCGTCATACTGTCTGATTCCAAAACCTGTCAGGCTGTCGTATTCACAACAGAATGGCAACAGCATGAAAATACATACGCAGTGGGAAAGAATAGAGCCCAGAAATAAACCCAAATATTTTTGGTCAAAAGACTCTTGAGGACACTACCAAGAATCACAACGGGGAAAGAGCAGCCCTTTAGTAAGCGGTCTGTCCATGTGCAGAAGATTGAAATCATGCTGGAGAAATGGCCCAGCCATTGAGAGGACTGGCTGCACTTGGAGAGAATCAAGATTGAGTTCCCAGCATTCACGTGGCAGCTCACAACCATCTGTCACTCTAGTTCCAGCAGATTAGATTACCCCTTCTGATCTCCCTGGAAACCAAGCACCCATGGCGCACACACATACATACAGGCAAGACATGCATAAATATAAAATAATATCAAAAAATGAAAACTGGGCTCTTTTACCATATAAAAATTCAACTAAAAATGGGATTTAAAACCTAAATGTAAGACCTAAAACTATAGAACATCTAGAATAAAACAGGGGAAGCTGGCTGTACTTCACACTCCACACCTTTAATCCCAGCAGAGCAGGTGATCTCTGTAAATTGAAGTCCAGCCTGTTCTACATAATGAGTTCCAGAACAACCAGGAACAGTGAGACCCTCTCTCAAAAGAACTACAACAACAAAACCCCAAAAGATTTAAACAAAACAAAACAAAAACAAAAACAAAAACAAAAAAACACAGAGGAAGGACTCCATGACATTTGTCTTGAAACGTTTTTGGAAATGACCCTTACAGAAAAGGCAGCAAACGGTCCCAAATGCATACAGAATTCAAACAACTCCAGGGAAAAATATCTAACTCAATACCAAAAATATGACCTGATTAAGAATCAACAAAGACAGAGGGCAGGATGGCTTGTCTGGTAAAAGTTGTTGTTACCAAATGTGACAACCTGAGTTCAATCCTTGGGGCCCACATGGTACTCCTGCAGATGGTCCAGTGCCCTACATATACACGTGTAGCATGTACACTGTGGCCCTTGTACCCCCCCCACAAAGTTAATAAAATGTAATAAAAAGTTAAATGGACAAAGCAGCTAAACAGATATAATTAAATGGAAAAGGTATTCAATATCACTAAGTGCCAGAAAAAAAGAAAATAAAACCCGCAAAATACCTCCTTACCTATGAGAATGGTTATTATTAAAAAGACAAAGAATTACAAGTGTTGATGAGGATGTGGAGAAAGGTAATTCTTGTACACTATAACAAAACTATTTTAAGCCAGGGGTGTTGGCACACTCCTATAATCCCAGCACTCAGGAGGCAGAGGCAGATGGATCTCTGTGAGTTCGAGGCCAGCCTGGTCTACAGGGTGGGGTTCCAGGACAGCCAGGACTGTTACACAGAGAAACCCTATCCCCCAAACAAAAACTTTTATGACCCGGCAATCATATTACTATGAGTTGGACAAACCTGACTGCAATGCTTTAGAAGTCCATTCTGACCTCCACCCATGCAACGCTTCTTGGTTCCTTTTCATTTCTCCTGTGGAACCAGCTCCTGGATTTCTAAGATAAACAGTTCCTTGGTTTTCTTTATAATTTTAATGTGTGTATTGTTCCTGCTTTTGAACTTAAAAAATATCTATACTGCATATACTGTGTCAAATTTTACGTGTTCAGCATTATTTCCATGGGTTGTCCATGTAACAGATCAGAGTTGTAGCTCATTCATTTTCACTGCTGGGAAGTCACACGAGCAGATATACCATAATTGACTCAGGTCTTACTGATGAGCACTTGAGTTGTCAAGTATGAATACTGCTATGTGCACTTATGTGATATAAACATTCACACACAGGCATGGCTCACATGAGCAGACATTCTAGACCACAGAGCATGTGCCTCTTCATCTGTGCTGGATAGTACCA
The DNA here is from genome assembly GCA_028658305.1 of Pachyuromys duprasi. NCBI lineage: Eukaryota > Metazoa > Chordata > Mammalia > Rodentia > Muridae > Pachyuromys > Pachyuromys duprasi. The sequence goes on along the minus strand of CM053753.1, from coordinate 53,437,875 downwards.
AACTTGTTCTCAAAGTGCCAAGTTTGCTTTCAGGATATCAACTCCCGCTTCCACCAGCAGTGCATGAGCTTCTCCACTGGCGCATTCTTTGTGGCATCATCAGCTCTGTCAGTGGCACCTCAGTGTGGTTCTGGTTTCCATTCTCTGACTACTGAGGAGGGTGAGCACTTTCCCAAATATTTACTGGCCATTTGGAATTCTTCTTTGGTAAAGTATCAGCTCAAGCTTTTCCTCAGTGTTCTTACTCTTTTTATTTGCAAAAATCCTATATATATCGTACACACCATCTGTGTTTATTGGAAAAAGGCTTCTTTCACATTGTGGCTTCTCTTTATGATGTGCAAACTGTTCTCTAAAATGTGTTTTATGTAAAAAAATCTGTTATCAATAGCTTTTGTAGGAAAAATAAGCTTAAGATTATACATATAATACATATATATTGTATATATGTATATGTGTATATGAACACACACACACAGTTTCATGAAGCTGGCCTCAAACTTGCCAAGTAACAAAGAGTGACTCTGAACTTCTAATCCTCCTGCCTCTACCTCCTGAGTGCTAGGATTACAAACCAGTAGTACCGCCATGTCTGTTTTATGCAGTGCTGAGAACTAAACCAGGTGTCCCATATAAGCATTTTGCCAACTGAACTACACCAGCGTGGAAATAAGTTCAATAAACCATTTTAAACACTTGCTTAAGACTCCCTTCAAACAAAATAACCTAAATTTTAGAGGAGCAGAAGAAGGTGCAAATTGAGTAGGAAGGGCCGCGAGATGGCCCAGCAGGTAAGGACACTTAATGCCAGATGACCTGAGTTCCATCTCTAGGAACCGCCTGGTCATTGATCTCATCTCCATATGCATGTTCTGGCACACACACAATACACCTAAAAATTTTAGTAAGTAAGAAGATGGAGCAATTTTTAGGCCCAGTTGTGACCCTAAAGTTAGTAGCATTACATTTGATGCCAATGGATTCCCTAGGAATTCAAAATAATATTCCTTTGCATGAATTATCACATTCACCAAACTTTTTTCCTCAAGCACAAATGGAGTAATTGCCTCACAAATGAACTGAAAAGGATATCTGATGCTATATAACTTAGGAGTTATATCTTCTATAACTCTACCTCACAAAGAAACAGATGTAGAAGAAACTGGACCTTAAGAAACCCTGGCTGAATGCTGCTGGCATTCTTTCCGTCTCACACTGACTCTGTGGTCGCCATCCTACTATTTACCCTTCCTGTTTCAAAAGTCATACGAGTGTAGAGAAGCCTGGATTCTACCCTGGAGCTTCAATTTCAATCTTATTTTTAAATAGCTTTAGAATAAACCTCCACAGTTCTCAACACCATCATAGCCTCATCTCTCTTCCTAAGTGTTTATGTGTGAGATGTTAGTAGAGGTCTTTTCACCTCTCCAGCTCCCTTTTCCAGTGTCCATACAGTATACAGCTTGTGTTTCTGAGGCAGAGAAGAAAGGAAGAATCATGAGGATGAATCTTTAGCCACCTCACCAGTCCAGCATATTTATTTATTTACCTATCTACCTACCTACCTACCTATTTATTTATTTATTTTGGTTTTATGAGACAGGGTTTCTGTGTAGCCTTGCCTGTCCTGGTCTCACTTTGTAGATCAGACTGGCCTTGAACTCTGAAATCCACCTGCCTCTGTCTCTCTGAGTGCTGGGATTACAGGTGTGAGCCTCTGAACCAGGCTCAATATATTTTTAGCAAAGAAAAAAAAAAATCACATAGGCCTCTCTGTTGACATGCTTGTGAGTGGTTTATAGCTGAGTTCGTCTTTGCTGTCACCAGCCCTTTGTCTCTGCCCTCACCTAAGCCTTTACTGAACACCTTTGTCAGATTCCTGGCTTACTATTTTTATGAATATAATAAAACTGGTAAAGTATGATTTATAATACAAAACATACAGAAAAATTTCAGTTCCATTCATTATGCCTCAATATCACTGCCAAATAAACTTTTCTGTAATGATAAAAAGGTGTTTTTTTTTTTCTTATGACTAAAACAGTTTTAAGCTGGGTGGTGGTAGTGCACTCCTTTAATCCCAGCACTTAGGAAAGCAGAGGCAGGAGATCTCTGCGAGTCCACGGACAGTCTGGTTTACAGAATGAGTTTCAGAATAGCCAGGACTACAAAAGAGAAAACCTGTCTTGAAAAAACGTCTACCAGAACAGTTCAATATAACAGACAAGGTCTGTCCAGTCTGTTGTCCAACATGACAAATATACTTACTGAGCACCTGAAATGTGGTTCGAATACTTTAAGAATCAATTATTCATCTTCTATCCAGCCATACATCCATCCATCCACCCACCCAACCATCCACCCACCCATCTATCTTGGATATGAAATATAGTATCCAACACATGCTAGTCAAGTACTCCACTTGAAATTTTTTAAGATTTATTTTAGCTGTATAAGTGCTTTTCCTGCATGTATGTTTGGATATCACACATGTACCTGGTGCCAGTGGAAGTCAGAAGACAGTGTTAGATCTCCTAGAATTGGAGTTATGGATGATTGTGAGCCACTATGTATGTGCTGAGAAACAAACCCAAATCTCACCAGTGGCCCAAATCTGAAGCTCAGACTTAAAATTTTACATTTATTTTGTGTGTATGCATGTGTATGTGTGAGTATGTGCATGTGTATGTGCACATGTAGAAGCCAAAAGACAACCTGTTAGTCAGTTATTTCTTCCCAAGACAAAGAAAGGTTCTGGGGATCAAATTAAAACTGTCAAGCTTGGCAGTTAAGTACCTTTGCCCACTTAGCTACCTCACTGGTTATTTTATTTTAAACAGATATATATTTTAGGACATTTCACTGTGTTGCTGTTGTTTGATACAGGGTTCCCTCACCTTAGCCTCTTGAGTAGCCAGAAGCACTGGCACACAACCACCTTGCTTGCTTCATTAGTTGCTTGACTGAAACAAGGTCTTAAGCTGGCCTCAAACTACTTCAGCCTTCAAAGTGCTAGTATTACAGGCATGTGCCTCTAGATAGAAGAATACTTTTTATTTTAATAGCATCTATGGCTAGTTACTATCACATTGAAAAACTTATGAATATACACATATCATGATTGATTTAAGAAAAAACACATTATTTTCATTTAAGACTTAGCACTCTAGTACATATTTCAAAGACTTACAAAGCCAAAGCCATCATTTTTGTGGGTTACAGATTATACTCTTGATGAGTTAAATGTAAATGGCATTTTAGCTGTCTCCATTCTACTATTACTACCTCTTCTTCACTTCTCCTCCTCTTCCTCTTTCTCTTCTTCGTTAGTGTTAGTGTTTTTTGAAACAGGGTTTCTCTGTGTAGCCTTGGCTGTCCTGGAACTTGTCTTGTAGACCAGGCTGGCCTAGAACTCACAAAGATCCACCTGCCTCTGCCCTCATAAAGACATGTTCCACTGCCCAGATCCATTCTTCTTGTATAGGAATAAACATTCATTTCTTACAGTCTTAATCCTCACGATTCTGATGATACATTATGTTGGTACACCTATTACATTTCCATTTATTTTCTTTTTCATGTGTGCAATCTAATTCTTCTCTCCCCATCCGGTCCATACCATGTGCTCTTTTCTAATTCTGAGGCCTTGGTTTCTTGTTTTCTGTCTTTCAGTCAGAAGACATTTCTTATAACTTCTGACTCATGTTTGCTGTCTGTGAAATACTATCTATCGGGCCATCTCACTCTTCGGTCTGAAGCACATCATTTAGATGAGAAGGCTTCTCATCCACAAGGTAATTCAGATGGCACTAAAGCTCCTCCAAGCTTTACAAGTCTATGAACTCGGGAACAGGCCTAGTTAGGGAATTTTGTTTTGCCTCAGGCTGATTCTTCCCCCATTTCTAAAGGCTAGCAAAGACTCACTTTTCTGTTCTGGGAAGGAAGAATCTGAACATCTGAACTTTCACTATCATTTTCTTGAATTCATGCTCTAGCCCCAATTTTACTCTAAAGCTACAGGTTTATATTTCTCTTGGTTGTACACATCATTAACTAGCAGTGTTACCAATCATGGTAACAATGAAGGTACTGGGCAAACCAAAGAAATCTTCAGTCTCAAACTTGTATGACTCAGTGATCAAAAACACAGGCTTTAAAATAATATGTGTATGACTATTCTTGAGAAAGGGTATTACTATCTAGCCATGAACTTCCTAAATAGTTCAGGCTGTCTCAATTCCTTGATCCTCCTGCCTCAGCTTCCTAAAAGCTAGGATTATAAGCATATACCAACATGCCTGGCTATTTACAAATTTGAATTTGAGTTCTGTTACTTTCTGGCTGTGAAATCCTGACCACATTATATCATCTCCTGAGTCTCAATTTTCTGATGTGTGGAGTGAGATAAAAATAACTTAGTACTTGCAATTCATGTAATTGTTGTATTTTGTGAGGTATTTTAGCACAATTCTTGGATTATAAAAAAAGCTTACTGCAGTTCTGCAGTCTGCATTTAAAATGTGTAAATATGAAAAGCTTGGCCCTAGCCTGTAATGTTACTGGAAAATGGTGGAACTGTTAGGAAGTTAGGTCACTGGAGTTTTGTTCTTGAAGAGGATGCAGGAGCCCAGCTCCTTCCTGGTTCGCTGTTTTCAGGGCCATCACAAAATTAGCATATCTTCTCTGCTTTTGGTAACTTGGTAAAGTAACCAGGGACTAAAATTTCTGAAGCTCTGAGCCAACAAGCCTTTTCTTCCTCCTCTAAAAACATATGTGCATATGAGTACATGTATTTAGGAGGCCAGAGGTTTCAGAGTTCCAGGCAGCTGTGTACAGTCAGATGTGAGTGCTGGGAAGCAAATGCAGTCCTCTTCAAAGCACCAGCTCCATTTCCTCCTAAGCTGACAATCACTGGTATTTTGTCACCTGAACACAGACAGCACTGACCGATCGACTGAGTGACCGCCAAGCCCTGCTACTAGCAATAGTGTTGCCTTTCCGGCCCTCCAGCATTAACAGCGCCTCGATCTTCACTTTTAAATAAATCCAACCAGCAATTTTACACTTTTGATTCCTATCATGCTTTTCAGGATGGCATAGATTATTATTTCTATAGCCACCGAGACACATCACTAGATTCATAAACACTCATGAGGCTCCCTTCATTTTTACCTCTCCTGAGAACACCTGAACATGCCCAATACATGAAAGTCTTTCTCTCAGGCCCTTCAAATAATTTTTATAAACACATGTTTTCCCATGAGGTCCCCCATGCTCTTTCAAGGCAGATCCTCTTCGTATATCGAAAATGTTAAAGTCCCTTAGCTAATAAATATTGGATGATTGTTGACCTCTCTCTAAATCTGTTTGGTCTCTCTTCCACATATGTGGACAGTAATTCTTATATTCTCTTGGCCAATCATTCATTCTGCCAAATTGTCCTCATTACCACAATAAAAGCAGTTTCAATCTCTTAATAAGGATTTTATATAAATAAATTCTACTAAAATTAAGCAGAAAGGGTTTGAAACTGTAAACAGTCACATGATTTGAAGGTCCAGGCACAGTACTTCAGATGTGGCTACTGAGCCTACAGCTCAAATGCTGCCCACAGAACTGTGTACCTTTCTTTCCATCTTTTAGCTCTACTTTCCACTAACTGACAAGCTCCAGGCTCATATTTTATTTTATCTGCAACTTCGTGCCCAAAGCATGCCTCTTTCTCAATAGTTAATGAGAAAATAATGTAAAAGTATACTAGCAAAATAATGTAGAAAATACTAGTGCGTGCTGATGGCAAATGTGCTTACTTCTGAACAACCTCTGTGGTTGTACTATACTGACTGACTGACCATTTTAGGCCTGAGTCACATGTATACCCTATTCAGAGTGGGTAACCTCTCAGGGTGGTTCACTAGGAAAACTGAAGTGCTGTTACGAAATAGAAGGGATTACATAATGATCTTGAAAAGATAACCCCCATACTCTTCAAAGTTTTCTATACTGTCTACTACTGCCCAGAACAGCTTTTCTTCTCATTTCTGCCAACCCAAACCCAAGTTGTAACTTTCCTGCTCCAAGAATTCTCCTGCAATGTCTTCTAAAATCTGGTCCACTGGATTAAGTAATCTACTCCAAAATAGGCATTTGTTTTTCTTAAAAAAACAAAACAAAACAAAACATTTTGTCATTTCCTCAGTTCGCATAATTCTCTAGGTTTAATCCCTACTGCCACAAAACAAAAATTAAAAAAAAAAAAATCTACACCTCCCCACCACCACACTCAACAGGGTTTCACTATGCAGACCAGGATGGTTTCTGCCTCACAGAATTCTGCCTGCCTCTGCCTCCCAAGTGTAGGATTAAAGGTGGCTGCTATCATGCCCGGCAGTATCTACCTTTTTAAACAAACGGGGGTGGGGGGCAACCCAAGGAAGATTTCCTGACAAGCTTAATTATGTCCAGTTGTAAATGGTACGGGGAGTTAGTGCCGTTTCTTAGAATGTTTCTTGGAAAGCTCTTGCTTTCTACCATGGACATTCCATACTTAATGAAAGAATAACCTAGGAGCCAACTATGATACAAATTTACATGTTAAATCTTCTATAGTACTACCCTAGGCAAAATATTTTCACTCTCCTAAATCTGAATTCAGGCTTGAGAGATGGCTCAGTTGTTAAGCAAGCATAGTGCTCTTGCAGAGGACCTGAACCTACAACAGGTGGCTCCAGCTCCAGGGGAACTGATGCCCTCTTCTGACCAGTCTCCTTAGCACCTGCATGCATATGCACATACCCACACTAGACACACACACACACACTAGACACACAAAGCATTTAAAGAGTAGTAAGCCTGGATTCATCAAGTAACTGCAAAAAAAGAAGAATGGGTTTTAGAGTTATGTTCCTAAAGAACAGCCTTGGTCCTTTAGCTACAGGTTTTGGAGCACATTATTAAACATATCTAAGCACTGCTTTCACTATCTGCAACAAGAAGAAAACCGATGCCTCACTGCTCACGGAGAAGCTGCTTGATAAAGTAGAGAAAACAGAGTGAACTAAAAGTCTACCAGTAGCCGGAGTGTCTTTGAGTTAATTTCCTATGAAAGCGAGTGTACTCATATTTAATCCATGTTATGTGTATTTATCAAGGCAATATGTTCTAAACATCTAAGGATGAATAACAAATAATGAACACTCAATAAACTACATCACTGGCATTAGACTGCCTGTTTAAAACTATTTTTGCTCTAATTACTCAGGGCTGCAAGAGTTAAAAATCAATCTGGTCTAACAGGTTATAAAATACTTTGTGATCTTTTTAATCTCTTTTTTCATACTTTTGACCAGATAAAATGTCAATCAACAACAAAACCTTTGACTTACTACAGTAACATTAAAGTATGAGTAATAATAAACATTAAAAAATCAGAGCTCAAAAAGGAAAGCTTTTCTTGAGAGTAAATATTATTCTTCATTAATGTCTGGTTTTGTCAGTAAAACTTTTACTTCTTGATGGCTCAAACTTTTGCTCCTAGATTTACTTAAGAGCAGATAAGATAATAAGCTAGATAGACTCCTGTAATTGTCTTTTCTTTACCTTCAGGCTTAGTGTAGCAATAGTGAAATGACTCACCTCAATATGAAAATCAGCCCTGCTAATCAGCCCTCTCTGGAGCAGAATCAAGAAAGCAGGAAGGGGATGAATGACAAGTTTACAAGATGCCACCAACACACATACAAACTCCAAGTAGCTAACCGTTCATGTTGACATTATCAAGTTTGACTTCAGTACTATCAAGTAAAGAAATACAAATTATATGCAAAAAATGCCTCCCCCAAATAAACCTCACTAACCAGAGAAAAAGTTTCTTTGGAAGTAATAGTTTCTGGGGGTAACTTAACATCTTTGCTTTCAACTTTTTTTTTTTTAATATTTACAGCTGTCATGTTTGTGTGTATGTCTTTTATAAGGCAGCAGGCAACTTGAAAGAGTCAGTTCTCTCCTTCTACTATCTAGGTTCTGGGGATCAAACTTGGGTTGCCTGTCAGGCTTGTCAGAGAGTGCCGTCTAACCAGGCCAGTTCTATTTATTTTTTTCCAACATGAGTGAATTATACGTAAAAATGACCCATCTTTGATGACTCCACAAGCTTAAGAAACCATCAACTCTTAAGATTTTAAAATCAAGCAGAATGCAGATGACACAATGCATACTGCACATTCACTAACTACACACAAAATATTTAAGCAGCTTCATAAGGGACCACTCCCCTTATATTTATGTAAAATAAAAGGACCCAGTTCTCAAGCTACTCCCTGAGGAAATTATATTTTAAACACAAGAGGAACGCTGTAAAGCATGTTGAATACCTCGGTCACCATACATTGTTTCCCACTAAGGAAACCAAATAATTCTTAATTCCCATTCTCTTTCCTGTCTTAAACAATATAAGGCGCAGCAATGTTTTTAAAGGGAAAAACAGATACAGACGAGGTAGACAATATCCTATTAACTTTTTCTTCTTTTCACATTTCCTCGGAGGACACTAAGAGCGGAAGACGAAAGTAATGAGCACCTGAAGACGGGCTGTTTTTACAAGTACTCTTCAGTCAGGTAAATAAGTTGTTACAGCGTTGGGGTCCACATTACACACACTCACACATACTCGCGTACACGAGGGAAAACGCCAGCGCGGACACGGGTCCTTTGACAATGCAGCACCCAGCGTCACCCGGACTGCGGTGGAAGAGCGTGCTGGCCACCCTCCCCAACTCTCAGCGAAGTCAAGGTGGCATCGCAAACCCGAAGGGGCCTGCAGACACCGGGGTGGAGCAGAGTCCCCGGGGGTCACTGACAGCGCGGTCTCTAAGAGCCGCTCAAGAAGCACCAGCCCCCGGCGCCCCCGTCCGGCTTCACAGACGCTACCGCGCGCCGCCGCACCCCGGGCTCCGGGTCCGGCCAGGCCGGGAGGCTGCGCGGTCCCGCCAGCCGTCCCCGTTACCCCGGGAGCCTCGGGCCGGTCCCCCCGCCGGCGGGGCCCTCCCCACCGCACACGTCCCGGGTGGCAGGGATGCCCGCTCACCAGCCCGGGTGGTGTCCGTCAGGTCGTGGTTGGCCGCTCCCCGGGGAAACTCCCTCAGTTTCCGGCCGCTCAGGCTCAGCACCCCGGTGACCGCCGCCTCCTCCAGGGCTCGGTCGACCGAGCGGCTCCAGGAGCCCGGGCTAGGGCCGGGGCCCACCCCGGGGCTCGGCCCACAGTGAGCCCCGGAGAGGTTGGCTCCGGACGCCACCGGGCCAGAGTACTCCGCGGCCGCTGCCACAGCTACCAAGCCCGCGGCCGCCATTTCCCAGACAACTCTCCGGCCCGGCTCTGCGCACGCGCCGCCCGAACCGCTGGGTGGGCGGGGAAAGGGCTCGCGGACCCCGGGCGGCTCTCCGCGGCGCGCTGGACGCGGCTGGGAGCCGCCCCACCCACGCCGAGGCTCTCCGGGGAAAGCTGAACGCACGCCGCAGACGGCGCTCTCCTCTGGGCTCCCTAAAAGGGCACTGCACAAACCACCTTTAACCACCCAGTCTTCCTCCCCCAAGCGGTGGATTAAGATTCTTTAGCCCTGTTGCTGCCAGAAACTTGGGCTCTTAGAGGGGACTCGCTGGGATGTGGAAATTGTCTGTCAACGTGTCACCTTACCTCTAGATCTAAATTGGGATTGGTGCATATACTGTTGGTTTTTGAGAGGGAAAAATACTGTGCGCAGATTCGGCTGCAAAGTCCCTTGTTGAAATTGTTTTAGATTCTCCGTTTTATGAAAGAGATGACAATGATGGAAACAATCGTATAAATAGTATGGCTGTTTACGCAGATTTTATCACTGACTAGAACAGAACCAATAGTATTTAAATCTAACATCCAAATCTGACTATGATAGGGATTAAATTTAGAACCTCAAGACCAAAACTGAAACTATTCAGAAACTATTCAAGTAATGAGTGAAAAATGCCACTCAAATTTAAATTAGACCTCCCTAGTTACTGCAGTCTCTTCCCAAATGTTTTAAATTCAAGCCATTCCTAATATGTGATGTAAATTTCAATTACCATCTATTTTAATTTGCTGTCAGTCTGTTTCCTAAAGAACTGTCTAATCTTATTTGGAACCCAAGGAAGCCTGTTACAATAAGGCAACAGTAGGGCTGGAGCGATGGCTCAGAAGTTAAGAGCACTGGCTGCTCTTCCAGTGGTCCTGAGTTCAATTCCCAGCAACCACATGGTGGCTTACAACCATCTATAGTATGATCTGGTGCCCTCTTCTGGCGTGCAGATGTACATGCAGACAGAACATTGTATAAAATAATAAATAAATATTAAAAAAAAAAAAGACAACCGTAAAAGGCTGAGTGTGATTATCTATCAGAGTTCTCAGCAAAGCAATCTCAGGAATGAGGCTTTTGAACCAAGCCTGAAGAATCATTAGGTAGTATAGGATGACAGAGAACAAAATTCCATAATGAAGGATGAATACACACATATTCAGGTATGATTTTGATGAATCTGAGAGCCTTAAGACATAAATGAGAAAATCTATCACAGAGCATGAAAGAAAATACGAGCTGTGAGAAGCTACTCATCCATGATTCAAGGCCCAACTTTAGGGAAGCCAGGACAAGCATTTTCCTGAGTTTCTAAATTCAAGAAGTGGTAAAAATGTTTCAGTAATAAAGTTGATCAGTAAAGGTGGCTCTATGAACCATTTTTATTTTTAATAAGAGCCGAAAGTAGCCCAGGCTGGCGTTGGCCTTCCATGCCCTGAGAATACAAAGCAAGAATATATCTGATACCATGCCTGGCTCTCTCCACAACATGACATTCTAGTTTCTTTTGCAACAAGTCCTACAATAAATTATTAATGTCTATTAATGGGTTAATTCATGGCAAGTAACGTGTATACTTTGTCAAGTAATGTTTACCCAATATATGTATATTTTCCGGTCTTTCTGAATTTTTGTTATTCTTTGAAAAGATATTAACCAGCCAGGCACCTGCAGTAATCCTAGTGCTTGAGAGGTTGAGGAAAGAGGATCCAGGCCAGCTTAGCTACAAAGGGATACCTGTCTTGAAAAAAAGGAAAAGATTAAATTGGGCTGGCAAGATGGCTCAATGGAGCAAAGAAAAGAAAGCTTGCCACACAAAGCCAATTTAAACTGACTATTCTCTGACCTCGGTGTGTGCCCACTCACACATCACACACATGAACATACTCTATAATCTTAGGGAATTGCCAGATATACCTTCCCAAATGCACTATTGTCATCTGATTTATATTTATATAAATTCTAACAAATTCTCAGTAATATGACCTCTTTTCCTATTGACACCCACACTCCACTGCAATCTCAACATACTATGCTAATCCTGAACTGACCAGATGTGTAAATTGGAGCTATTCTGTTTGACTTGATCTGAAGTCATTAGTGAATTAAACTCGATGCTAAACACACTTCCCATATCCCAGGGAGATATAGGTTGACCATAAGAACAGTAAGAGCATGGAAATCAAGAGTAGATATATTATGTATTAACACCAGAGTGAATGTTGAGGGTAAGAAAGTCTGTAGATATCTGAAGGCCAAAGTAAATTAAATCTGTGGATTTGGGGAGGAACGAAGATGCTACATATACTATTATATGAGAAAATGTTTTTAAAAGAAAAAAAGGTGAGGACTGGGAAGAGTGCCCAGTGGGTAGTTCCTTGCTATGTAAGCATGAGGACATGAGTTGAAATCCCCAGCATTTAGGTAAGAAAGCCACATTTGGCCACATCTGTGCTATAACCCTAACACTGTGGAGAGGGGACACTCAACATCTTCATCTGGCCTCTGAGCACACATAGGCATGTACCATACACACAGGAAAAAGGTATTTTAAATCATCTGAAAGGGGGGGGGAGTAGAAAGAAGGCTGGAGTTCCAGTGTAAGAGAGCTAATGAGACCCTGTCTCAATTAAGCAACTAATGAAAGAATGAAGGAAGCTGAGTTATGCCTGCATGCTCAGCTTCTGACTTCCAGAAGTGATTGCAGTGAGTACTAGTGCACATGCACACACACACAGAATATGTATATACTCACTCCTGTGCACATGTTCACACACACACAAACATGTAAAGTATCAGGCCTGCAGAAATGGTTCAGTGGTTAAGAGCACTGGCTGCTCTTCCAGAGGTTCTAATTTCAATTCCCAGGAACCACAAGGTGGCTCTCCACCATTTATACTGGGATCTGATGCCCTCTTCTGTCATGTAAGCATACATGCAGACAGAGCACTCGTACAGCATAAAATAAATAAGGTAGCAGTAAAATTAAGCCCAAGTTGCAGTCAGCTCATTGATTAGAATGTGTTGCTCTTGCAGAGAATCTTTCGGTTCTAGCACCCACGTGGTGGCTCACAACTCTAGTTCCAAGGCATCTGAGGCCCTCTTCTGACCTTGCCAAGCACCAGGCACACATGTGGTTCATACATATAAACTCAGACAAAAAACACACATCTATAAGAAGCTTTTAAAACTTGTTATAGCTCAAGGAGACGTTTTTGAGATGTGTAAAGATTTGGGACTGCAACTATGAAATGCAATGTGTAGAATTCTCACTTTTTTATTCCCTCAATCTTTTTTTATACAGCCTAGGCTGGCTTTGTTGTTTTTGAGAATTCATAACTTTAGAAAAGAATTAAGAATTGTAAAAAAGGTTGTAAACAAAAGGGGTATAGAAACCAACTACCTTATTCAACTACCACTCTGCTGTAAGGAAAACCCAACAAAAGGGGTTGTTCAGCCTCAGGAGCTGACAGGCTCCCTTCTTCCTGTTTATTTTATAGGCCAAAACTTAACTCATTCAATACCAGAGGCAAGTTTCACTACAATTTCCATGGGCACCAGCATACAGTGTATATACATACATGCAAGCACACACACAAACACATAAACCAATATTTGAAAAGTAATAAAACTTATTATGGCACATTCCTGTAAACTCTGCTGAAGCCTAACCGTGTGCTTCATAGCCTACAGAGGAAGGGAGAAATGGAGGGAGAGAGGAAAGTGGAGAGAGACTGATTGTAATACCACCAGCCCCACCCTGCCCAGCTGCAAACAACCATTTCTAAAGGGAAGCTTACATCACATACGCAAAACGGCAAAATATCAGAATTCCTTATAAATGTGAAAGGTCTACTGATCAGAATGAGTAAGTTCTTTTTTGCTTTAATATGGCCTGAATTTGGAATATACGGAATTCTTTGTAGTGACAAGTAAAATACCCCCAAATTGCATATACTGTGTGAATTACATTACAGGCAACATTTAATATGAAACCCTAACAAAACTAAAGCATTGACAATACCTATATGTTTCTTAAACATAAGTATTTTATAATCCGATTGTAATTAATATAGTGAAAACTTTGTGTCCATTTTTAAAAATACATGTCAGATTAGAACACCAGTCTTTTTCCTCCACGAGTGTCTGAGATGGGGTTTGAGATTAGCAGTCATCTTTCCAGTGTACACGAAAACACTGGCCTTGCCTAATGAGTTTCAGTAACTCTATCAAAATAATAAAGCAGAAACACTGGTCTTGCCTAATGAGTTTCAGTAACTCAATATCAAAATAATAAAGCAGAAATTATCATTGAAAAAGTAGATTCAGTGAACATGCCACAAATACTGGCATAGGGCTATTACTAACTCTTAGATATCTGACATTAAATACCACAAAACCACTGTCTGTGTGTGAAGTAGTTTACTGTCCACTGCAAATTATATGATGTGAGGCTCAAAACATGACTGTTACATTTAAGGTTTAGAAAATGTTGGGTCTCACTTTACTAAGATGTAAAAAGAGGGGCTAAAGCGGATGATTTTCGATGGCTCGTCCTGTGTCATGCTTTGCATTATAAACAATTTCTCTTGGTTACCTCAGGTTTGAAACTCAGGTTACCCATACATGAAATGGCCAAAAAGCAGAGGAATACCAAGAGTGTGGAGTGAGCTGCTCAGTGTCCTCCTAGAGATCATAAATATCACTACAAAATGCTCTGTAACACAGAACAACCTAAAAAATCACAACTCAATCTTTATAGCTCAGAATAACTCATGTGAAACCTGTTACATTTTATTTGTCAAAAATGAACAGCTTCAGAATAAATCTAATGTAACTTTTCCAAAAAACACCAAAAAGTACAGTTGTAAAGCACCTCCTCATTAAATACAAACTTTCATTTTTGTGATGCACTGCATCAATGTTTTGCATACACCTTGATGCAAAGGAAATTTTAAGTTGCACCCTGTTTAAATTAAAAAAAAAAAAAGGCTTCAAGAACTGAACAAGGATGACTACAACCACATTCCAAGAAAGAAAATTTTCCTCCAACAAAGCATATTGTTTTGTTTATATACAACATGTTCGTTTTAACTTAGTTGTATCAAAGGCAATATTTACTTTGAGAGAAAATTAAATTACAGACGCATGAAGAGCAAACATTTATTATACCAAAGACACTGTTTTTCAATGTACTTAGAATCAACATTTGGGCAATTTTTAGGATTTTCCGAAAATGGAATTACTAATACCTCTGTATAATAATATTTAAAACAATAAGAAACAAAGACTTTTATACTGTATTTTTAAAAATTGTTCCAAAGATAGTGTTCATGCTCAGTTGTTTTTCCTTTGCTTTAAAATAAGCTACCAGCAAACCACTCTAAAATGTTTTGTTCCTGAACCAAATATAAGTATTCATATTGGCAACAATGTTTTATAATGAGTCCTTGGCCTCAATGAAAAGCATCACAGTTAAAGAGAAACTAGAGTTATTTTCAAAATCTGTGATTGGCTTCCAAAAGTCCCTTATTAAGTAGAAGTACTGGCAAATAACAGATATTGAGGGTAGATTTAGATCTTTGGTATAAGCATGAATTGTTGATTTTCCCAGGACTAGCATAAGCCAGTAAGAAACTCAAGCGCATCAGACACTGAAGTCTCGGATACAATGAAGGTGGGCAGGAAGCATGGTGCTTTGCTTCCTCTCACAGGAGAAATCAACAGCAGAGATATTTAAACACCCACTCAAGAGATCTGAAATCATAGCAAAACAAAAGTTCAAGCTTCAAAATGACCACGTGATAACCCGCAGCTGGAAATGTCACCGCATTTTGGCATTTTTCTGTCATTTATGATACAGAACTGGGTGGGGGCTCTCAGCACCACCCTGGCACAGCAGACCTCCAGAGTAAGAGAAAAAGCCTTTCTCCCTGTAACGCCCGGACTTTGAGTGATAGAAACAGTGACTATATACAATTAA
The DNA here is from genome assembly GCA_028658305.1 of Pachyuromys duprasi. Classification (NCBI taxonomy): domain Eukaryota; kingdom Metazoa; phylum Chordata; class Mammalia; order Rodentia; family Muridae; genus Pachyuromys; species Pachyuromys duprasi. Next base: position 53,422,521 of record CM053753.1, on the reverse strand, counting down.
GTACAAATTTATTATAATTTTCCTTTTTTTTCTTTGTGACAGAGACAAGTAGATTTTTTTGTTTGGGGAGTTGTAAATTATTGAACTTAAGCCTAAAAGCTTAAAAGAAAACCCTTTTAAATACGAAGCATAGGACCTTATGTGTATTCTTGTAAGCATCATTTAGAGAAGACTCTATGGACATTAGACTCAAGATAGCACTAATCCAGAAGGTTTAACTATGCCCAGGTTATCGTTTTGGTTTTATTTTTCCGTTTCCAATCCTACAATTTGCTACTGTTCTCTATTTATATGAAACACAAACTATCAGGGTTTTGCACTGGGCATCTCCTCCAAGGCCCTGTCTGACACTTCGTAAAAAGCATTTATAGCCCTGGCATACTTGCTCAGAGACTAATGCTGAGAGCCACACTTCTTATTAAAAGTTCAATACTAAATGCTTAGAACTCAGGGGGTTTATTCTACAGTAACTGAAAAATGAACCAAGTTCCAAATATTTCCATAAATCTTAAGAGCCAGAACTGAAAAAAAAAAATACCACTAATGACAAAAAGGCAACTGTACTTATTATACCAGCACATTAATGGATAAGTGACAGCGACACAGAGGTGTACTCTTATTTCTGCAGTTTAATATTTACCATGGCAAAGTCTAAAAACTGGACAAAAGAGTGATGAGATCTAAATATCACGTTCATAAAAATAATCAATTTCTATTTTTCTGTCTTCCTTCTGCTTCACGAGGAATCAAAGTCAACAATGAATTGCTTTGTTTGGGCCAACCATGAAATCTTTAAGAACAGATAGGTATATGCCCTGCTATTTTTTCAGGGCATCATTTATACATTAAAAAAAAAAAAACCTTCAAAAATAAAGTTATTTAGGTTCGTGAATATTCTGAAGTAAAGTTTCTTGAACTCCTCTGATGAACTCTTCAAGCAATTCAACTTTTCAAACAGTCAACACTTAAAAGTTCTTTTTATGTGGATCTATCCCACAGTCACAAAGCGGCTTCCTCCTTTGTTGAATGTAAGAGTGGCTCTCTGTTCTTTCAGTATCCCAAATCGTTCATTCAAAGTCATCCCCGTCTACAGAAAAGGAGGAAAAAATTAAGTTCACTGAAAAAAAAACATTTCCTTTTATATGTGATCTTAAGAGTAATAATAACACATTATGACATCTTAAATTGTCTGTATAATTTCATCTGACTCTAACAAAAAACTAAGGCATACATCATTCCAGAACTCAAAACTAGGTAGTCCAAGAATCCTTATCTTCCAATCATTATAATGTCTATGTTATATTATATAAACGTATATACTACTATTATTACTACTGTCTATATAAAATACATCCAAGATACCTCTATCCGAATTAATTTGGGCCTCTGCAAAGACTGTCACAGATTTTAGTGACAGCTTTGGTAAAAACAGTTAATTTAACTAGTATTAGCACACATGTTTGATTCCAGCACTCAGGAAACAAAGGCAGATGGATCTACAAATCTGAAGTCAGCCTGACCTATAGAGTCCCAGGCTAGCCAAATCTAACTCAAAAACAAACAAAACACACACACACACACACACACACAAAACAAAAAAACAAACAACAAAAAAACAAAACAAGTTACTCTAGCCAGAAATGGTTGGCTACTCCTGTTACCCTAAGAGGCGGGGGCAGGAAGATTATCATGCATAAAGCCTGGGCAACAGTATGAGACTGTGACTTAAAAAAACAATAGACCCAGAGTTGTTTCAACTAAAGAGTATTTCAACAAAGTTTTTAACTAAGTGCCCTACAAAGACTTAAATAAAACTCTGGCTTTTGATTAACAACAAAGTGCTTCCTGACAGAAAAGAAATTAAGAATAGGATCAAAATAAAATAGAACAGCTAGGCGCGGTGGCACACACCTTTAATCCAGCACTCAGGGAGGCAGGGGCAGGCAGATCACTGCGTTTTCAAGGCCAGCCTGGTCTACAAATCGAGTCTAGGACAGCCAAGGCTAGACAGAGAAACTCTGTCTCAAAAAACAAAACAGAACAAAAAGAATAAGTTTGTCTCTTTTCTTCCACATTTGGTATCAGGTACCAAGGACTTTGTCTGTTGTAAACATGTACTCTTTCATTACGCAGAACCAAGCCCCACCATCACCTTCATACTTTTAACCTTAAATTCCAGGACCTTATTTCTGACAAGCTGTTTTCCAAAAAAGTGTATAACGAAATTCAATATAAATTCATGGTAAAAACTCTCAGCAGATTAGAAAGATGGCAGCTCCCTCAATCTGATGAGAGTCTCCAATAAACTTATAACTTAAGAACTATTTCTTTGAATTTAAAAGGAAAAACTGCAGGGCAGGCAAGCTGTAACTCTCAGCATCTGATGAAAAAGGGAAATGTAGAGTCCGAAATGGAGACCTGAAAGGAGCTGTAGAAAGGGAGTGGGTGTTTTTAACAGAGAGTGAAAAGGTCCAGAGTGTCAGGGCAGGCATGCTTGAGACTGTCAGTATCTGAAGGAATAGAAAGGGGAAAAGGCAAGTTATACTTCTGAGTTTAAACTCAGAAAAGGGGGCAAATTTAGCCATGAATCATGGTCAAATTTGTAATGCTTTTCCCCAGGCTTCAGGAAAGGGCAAACACACTAGTCTTACTATGTGGGTCCAACACTGTAGTGGGTATGCTAGCCACTACAGTACAAACACACAAAGGGTTAAACCCTGGGAAAGAATTTACATAGAAAAGCCTAAAGCATCTACAGATTGACTATAAAATTAAGTCATTTTTAAAAACATAGTTGACCAAGGTGGTTTATTTTTATCTTTTTTAAAGATGTGTTTACATATTCTATGTGGCACTGTGTTTGTATGTACATCTGCACACCAAAAGAGGCACCAGATCCCACTACAGACGGCTGTGAGCTGCCATGTAAGATGCTGGGAACTGAACTCAGGACTTCTGGGAGAGCAGCCAGTGCTCTTAACCACTGAGTCATCTCTCCAGCCCCCTGAAGTTAAGTAAACTTAACAAGATCAAAGAATGCAAAATACAAACTGTCCATACCACTTCACACTAACTTATCACTATACTCAAAGTGACAGATAACAACAAATGTTGACAAAAATGTGGAGAAGTTTAGAAATCCATACATTACTATAAGAATATAAATAAGCATCTTTGGGGAACAGTTTGGTAGTTCCTCAAAAGGTTCAATATGGAGTTAGCCACACAGTCTAACAAGATCAATTAAACATATCCACTGGCATTTACCTTCCCCTCCCCAAAGAAAGTTAACGTAAAACCAAAACAGAACAGAATTATAGACAGGAGCCAAAGGACACAAAAACTTCCAACTAATTAGAGAATACATAATATGTGACACACACATGTGATGAACACTATTCAAATAATTAAAAATGCTAATGAGATGGACCAAACTTTATATTATGGTAAGTATAAAAGGCTAGTAACAGATCATATATTACAAGATCAGAAACGTCGAAACAGGCAATCTCTGAGAAAGAAAACAGATTAGCAGTTGCCTAGGGACCAGGGAAGGGGCTAGACTAACCTATTTAATTTGCTATATGATGTTTTTGGTTATCAGAAGGCTCTCAGTGAGTTGTAATTCAGGAATTCGAAATACAGAATTTTAATTTTTTTTTTACCTGTTTTCCCACACTATTTATGTCAAACTGCAGAGGGACGCCTTTAGGAACTTTCTTAACATCAGACTGCTCTCTTTTTGTCAAGAATGAGGGTACAGCAGTACGAGTTAATCGTGGTTTCTGAGTTCTAACAAAGAAAAGAAAAGTTTAATTAATTTACTATATAAAAGTACTCAAAATTCCTTTATGCATGTTGAAGTGAATCAGGGCTATTACATTGTACTCTCAAATATAAAAATAAAGTGCTGGCCCTTAATGGACTACTCTAGTTACCAAAATTATAACTGCTCAGAAAATAACCTTTTCAAGCATAACTACACATTAAAAAAATTTCCACTTTACATATCCAAGTGTTTGCCTCCATGTACACATATGCACCACATGTGTGCAGTGACTATGAAGCTGAGGACATGGTGTTGCAGCCCCTGGGGTTCAAGCTGCAGAAGGCTGTGCTCTGCCTTGTAGGTACTGAACTGAACTCAGATCCTATGCAGGACTGTTAAGTCATCTCTCCATCCTATCCACACAACACTTTTAACAAGTCAAGTAACTGGTGATTTCTAAGTGATGATCTTTAAAATTAAGGCATCCTATGTTTTCTAGTGCAATACATATGGTGAAATGGGTAACTATATTATGTTCACCTTGATAAGATACAGTATAAACCTTTAAAGAGAAAGCAGGTCTGTATGGTCTCAAAGTAAAGACATCCAAAATGTACCAGGGGTGGGGGCAGAGTAGTAAGCACAAGTGTCATCTAACTTACTGTCATATATACATTTATACATAAAAGGTATGTTTATACATATAAGTGTATAGATACACATATGCATATATATACATACGTATAAATGTATAGATACACATATACATTTAAGAACTCTATGAGTGGTGTGTGTACATGTGGCAGCCAGACTGGCTGGCCAGGGATCCACCTGTCCCTGCTCCCTACCCCTCCAACTCCATACTGGGATTGTAGGTTCATGCTGTCACAACTGGCTTAACACGTGAGTGCTGGGGATACAAACCCAGTTTAACCTGTTTGGAGCAAGCACTTTACCACTGAGCCATCTCCCCAACTCCATGAACAGAATTTTTGAAAACAAAAATACACAATAAGCAGGGATGGTTGCATATATTTGTTTCCTCAGCATGCAAGAGCCCAAGACAAGAAGTTCAAAAGTTTAAGGACAGTCTGGGCTGCATATGAAGACTGTCTGAAATAAAATTGGTAATGTTTGTATTACATATACAGATACAGATGAATGGGTGTTATCTGGGGATGTAGAGCCAAGAATCAAGGGAGCTTTTTCTCTGACTTCACCCTTATGATTTCCATTTTTGTTTGAGACACAGAATCATTCTATAACCCAAGCTAACCTTGAACTCACTATGTGTCTAACTAAACGTGGTCTTAAAACTCATGGCAATCCTCCTGGGAATATAGGCTTAGAAAGTGTATCCTTGCATCTCATTTTACCCTGACTTAGACAGTATACTCTAAGCACCATGCAATACTGTTCACTTCCCTATTATATACCAAGAGGTTATAACGTTTGAAGAAAGGAAAACTAAAAGGAAAGAAGAAAAAGACTTACACCGGACACTGGACAGCTCCAGGATTGTCAATGGATACAGTCAAAATTCCTCCATTCGTTGTGGAAGTACGCCATCTAGGTTTGAAATTATTTTCCTTAAAATGGAAGCTTATAAATTTTACAGTATATCCACTCAAAGATTCTCATTGTGATTCTCTGCCCATCTGTCTTAGTGAACCAACCAAATGTTCCACTACCAAGAAGTATAGATTTCAAAGTAGCTATTAATTTTTTTTTAGATTAAAACACGTTCGCACGCACGCAAGTGTGTACACACACATATGCACACATGCTTGCAGGAACAGATGCTGGATCCCACCAGGATCTAATGCATCAGCCTCTCCAGGTTTAAGAACTGAAAACCTGGATTTGTTAAATATTTTTCAAAATAATTAATATATTACATTTAAAAAATTAAATGCAGAAGAGCATCTAATGAAACTAGATAGTCTCTCATTCCAGGCTCCTGCTCACCCTTTCTAATCTAGAGGCAGCATTTCTGACCCTTCCTGTTTTCAGTGATTGTTCCTTACTTTTAGTTTACTAAACAGGACATCTACATAGAGAATTCTTCCTAAAATGGAACAACACCTTCAGCTTTCCTACCTACTTCTATTTTCATGGTTGTATTATTACTTTCCTTTTCATTGTAACATAAAACCCCAGTTCTTCTAATGGTGTCTAAATTCTGCCTGCTTTGTATTGAAGTTTAAGAGCCCCTTTCACCCTTTCTACCTTTCATCCTGCTTTCTGCATCTCCTTCCCCTCCTCATCCTCCACAGTGGTCTCACCATGTGGTCTAGCACTTCTCTGAAACTTGGACTGTCCCGGTGTCAGCCCTCCAAAACTGGATCACAGGTGAACAACACCATTATTGTCAGCTCTACCTTTACATTTACTTACTGACCCCAAACCTGGCACTTCCACTATATTTCCCCAAAGCCTGCTATATCTACATTTTACCCTCAAAGCCCCAAACAAGTAAATAATGCTAGGCGTGCTGCGTGCCGCCACACACCTGTGACCCCAGCCTTTGAGGTGGAGGAGGAAAGTTAAGAGGTGAATGCTAAGCTCAGAAGACTACTGAATCTGAGGAACAAGACGCTCTCCCAGCATAAAATAATATCACCGTTATGTAAACGTTCATTGATGAGGTAAATAGACTGATTATTATTTTCTTCCTGTAGTTTTTGTCTCCTGTGCTACAGACACTGCCAGCATCAGGTTTAATAATTTCCTACTGACTGCTCAAAGTTGTACTTATCATTAGATCTGGACCATGACCTTATTTATATTTTATTTTATACAAAGTAGCTTTTTTTTTTAAGTTAAAAATTCTGATCTCCTTGGTAGAACCAAAGCACTGCACAATTTACACTTGGGAAGAATAATGGTTAGAAGCTTACCTCTAAAAAAACTCTACGGGATTTTAATCCACTCATTTCCTAAACAGGTTCATTAGTTTAAAAGAGGGTACAAAGAAAGAAAAAAATAAATAAAAAAAAGGATGGAGGAAAGAAAGGCAAAAGAAGGAAAACACCTATACCATTCAAGTTGGATAAAGACATCTAAAACCAAAATCATTTAGGAACTAAAGATGTGGCTCAGTAATTATTTATCTAGCACATTTGAGGTCCTGGGTTCCATTCACCTACTGCAGGAAAAATTTCATTTTGGATTTCATTAATTTCTTGCACACTGGGACAAATGGCAATTTGAGTAACTAGCACCTTATGAATTTAAAAACATCTCAAAAAAAGAAAGTGAAACTTACTGACGAGTTCTCTTTGCTACCACATCTTCCAGCAGCTGTTCTGTGTTTAACTGGGCCTGAACCTAAAAAGAATAAAAACAACAAAAAACCCCAGCAGATCTCACAGAAAACAAGAAATTTAAGTCTAATCAGTATCATGCCCTGTAACTTTACAGCCCAGGGTAAACATGAGCATAAGCTCAGGAAGGGCCTGTGCTATGCTAGCAACATCCTCTGTTGGGGTCAATGGATTAGAACAAGGGCAAACACAAGTTTATTAATAAACAACCAAGATAAAATATTATAAGATACTACTATACTAGCAAGAAGAGACTGGAAGAAAAGCATATATTAACAGAAAGAATGAACCTAGTGTCTTTTTTTCCACACTAAAACTTAAACTTACTCTTAACAATAGGCCAAGCCTATGATTACTAAGGGATCCATGTGAGTAGAGAAAGCACAATCAGGGCTTTTCAATACCTTCAGGCCTCTTCTGTAAAGAAAAGTTGCCTGACGAGTGTCTTTCTGATGACTTAATTTATTTCCACTCCTGGTAAAATTAGCTGGAACATTATTTCTGCAACAACAACAACAAATATATATATATATATATATATATATATATATATATATATATATATATATATATATATGTGAGTGATCTCAGCCACTTTGCTTTTAAATACTTTGAGAAAAAAATAGGAAAAATGGTTAAACTCATAAGCTTAAAATTTGATGAGCATGACTCCAATTTGCTATCTTATTTAAACAAAGCTGCTAAATTTGATTTACAAATATCTCCCTCTGAAGTACATCACATCACAACTTGAACTAATCTATTTCCCAAATAGTCTACTCTCTAATATTTCACATCTTATGAAGACATTTACAAAATTAAATTTTAGCTCTATTATTTCCTATCCCTAAATTTGTTTTTAAAGTTACAATTCAGATAAGAACACTGGCTGCTCTTTCCAGGGGACCAGGGCTCAATTTCTATTACCCACATGGTAGCTCACAACCATTTGTAACCTCAGTTCCAGAGGATCTGGCATCCTCTCTGACCTCTGTGGGCACTGCAAGCATGTGATGCACAGATATACATGAATTTAAAACTTTTAAACACATAAAACAAAATTCAATAAATCTTTAAAAAAAGGAATAACTACCTCTATTGTTTTTGCTTTCTTTTCTGTCTTCATTCAAAAACCTTTATAATTAATATGAACTACATGGTTAGGGACATAACTAAATGGCAGAGCACTTGCCTGACATGTGAGGCCTTGGGTTCAGCCATCCGTAATGGCAGGGGAAAATCACTACCAAACATGAATATATAAAACTCAGAGGTACATACATATATGAATGCATAGAAGCCATGCTATCTGGTCTAAAAAGATGCCACAGCAGGAAAATACACTTGCTATGCTTACCTGAGAACCTGAGTTCGATCCCTAAAATTCAAATAATGGTGAAAGAAAAATCCCAACTCTTCAAAGTTGTCTTCTAATCCTCACACAATAAAAAATTTTTTGAAGTTACACTTCTACTTTTTAATTCTTTCAGACATGGAACTACACACAATTAATAAAACTCTATTTGGCTTGAGTGCCACATGCCTTTAATCCCAGAACTCAAGGAATCAGAGGCAGGCGAATTGCTGTGAACTTGAGGCCAGCCTGGTCTACAAAACCAGTGCAGAACAGCTAAGGCTACACAGACAAACTCTGTCTCGAAAAACAAAACATAAATAATTGTATTTGACTTGGTTTTTTTCTTTAATATGAGAAAAACAAACTTTTATAATTACCTATTGGATAATCAAGTAGTTAAAAGACTACCTAAATCTCATTTCCAGCCTTCAGAGGTTCAAATGAGAAATTTCTCCAGTTAGCACAATTAACACAGAAATCTCATATAAATGACAGATTTTTATTTGCAAAGAACCCGCTTTCACAAAAGATGCCACCAAATGATTCCAAAAATGATTAGGCAATACTGTAATTTGATTATTACATGTCTGTACAGTAATTTTTATCATAAGTTATTTTATAAAAGATATATAATAGCACTTGAAATTCAAATAATAAAGTAACTTCACAGATTATCAGCTGTTTTTCTGATTAATTCGTCCTTTATGGAGAACAGAATGTCCTAACAATTTATAGTTTTAGGAGTTTTATGTTCTTTAATTTATTGTAAAAGCAATTTCAATGTAAGAAACATCCATGCATCCTAGGCTGGTGGGATATGTCTGAATTCTAGCACTTGGGAAGGTAGAGGCAGAAGAATCTCTACATATTTAAGGACAGTATGGTCTACATGGTTACAGGGCTAGGCAACAAGACTATCTTGAAAACAAAAAAAGGAAAAGAAAGAGAAGTAAAACAAAGAAATATTTATGTAGCTTTCTAACTTTTCTGTCTCCAAAATAATCCACATATAATCTATATTACGCTTTGGTGTTCTAGTAAGAGTAAAGGCTAAAAAAAAAAAAAAAATTCATTTCCAAATTTGAGTAACTCTAACTCAAGGGCTAAGATTTTCACCAAAATGATTACTTTTACAATTTTATTTTATATGTTTAAGGAGGTAAAAAAACAAACAAACAAACAACAAAAAAAACCCAACAACCTCCAGAGAGATGGCTCAGCAGGTAAAGGCACTTGCAGACAAGCCAGATGGCCCAAGCTGGATCCCTGCAACCCACACGGTAGAAAAAAAGAACTAGTTCCCTCCAGTTGTCCCCTGACCTCTACATATGTACCATGATATACATGTACACACACACAAAATTAAAAAGTAATACCTTTAAAACAGGTTGTATTAATGAAATCCTTTAATACTACTGTGTCTAATAAGAAAGCTACTACTGAATGCTTTCCATGTTAGATTTTGGACAGATATTTCAAATCTCTCTCTTTTCTTTGTTTCCTACAATGTTAGGGATGAAACCCTGGCCTCCCACATGCCAGCTAAGTGCACTGAGCCACATCTTCAGCCCCACCAAATAAGCATCTATACTGAGGTGACCAGACAACTTTAGGAGTCACTGTAAATCCATTCTTCTGAACATCTATCAAAGAAAGTATTTTGTACACTGTTGACGGTTAGTCTTCATTGGCAAACTGGCAGGATTTATAATCATTATGGAAAGAAATCTCATTATTAGATTAAACGGAAGCGGGGAAAACCCATACAACATAGGAAAAGGGTACCATTCTATAGCGGTTTGATTAAGAATGGCCTCCAAAAGGCTCATCTATTTGAATATTTGGTTCCCAGTTGATGAAAGTGTTTGGGAAGGATTAGGAGGCATGGCTTTGTTGGAGAGGGAATGTCACTATAGGTGAGCTTTGAGGTCTCAAAAGACTCATGCAAATCCTAGTGCTCTCTTTCTTTGCCTCTTACTTATGGATCAAGATGAAAGCTCTCAGCTATTGCTCCAGAACCACACCTGCCTGCAGCCATGATGGTTATGGACTCTGAAAACATAAGCCCCAAATGAACTGTTTCTTCTGTAAGTTGCCTTGGTCCTGGTGTCTCATCACAGTAATAGATAAGCAGCTAAGACACATTACATGAGGGGGACCCAGACTGAATAAAAAGGAAAGAGTGAGCTGAGCACAAGTCCTCAGCCATCTGTTTCATGCTTGTGACTCTGTGACTAACCTGTTCCTGCTGCCACCGTCCCTGACATGATGAGTGGTAACCTACACTAGACCCCTCCGTCCTTAGGGTGTCGTTGCCAGCTCCTCTGGCATAGCAACAAGGCCAGTAACTACTGCAGACACTGTCAGGTTCCACATTCTTCTCTCCCACTTGGGTACTTACTTTCTGTTTAACTGGTTAGGTCTCTTGAGAACTGCAACTGGTTTCCTTTGTACTTCATTTTGTCTCAGAAGGCTTGTCTTCCTTTTTAATGCTGGAAAATACCGTTCTATATTCTTTTAGAAAGTAAGAAAACTGTGTTAATTAGACTGCTATCTGTTATATCGCTTACTACAATAAAAACATTTTTATTGTTTTTTTGAGACAGGGTCTCTCTATAGAGCCTTGGCTGTCCTGGAACTTGTTATTTAGTCCAGGTTGGCCTTGAACTCACAGAAATCCACCTGCCTCAGTTTTGTGAGTGTTGGGGTTAAAGGTGTACGCCAACATGCTTGGCTAACATTTTCTAATACACAACGGCAGAGTCCCAAAACTACTTGAATACAATAAGGGAGATGGAGAAAGTAAAATAATTTGACATTTTCATGAGTAACTAAAAGATAACCATCACATTACACTCAGACACAGATATACCTAAGCTCTGGGTAGGAAAGTTTTGGTGGTAGAGAAATGTTACTGAAGCACGCAAGAGAAGACTCAGAGGCACAGTGAGGAAGGCTCTAGGTCCCTGGGGAAGGAGTGTCAAGCCTGCCCCTCTCTCCCTCTGACTTCTGGTCATGAGCATTTTGCTCCACTACAGTCCCCTGCCATGAACCTATCTCACCAGAGGCCCAAAGCTATGCATTTGGCTCCTCCTCATCTCTCAGCAGGAGAACTTACAAAACCCTCAAAGCAAGCCTAAAAGAAGCCTCTCTCCTTAATTATTTTAAGTATTATATTAATAAAAGGTTTATAATATATTTTATTATAATAATAAAAGACTGACTAACATTATATAAAGGGATAAAGGCCAATTTCCAAAACAAGTGAATGAAAACAAGGTTTTAGTAACAAATAAGTCAGAGTATAATTGATTGGGGTAGCATTTAATAAACACATGAAATGTCTTATGTTTCCTCCACATACGTAAATATCATAAAATCCTAATTCAAGCTTCCACATTTTCTATGAAGATGTCTCCAAACTCCTTAAATGTATGGACCATTTCTTATACATTATCTGTATTTTCCTATTGTGTTAAGCATGAAAAGTACTTAATAAACATACATTGACAATGGATAAAAAAAATCAAACAATATTTAAATATTTTCTTAAATAGTTAACTTAGATTTACTTATTTATTAGTGTTTATTTATTGGTTTTTTGAGACAGGGTTTCTCTGTGTAGCCTTGGCTGCCCTAGACTCACTTTGTGACCAGGCTGGCCTTAAACTCATGAAGAGCCTCTGCCTTCCCAGTGCCAGGATTAAAGGTGTGCACCATCAGCACCTAGTTACTGTTTTTTCTTCTAAAGACAGGGTCTCTCTACATTTCTTTGGCTATCCTGTGTAACTGTGTAACTCACAGCTTCTCCCTCTTGAGTGCTGAGATTAAAGTCATGTACCACAACAACTGGCCTACGTATTTATTTTCATAAGACAGGATCATACTATGTAGCCCAAGCTAGCCTCACATTTACAATCTTCCAATTTCCCTCTTCTAGGTGCTAGGATTACGACATGTGCTTGTATGTGTATGTGCGTGTGTTCACACATATGTAGGACTGAGGTTGATGTCAGGTATCTTCTTTAATAGCTGTCTATTTTATTTTTTTGAGGAAGAAGCCCACTGACTATGGAGTGCCCCAAGCGCACACTGACTGACTGACTGGGTCGCAAGCCCCAGGGCTCCGTGTGCCTCCACCTCTCCAGTTCTCAAACTATAGACTGTTGTATGTGGACTGAACTAAGGTCCATAAGCTTGCACAGCAGGTGCAATTCTCATCTAGCTCCCTAGCATCCCAACCCCCACTGGTTCCTAGAGAGTCTTTAGAAAAGAAGAGAATGTAAAAACAAGGAAACAAATATCAAAAACATAAACCCCCACACAATTAGAACAATAGACAATTCCAAGCATTCTGCTTAGTTGTGTTCCAGGGTGTGTACATGCATACACACACAGGTGCCCTCACAGGCCAGGAGAGGCTGTCAGGGCCCCTGGAGCTGGGGTCACAGGTGATCACAGGCCTCCTGACACAGGTGCCGAGAACTGAGCCCAGGTCTTCTGCAAGGGCACTCTTTACCCAGGAGCACTCTCAAGTGATACCACCAAGGCTCATCTTAAAGATAAATGTGACATGCTCCTCTATGAAACATTTTTTCTTTAAAGTACCTGGCTTGCTATAATTATTTGCTATAAGCTAATTTTTAAGTTTACTTATGGCAAGTATGGTTGTGAAGTCCTATAATCCAAGCCTCCCTCAGTAAGTAAAGGCAGGAGGAATCATCATCTTTGGCTACACAGTGAGTTCAACTATCCCTACTCAGAAACAGAAAAGAGAAACTAAATTTACTAAATGTATATAGATTTTTTTGTCACTGTTTCTTAAATACAGCAAAAAGCATAATATTTAAACTGTAATATGAATTACAAATAACTGAAGGACTTAAAAATACACAGAATAGACATTATATATGCAAATACTACAATATATAAAAGATTGTGAGCCATGTGAACATCTTAGTATTAAAGAAGTATCCTGGAACCAATTCCCACAGATATAGAAGGACAACTGTATGAGAATGAGGTATATTTATTTATGAATGGCAAAGATTTTTACTTAGCTATTAAAATATTTATGTAAATTCCGAAGTACTTCATCTAAAAAATGAAAATCAACCTGAGCATGGTGGCATATACCTTTAATCCCAATACTTGGGAGGAAGAGGCAGGCCAATCTTTGTGAGTTTGAGGCTGGCCTGATCTACACACTGAGTTCCAGAACAACTAGGGCTACATAACAGAGAGACCCTGTCTCAAACAAACAGATAAATTTAAATATAAAAATCAGAGAAACATGGGCATGAAGGAACATGCCTGAAATGCCAACATTTGGAAGACAGAGGCAGCTAGCCTTAGCTACAAGAGATCCTGACTCAAAAGATAAAATGAAGGCTGGGAAATACAGTTCAATAGTACAGTGGCTGTCTAGCTCTCAGTTTAATCATCATACAAAAGAGTAAATATATAAGTAAGAATCAAAATTCTCTGAGGCTGGTGAGATGCCCTGTGGGGAAAAGCACCTACTGTGCAGATAAACTGACAACCATCAGTTTATCCCTGGAACTCACATAAAAGTGGAAGGAGAAAACAGATTCCCCAAAGCTGTCCTCTGACCTTCACACATGCAGCCCGGTGCATATGAGCCTGCACACACAGAGACAATATTAATTCTTAAAAGATTAGAGTGGGGGCTAAAGAGATGACTCAGCAAGCAACAGGACTTGCTGCTCTTGCAGAGGACCTGAGTTCAATCCCTAGCACCCCTGACAGGTGGCTTACAACTGCCTGAGACTCCAGCTCCAAGGACACCTGCAACACACTTAAAATCCCTTTTTTTTTGAAACAATCAAAAAACTCTGAAGCTTATTCATAAAAACATTAGGCTAGCCAGGTGTGGTGGCGCACACTGTTAATCCTAGCTTACTTAAGGGGCAGAGGTAGGCAGACCTTTGTGAGTTCAAGGCCAACCTGGTCTACATAGTTCTGAAGGCCAGAAATGAGACAAAATGAGACCTTGTCTTAAAATTCACTAATCAGTGTGTGTGTATGACAAACATACAGGAATATAAATGGAAAATGGTATCTGGCCTAGGATTAAAGCACCATCCTACCTTGTCACTTAGAGGTGGACGATTCATAGGACTAATTCCTTTTCGAATTCCAGTTGCTTTCCTGGCTGCAAGGCCAGTGATCACTCCATAAGGACGTCTCTTTCCAGGCAACACTCTTCCTCGACGGCTCACACTAGTTTTACCAAAACCTACAGAAGGAAAAAATATTAAAAACTTAGGAACACAACTGCAAAGTTCATCAGATACTTTACTTCTGAAATAGGGTGGTGTGTGTGATGATGAAAATCAATCTCATGGCCTTACATGTGCTATGTAAACACTCACTACTGAGATATCTCCAGCCCCTAACAATTTCTCATGAGGACAATCTAAACCACACTTGTGCAGTAGAGTAGCCAGTAATTTATTTGTTTTTGAAACAAGGTCTGGCTGGCCTTGAAAATGTTACAAAGATGAGGCTAGCTCTGACTTCTCAGCAATCTTCCTGCCTCACCTCCCAAATGTGTGATTACAGGTGTGTGCCATCATGTTCAGCAGTGGCCATTAATTATATATGGCTACTGAATACTTGAACTACAACTAGCCTGAACTGAGACAGTGCATGTAAGTGTGCCATTAATGACTTTGTATTTTATGTTGAAATGCTAATATATTGCATATGCTTGGCTGAATAAATCCATTAGCACATGGTTCACATTGTTCTATTAGTGTGGATCTACACTAGAGTCACTAGCTCATCTTCCACTTACCTACTAAGTTATACTTTGGCTTCTTTCTTTTAGCCCTACTCTATTCAAACTGCCTTGCTGAAATCTTCATTAGAGGCAGTGACCTTATTTTAAACTCTGTGGCATGTAAAATTCTGGAGTTTGCTTTTCTGTTAGATAGCTCTCCAATTTAAATATTTTTTAATTATTAAAAATGCCCATTCTACACATGAGATTATAAAAGAACAAAATTAATTTTAAAAGCCTAAAGAGAAAAAGCTCGCTGCATATTCTAAAAACGTATTTTTAGTTTTAACTATATTTAAGTTACATATATATATATATATATATATATATATATATATATATATATATATATGTTTCTACTATATTTAAGTGTTATCACATGGACAGTAAGCACTTTGTAGTAGTTAAGTACCTAAAGGTGAGCTAAACCAACTTTTCACATCAACTAAATTCATTTTCTTGTGTACTATTTTACAGGCTACAGTAATACTACATTGTGACTATTATTCCACGGTAGGGAAGTGTTCAACAACCACTCACACTCCCAGCCCCCTTTTTTCATCTGTATTGCTTAGTGTTGGGGGATGGGAGGATGGAATGATGCTTTAATTGATATCTTGATTACCAATGAGAATAAGCCTGTATCTCTGGTTTTTTTTCAGCTATTTATATCCTTCCTCACATTATCAATGTTCATGAAACAGATTTCTGTGACTAAGTTATGTCTTTCAGAGTTTTAAGAGGAAAACTGGCACATGCTTTTATTCCCAGAACCAGGAAGCAGAAGCAGACAGATCTCTCTGAGTTCCAGGATAGCCTGGTCCACATAGTGAGTTCCAGGGCAGCCAGAGCTATGTTGAAAGACCCAAATATATAGAAACACTTAAATAAACAGCTAGATATAGACAGACAGACAGAGGGTAATTATGTTTGTTTATAATTACCTTTAAGCATCTTTACAACATTTTACTATTCAGAAATATGGTATATTATTTTGTCATTCAAATATTTTTCTGTTTACTAGGTTGGCTAAGTGAAATTCTTTTTTTTTTGTACATTTCTTAGTCATACTTTTCACTAGATATTCTACATATCTCATCAATCACATAAAAGATTCATTTCTATTAATTTTCATACTGTCATTCACGGCATCATAGAGTTATTAAGGTCTTAACTGCTACTACTGTTTTGGTTTTGCTGAGGATTAAACCCAGAGTGGCATGCATGCCAGGCCAGGGCCCTATCATGAAGCTCCACGCACAGCCCTCAATTACTACTTTCTTTTTCTGTGCTGATTCAATTCAGTGTCTTACACATGCTAGACAACTGCTCTACCACTGAGATACATCCCAAAAGTCCTCCTTTGCTTTCATGTCATACGCATATCTGTGTATGTATCACACACACACACACACACACACACACACGATTCTGCATTTGAGAGAAAATGAAATATTTTGTCTTCCTTCTTAATAACTTCTTATAACTCAGTTATAACAATAACCTTTTGTATTTTCTGGATTTGTCTTTCCTCCTTGGTACTAGAGAGTGAATCCAAAATCTTATAAATACTATGTACCAGCTCTATTACTGAGCTATACCTCTATCCCCAAACTTTGCATCTTTAACCTTGGGATTTCTAGGTAACAATGATGTCATCTCCAAAGGACAGCACCTTCTCACTTCCACAACTTTTTAAAATGTCTTTTTTTTAAAGATTTTGTTTGTTTATTTTATGTATATGAGTGCTCCATTTGCATGTGAAGAGGCAGTAGAGGATATAGATGGTTGTGAGCCACCACGTGGTTGCTGGGAATTGAACTCAGGACCCCTGAAAAAGCAGATATTGTTCTTAACCGCTGAGCCATCTCTCCAGCCCCCTTAAAATTTCTTAATGCAACATCCAAAAAATTTCAGAGAACTATGGTGATGGTGGGCAGTCTCATCTTAATTCTGATTTGGGTGAGAATGTCTTGATAACAAGTAGTCACAACTTATTTCTTATTTTCAGGGGAAAGTCTTTAGGATGACGCCTACAACATGAAACAGGTTTTACAATAAAAGTTTCATTGTAAAAACGAAGATTAAAGTTTAATCCCTTACTGTAGAATTTCTCAGGAGTAGTATGTACTGTGGCTCTTTAAGAGGAAGGTAACAGCATTTTAAAGCTTACTTAACGCTGGACATTTTTGTCTGCTATCCTTATCAGTAATTCTAAGACCAGAGTACAAGAAGATAGGAAAGCTATTATGCTATGGGGAGGTGTATAAATCACAGTTCATCCTTTTCTATCTGCCTCTCACAAGAACACTGCTGTTTTATCAGTAGGCCTAACACTGTTGTCAGCAGAGGATGCTGGGAGATTCTGGAGAATGAAGGAACTTCCTTCTTACCCCAGGCTGATCCTATTTGGCTATGAAAACTGATGGCACAAAATTTGTGAGTGACATCTTAAACTGTATACCCTAAGCACCTGTCTAGTTCCCATCCTTCTTTATCTCTTCCCCTCTCCCCCCCCCCCCCACATGAACTGAAGCAACATCCCACACATTCATAGGCAGTTTCCACTGAGTCACATTAGGAGAGAAACTCAATGAACTTCTCTGCCATCCGGGAGGCCATGTCATGATTTGACCCTCTTCAATAAGGTCAATTCAGGTGTGGGGGGTGTGGTAGTGCGTGTGGTCCAGGTATGTTCCTTTCTTGGGTATTCTCAGTCCTAGAAGTATTAACTACTATTAATTTTAACAGAAGAAAAGCAATAACGATACATTTAAAATTAAATCATGTGATGTCCTGGAATGATTAAACTATGGTGAGTGAATTTGAATATAAAATCTATGACTTGTTATTTCTATGTGTATCAAGTACTGAAACAGCTAGCACTTATGGTGGTAGTCCTGTCAAATGTTGACGAGACTGATGCTACCATCCTAATTCTGTAGGTAAGGCAAAGAGCAGTGATGACTGAAAGGTCACAGAGAACAGAAGCATGCTCTACATGGAGGTTTGCATAGCTCTAAAACTGGAATACTTCTCCAGACTGTGATATAACATTCAATAATCAAAGATTATAGTCTACAGTATATTTTTACAGGGGAAAAAGTAAGCTTTAAATAGCTGTTACAAAATGAGCAGGACTTGAACAGGACACAAAGACATTCCAGTTTATGAAACAACTGTAAAGACACAGGTGAGCACAGCATACAGAGACATGTACCTCTAGGGAAGGAAAAAGTGAATGGATGTACTAGGCTCAAGTCATCTAGATTGGAACAGACACACTGTGTGACAAATTCATTAAAATATTACATTAGCACATACTCAGTGCTTTAGACCTCAGAGGGAACAAGAATGCGGTATAACCCACTTAGGATGGATGCTAAAATAGATTCAAACTTGACAGAGTACTAAGAGAGGACAAAAACTGAAATTACTACATAAGAGTGAACTGATTTTTTTTCCTTGTGATAGTTTACCTTTTTTGTTGTTTGGTTTTGGAGACAGGGTTTCTGTGTAGTCCTGGCTGTCCTGTACTCTCTTTGTAGACCAGGCTGGCCTCAAACTCAGAGATTTACTTGCCTCAGTCTCCTGAATGCTGGGATTAAAGGTGTGCACCACCATTGCTTGGCTTGGTTTACTTTTTTAATATACAATATATTTTGATCAAATTTTTCTTTCCCAACTCTTTCCAGACTCTTCCTCCCTCCATCCCCATTTAACTTCACTTTCTCTCTCCAGAAGAGTAAATTATAAAACAAAACAAAAAAAGGTTAAAAGGAGAAAGAATCTATTCTTATACCACAGTTTCAGAGCCTGATGAAACAAACAAGACTAACTGGAATAACGTTACAAACAAAATAACTCTCAGAGTCTATCCTTTCCTTTCTCCCACTTCTGACCATCTGTGTATACGACAGTGTACAGAACATGGCTCCCACACACATTCTTTCTACTGCCTTCTCTCATCTGTGAGAACTAACTAGACACAGAAAATTCATCTTTCTTTTGAACCTCTACACTAGTCCTTTCCATGAATTTTTCACACACATACATCCTTTGCTTCAACAATTTTAGAAGCCTCTGAGTAACTGAAGTCATGAGGAGGAGCTTTCACGGGGTCAGTACCCGGAGGGTTTTCCTCCCTCTTTTGCCACATGAGGCTATCACAGGAAGTCCATGGGCTTCATTCCAGAAGGCTTTCATCAGAACTTAACAGTGGTGGAATGCTGATCTAGGACTCACAGACTCCAAAACCAAGCAACACACTTATTGAGGTTTATAAACTACCCAGTCCATAGTAATTTTGTTATAGCAGGATAAACTAAGGTACTGCTTCTATATTTAATCAAGTTAAATATCACATGTCATTAGAGAATGACAATACCTTGATATAAATGCAGTTTTTGTCTCAAAGCCCCTTTAGTCTTTAGGATTCTTTACAGGTGCCCAAATAACTTTTGGCCACCACTGTTATTTGTTTTGGGTTTTGTCTGTTTGTTTTCACCATAGACATTAAAGCTATTTTTTTAAAGATTTATTTATTTTATGTGTGTGAGTGCTCTATCTGCATGTGTGCCTGCATGCCAGATGAGGGCACCAGATCACATTTTAGATGATTGTGAGCCAGGAAGTTGGTTGCCAGGAGTTGAACCCAGGACCTCTGCAAGAGCAGAAAGTGATCTTAACCTCTGCGCCATCGCTCCGGCCCTCACAAAGTTGTTTTTTCACAAGTGTTTATTGAGTTTCCAGGTTATTACTTTAGACGAGGGGTTAAAAGCTTCTATTTCCTTATTTCTTTCAGCCATCAAAATCATACTGAGTATCTGACAATGGTCATCTGTTTTGTTAGTTATTCTCTTCCCTTAAATTAATATTACTGATATCACAAGGTGGAAATCTAAACTCTTCCCAGCCAATTAAACATTAACAAAAATGCTCCTGTCTGTCTGTCTGTCTGTCTGTCTGTCTGTCTGTCTGTCTGCGTCTCTCTGCATATTCAATGGCAGCAACAACTCTACTCTAACCTGGCATGACAGCAGGGAGTCAAACCAAGTGCAACCTCAATCTTAGGAATTGCTCAGCTTCCCTTATGTACTATTTACTTCAAGGTTCAGATCATAACCTCATAAAAGGATAACTTTTGAGATTCTTCATGGACCAAATCAAATCTCATTTTATTCATCACGCTTTCTATTAGCACAAAATCCTTACGGCCTTGAACTTTCAGCAAGCCTCCTATCTCTGCCTCCCAAATGCTGAAATTGCAGGCATGCACTGCCGTGCCCAGCTATGACATTTTCAAACTATTGTGTCTAAGTTACTTGTACTAGAAATTAACTCCTTAAAGTAAAAGACTTGTATCTTACACATTCACAGAACCAATATTAGTAGATACTATTTCTGACAATGATAGACTCTAAAGGATTACTTCAAAACAAAATATGTAAATATATATAACGATACATTAAATACGGTGTATTGAGTTACAACCAAAAAGAAATCTTTAAAATAAATCAACAGAGTTATATAAATAACTGTCACAAAATGTACCAACTAAATTCAGCTTTTTAAAAAATTATTAGAGGCTGAAGATATGGTTCAACTGTTAAGAGCAGCTGCTTCTTTTCCAGGTGACCCAAGTTTAGCTCTCAGAACTCAAGTCAGGTAGCCCACAACACATGTAACTCCAGCTCCAGGGTTTCCAATGCCTGATTTCCACCAGTAACTGTACTCATATGCACATACCCCTATATATGATTAAAAATAAAAACACATCTTTAAAAAGTTTTAGAGAACATGAGTTTTTTTGTAGGTTCCAGTCTCAGTAATATATATATATATATATATATATATATATATGAATATCCTGCTATATTACCTGTTAAACATAAGTTATACTCTACTTAAGATTAATGCTTTTTTAAATACAGAATAAAAAATTAAGTTGATTAATTTGGCAGTTATTTTTATGAAAAAGATGTAAGTTTCTTTTTATCTGAACAAAAGTTTACTCTAAGATGCTGATATAGCTGCTAAAAAGTTAAGTTATAATCTATATGTTGAATTATTATTCCCAATCTATTTCAGAACAAAATACTACAGGAAAGTAGCTATTAGATTTTCAAGCGTAACTATACATGTACATTATCTAATTGTACCTAGAGCAGTCAATTTAGAGTGTTGCCTTTGGGAAATTTACAAATAAAATTCTTAGATGATAAGATAGAGTCTGGAGGAAAGCTGGACAAGGTGATGCATGCCTTTAATCCCAGTACCTGAAGGCAAAGGCTGATAGCTCTCTGGGAGTTTGAGGCCAGCCTAAGGTAGATAGCTAGCCATGGCTACATAGTGAGACACCACCTCAAAATAAAGAAAGAAAAAAAAAAGAGGCAAAGAAAGAAATGCTCTATCTGCAGGTGATTTTCTTTGCAGAATAGCAGTGTCCACGTAGTAAAGGATTCCCATTTACAAAGTGAGATTGTTTCTTATCATACTCAGACATGCTTTTCTTCAAATTTAGAATTTTCTAGTAAATATAGCTGTCCCACAATAGAACAAATTCTCTTATGGTGTACTATGTTCTTTCACTCAACAATTTCAAGCTGGAGTCAGTTACCCATCAAACTGTCACTGGGGAAAGAAAATAGGAATTGATGCTTTATAAAATCTTTAGCAATTCTAAACTCTAAATCTAATTTAAACTACTTATAAACTGATATTACTTTTAAACAACTAATTATTTTAAGAAACAATTACCGGCTATTTCAGGAAATAGCATTTTTCAAGGTTTTCAGAATTAAACAAAAATCTGAAAGTAATAAAAATCACAAAGTGATAATGGTGTATTCCTTCTAGGTTTTAAGTCTATGCTGAATCCATAGACAACAGCATTAAAACCTTACCAGAATTCTGTTGGATTCCCCATCGTACTCTCATCCTGAATTGCCGGGCACCACTTTGCTGGAGTCTTCTATTTAATCTTGGAAAATTTTGCTTCTTTCCTTCCTTTCTATTCAGTTTGATAATATCATCTACAAAAGAGGTAAAGCCACAATTATTTTCATCTTAACACAATGAATAAATTGCTCAGCCTCATTTTATAACCAGTGGATTTCTCCTATGTCCCTAGCTTAGTCCCCATTACTATTATCTTTTTCAGACAGGCTCAGTGTGAGGCCAAAGCTGGCTATGAATCTGCTATAGAGCTTAGGCTACCTGGACTCCCAATCCCTTTCCCTCCTCCTAAACTTCAATTAGCCATTTTGCCTGCTAAAATGCTTGAAAAGCTTCTCTACTAACAGTTCCAATCAACAGTCAAAAGCAGAACTACCAATTAATGAGTTCTGTCTGGGAGACAGGACAGTAGGTAGATTCAGCTTAGTAGTGTTTGGCTACAACATGTAAGACCTTGGGTTCAAATCTGTACTACGAACAACAACAAAATGTACACTCTTGCTGTTCGGCTGGTGGCACATGCCTATAATCTCAGCAAAAGGAGGCAGAGGCAGGAGGATCAGGAGTTCAAGGCCAGCTTTGACTACATATTGAGTTTGAGGTGAGCTTCGGCTCTCAGAGTGACTATCTCAAACGACAACAAACCACCATCACTACCACCAAAACCAAACCAAAACAACAAAAAAAAACAATCAACAAGCTCAAAAATAGCAACAATAAAAACCTCAGAAGAGCAAATTTCTAAAAACACCTGAATTCAAAAAACACTTATTGGATACTTTATGCAATTAATTCATGTTTAAGACTGCTGATAGTCCCCATTCTTAGTAAGGTTAAGTTATTCATGAAAACAGGCATGCAAACAGCAAGCAAAATTAACAAGTATCATAATAAAGGTATGGTACTTTGGTTCTGTTTTTCTCTAGCAAAGTCATTCATAATGACTTCTTCCTATTCTGACCTCTCTAATTCTGTAAGCTTTATTATTTCCAAAACCACCTCAAAATAATTCATACACATATACTGTGTTAATACTAAAATGAACAATGTAAAGGTGAGAAAACTAAATGTATTTCAAATTCTTATTACATGTCAGAGGTTACTAGAAGCCAACAATATACTCATTCAAAAAGTACCTGGCACCAGGGAGATGGCTCTGAAAATAAAGGTACCTACCACCAGCTCTAATTTTATTTACTATTTTAAAATTACTTATTTACTAATATTTAAATATTTATTACCAGATCAACAAGGTAAAAGAAAAGAACTTATCCCCACAAGCTGTTCTCTTCCACACCCATACTGTGGTGTACAAGCCCAGACAAAAAAATAAGTATTTAAAGAAATGAAAGAAATGGCCAAACTCAGCTGAGTGTGGTGGCACACACTTGCACCCCAGCACTTGACAGAATGCGGCAGAAAGACTGCTGTAGCTTCAAGGCCAGCCTTGGCTATGTAATGCCACACTCTATCCCAAGAATGAGAGAGAGAATGAAAAGGAAGGATGAAAAAAAAAAAAGATTCTCTAGTCTCTAAGCCAAATGTTAGTTGTGATGACTGACAAAGCAAATAACCAAAGAAACTGCACTGTCAATAACCTTCTACTAAAGCTAAAACCTAATTCCAATCATTTTTTCCAAATCACTTTAACCATAAATGTGTCAATACAGTTTTTCCTAAACCAAAGAAAGAAATCCTCGAGGCTATCAGGGTCACTCCTTTCATCATTTGTCTTATTCCTCCTGGAAGTTGTCCTCTGGCCTAATAAGCACACAGAGCAGCATGCATACACACACACACAAATAAATACATGAAATGTACAGTACGGCAAAATACAGTTTTCTCCAACTGCAGAGTAGCTCACTAAACTTAAAACACAAGGGCTGAGAGTTGGCTCATGGCAGAGTGCTCCCTAGCATTCTAAGACCCTAGGTTTGACCCTCAATACCAGTTAATAAGATAAAAGACATTAAAAACTATTTGTGTTAGACACATCTCTCCACTGAAGAAAAATACCCCCAAAAATGAGAAAGAAAGGGTTGTTTTTTTTTTTTTTTGGTGGGGCCACACTCATAATTTCAGAGGTTACATTCAGTCTGTGGTCACCTAGCCTCATTGTTTCTAAGCCAGTAGTGACACATAACATCATGACAGAAGGGCACAAGGGAAAGCTAATTGCCTCCTGACATCCAGGAAAAGAAGTGGGACAACCCTTCAAAGGCACAGCTTTAGTACTCCTTCCTCTAACTAGGCCCTACCTCTCCTCAATAACCCATTCAGTCATGGACTCATCCAGCGAGGGTATTATGGCCTTCATGATTCAATCACTCGCTCAATAGCGCCACCAGCTGGGGAACCTTATACAGGAGCCTTTTGGAAGACATCTTTAACCGATAACACTGGGTTTAAAACAAAAGGTTTCACAAATATCACATATATAAACTTATTAAAGTCTCATGAGAAGAAAATGGGAAGCACTATTTTCCCTTAATAGGTTACTATTTACTTTCCAGTAGACATGTACAACCTCAAAGCTTTCAGAACATACCAAACCATGGATTTGGTCAGGAGATTGGGGCAGAGGAGATGTTGGTTTTAACTACTCGTATAGTTGTCTGTGTATGTAGCATTTACCATGTAGCCCTGACTGTCCTGGAAGTCAGAACAGGCTAGCTTGGAACTTAAGAGTTATCTCCTACTACCTCCCAAGGGCTGGGATCAAAGGCATGTGCCACTATGATGCCACAGTAACTTTTACACAGAGCATAATCAGCCTAAACATAGCTGAAATGAATTGGAGATGAGTTCTTAACCTGTGGCCCAGGCTAGCCTCAAACTCATGATCCTCCTGTCTCATCTTCCACAGTGCAGGCATACTGGTGTGTAACACAATTCTCGCCACAACTAAAGGAAAAACACCTTATTATCTAAGTCCTTAGACAAAGCCTTTTGATACGAGAAAATGGCCATTCCTACCCAATGATAAGGGTAAGTATTTTTAAAAATCCATTACAATGAACTACTTTATAAAAACTTTCTTTTGGGGCTAGACAAAGGTCAGCAGTTAAGAGCACTTTGTGCAGGCAGTGGTGGTGATGCAAACCTTTAGTCCCCGCACTTGAGGCAGAGGCAGGTGTATTTCTGAGTTTGAGGCCAGCCTGGTCTACACAGTGAGTTCCAGGACAGCCAGAGCTACACAGAGAGATCCTGTCTCAGAAAAACAAAACAAAAAGAACACTTGCTACTCTTCCAGAAGACCCAGGTTTATTTTAATTCCCAGTAACCACGATTCAAGTTCCAGGGGATCTGACACCCTTTTCTGGTTACCACAGGCACCAGGCACTCAGGTGGTACACAGATGTACACAGAGGCAAAAACTCATACACATAACCTTGTTTTTTCAACAAAAGAAAGACATTTCTTCCATAGCACTGTACATGTGTATATATCAGATAATTATAGTGCATTCAGTTATTCTCACAACACTCCTAGGAAAAGTTATAAAATTGTTTTTTAAATTAAGAAACTGAGCCAATGTAAATCACCAATTAACTTGGTTGATAATCTACACAAATTCCCACATAAATCTGGTAGAGAGAGAAAAAAAAGAAAACCATATTCTAAAATTTGGGTTTTTTGAGGGGTGGGGAAAGATCCTCACTATGCAGCCCTGCCTGACCTGGAACTTGCCTCAAACTCAGACATCTGCCTGCCTGCCTGCCTGCCTGCCTGAGTTTCTATATTGAGGTTAAAGGCGTGTCTCATCACAACCAGCTGCAGATTATAACTTCTGCAGACCAGGTAAGACTAACTACCTCTCCATTACAAATCTCTAAGATTCTCACTAGGAGAAAAACACCTGACAGACTGATGTTCTCTCCTGAGGAAAAGACAGCACCTTTTTCCTACTTTGAAAAAGAATCAGCCCTCTTTAATTCATGTCCTAATCATCAAACAAAATACATACAAAGGGGGCTGCAAGAGTGGCTTGGTCACTAATGTGCTTACCCAACAAGCACAAAGACCTACTGACTATTTAAGACTTTGAGCAATTACTTCTCTATTTCAGACTCCTGTAAATGAGTTCAGATCCCCAGGACCCACATACAAAGCTGGGTGCTGTGGCACATGTCTGTGGTCTCAACAATGGGAAGGCAGACACAGCATCCCTGACATGCTGGCCAGCCAGATTGGCCAGATGGCTGGGCTTCAGGCTCAGTGAGACCCTGCCTCAAAAAGGTAGGCAGTGATAGCACCTGCACACACACAGATATGTGAACACACACAAATACGTGAGCCAAAAAAAAAACACTAAATACATACAAAACACAAGATGGCTCAGTGGGCAAGTCTCATGACCTGAGTTTAATCTCTGGAACCAATGGCAGTAGAGAATCAACTCTTGAAAACTTGTCCTGACCTCCATTTGTGTGTTGTGCCATGCACACATCTGTACACACACACACAGAGGCAGAGGGAGAGAGTATTTTTAAAGACACATAAAACTATGAGCTCCTGATGTGCACTGTGAAAAAAGATGTTTAACAATCCCTGTAACATCTACAGTTTGTAGCTCTAAAGCCAGACTGGAATCCTGACTTCACCTACTGACTATTTAAGACTTTTGAGCAAATTACTTCTCTATCTCAGACTCCTGTAAATGATAATAACAATAATGGCACACATACTATATATATAGTATAGTATACAGGGCCTTCAACTCCAGCAGTCATGGTCTACAGGTAGTTTTCATTTACCTGTTGACTCATTTACTAAAGCAATCCCATGAGGTAGTCACTATCACTTTTACACTTTTATTTTTAGTTGTGTGCGTATGGTTGTACATTTGTGCATGTGAGCACAGTGCCCATGGACAGCAAAGGGAATGGGGTCTCTGGAACTGGAGTTATACAAAGTTGTGAGCCAATTTGGGTGCTGGGAACCAAACTTTGGGTCTCTGTACGAACAGAATATGCTTCTAACCACTGAGCAATCTAATGCCACTATCACCTTTTTAGACAAGAAGCACCAATTTGTCCATAGTCACAGGACTGGCTAAGTGTCAGAAGCAAGACCCCATGGCTAGTACGGCTCTAGATCACTTACGACTAGGGGAAAGTACAACCCTTGTGAGGTGGTGCACACCTTAGATCCTAGCACTTGGGAGGAAGAAGCAGGCAAATCTCCATGAGTTCCAGGCCAGCCTGATCTACAAAGAGAGTTCTAGGATAGGCAGGGTGGTTATACAGAGAAACCACGTCTTGGAATTTTTTTTTTAAGAAAAGGAAATTAAATGTATAGTAAATATTTAGTCCACTGCCTAGCAGCATGTAAGCATCCAATAAACACCTGTCATACTAATTCATGGCTTTTGCTCAAAAGCTGTCTTTTTTTTTTGAAGTTCATAACTGATCAGCAGTGTAGTCAAACATATTCCTCTTAGTTCACTAACTCAAAAATTAGGTTTTGACTTGAGCCTAGAAACAAAGGAAGAGCGCTTAACCATTGATCAAAAACTTTCCAAGTAACAGAATCGATAACACTAATTAAATAACAAGGAAAAGAATGTTTTCAAGCCCAGTATTAATTACCCTAACCACCATCCTCAAATAAGGTTACACCTGAGTTCAGTATTCAGGTATTTTATTTTTAAAAATATATATATATCAAAGAGGGGTGGTGGCGGAGAGAAAAGACCCGGAAAGAGAAAAAGGAGATGGCACTGACTCTATCCAATTCCATAACTTGACTCTACAAAAAAAGGAATTACTTTTGGATCTGCTCAGCCAAATAGGAGCCTTCGTAGTGTCGGATCTGAATTTTTTTCTTTCAAGAAACTAAAACAACCATCCTGTCTTTTCTTACATAGCCAGCGGCAAACCTCCGCATCCCTTTCGTGCGCGCTGGACCCCCTTTTCTGCATACCTGACGTTTTTATCAATCTGCGTACCTCCCTCCCTCCCCGCCCCCAACTGGCCAACTTTGAAACCCGGCTAGGGAGCACGCTCCAGTAAACACCTAATCCAACGCGGCAACACGGCCGTCGCTCAAACGATCCCCCGAGCGGCCGTTCTGGGACCGCGTCCCCGCCCCCGGCGTTCCCACGGGGGGCGGGGGAGGGGGCGCCGGTTGGAAATCGCCGGTGCCCGGCGCACGTCCGGGCACAGTCGCGTCAGACGAGCTGGCCTCGCAGCCGCTGGCTCCAGCCGGCTCCGGGGGGAAGCGACCGGCCCGGGGGCCCCCAAGAGACCGCGTCCCGCGGGGGACGATGACAGCACCCGCTGACCCGCCCGAACGCGCCGCCCCGGGCGGTCCCCGCCGCGGCCCCTCCCTGCCCCCCACGGGGGAGGGGGTGCACGCCGGGGTCGTCCCCGCCCCGCCTCGGGGGTCCGCGCCGGTTCCGCCCACGCGCCGGCCAACCCGACAGGCGGCAGCGGCCAACTGACCGCCCCTTCCCCCCACCGCGGCTCCCGCCCCCTCCCCCACCGCGACGCGGCCACCCCGGCCCCTCACCCAGGGACATGTCGATTTTGTCGAGGTTCTCATTGCTTCGGGCTTTCGGCGGCGGCGGCGGGGTCGCCGTGGCTCCTACCAACCGGGTGCCAAACCGGTTCATGACTAGGGATGCGGCGTCGGAGCAGTCAGCCGGGAAGGCCAGAGTCGCAGGCCCGCCGCCTCCCACTCACGCTCGCAGACTAGCTGCAGCGCGGAGCGCGCACGCGCGCCGGCGGCGTCCTCGCCCTCCCACCCACAGCGGCGGGCGGAGAGGGGTGCTACCGAGACGAACGGCGGGCCAGAGCGGCCCACGCGGACCTGGCGCAGAGCGGCCCTTGCCGGTCGGGGGCGCCGCGCCGGACGGGAGGCGCAGCCTCGGGCGCCGCGAATCCCCGCGGGCTGTCCATCCCAGCGCCTCGACGCTCCGCAGCTTTGGCTGCGTCTGGAGCCCCGCGCCTCCGAAACCGAGCCTGAGACGCGAGGTCGGCCCCGCTGTTCTCCGGGCTGTCCTCCCGCTGTGTCACCTCGGGAGGCTTGACCGACGGACCCCTGCGAGCGTAGATTGCAGCCATGGGTCCCGGCTCCCCTCTCCCTGAGTGGCCACGTCCGACGGCGGAGGCTGCAGTGACAGTTCTTGGGTCACCTTAACAATAAAAGTAAATGCCACTGTATCTGCACCGTCTCTCGGTCGGCACTCTGTAAACATTTGGCACTGTACTAGCTACCTTAGTAAGACCTCATCTTCCCTTGGGAGGGTAAGTACTTCTGTTTATTTAGCTGCATTTTTCTATTACTCAGTTGAGTTGTGAGAGGAATAATATAGTTTTCCTTAACCGTCCTTATAGGAAAACTTACTGTTTGCATCCCTGCTTTATAACTCGTTTCCGCTTTACAAAACGTTTTGTTCTCCCCCTTCCCCCCCTTTTTTTTAACCTCATTCTCCCACAAAGCACTTGCGTGGAAGCATGCCTGTTACTCTGTCCATCCCCTAAGAGCTCAAAATCATCTCGGACACTTTCATCTAAGGGAAAAACAAAAACAAAAAACAAACAAACAAAACCAGCGTTAAATGTTCTGTCCGTGTAGAAATCTCTGCCACCATTTTCTCCGCTTCCTAAAATTTCTGTAGTAGAGACCTGAGCAAGAGCTTTGTGGCGATCCAAAGTATCTGAAAACCACAATATCCTATATTTAATTTAGTAATGTCACAGTCCATGTGGTTTGCAAGTTCAACAGCTGTGACACATTTACTATTTTTTGCTTGGGGCTTCTATAACTTAAAATATCTCTTATCGTGCACAATTGTATTTATAAATAACGTATTTTCTAACTTTCACCAACTAAAACCTAATTGTATCACATCTGCCCTTTCCAGTAAAGGCTGTGGCAGTTACTGATTGATCTTTTAAAACAAAACTATGTGCTATTGCTTCCTATATTTGTAATATGGTTAAAACTAAAAGCCATTCTAAGCTATGATTCCATCCAAATGCATTTGTGTGTGTGTGTTTGATGAAACACACTAGTCTTATCTTGAAAAAATGTAAAAATTTTGTCGAGACTTTGAGAAACACAATTCCTTATTCTCAAAAGTCAAGTTGGGCCAGGTTCCGTGTTCAACGCCTTCAATCCCAGTACTTGAGAGGCAAAGAGGCAAATTTCTATGTGTTGGAAGCCAGCCAAAGCATAGTTAGTTCCAGGACAATCAGGGCTATGTAAAGAGACCCTGTCTCAGAACAACAAAAATCAAGATGTTTTCTTTCCCATGCAAGAATATAATTGTATGGAGTCAGTTAACATAGTACACACCTATCAAGACATACAAGAAACTAATGGTCAAAAATTTGAATTAAGCCAGATCCAACAATAGAATCTAGCACATCAAGTAGAATAGCCTGATGATGCTCTTGCCACAAGGTCCTTGAGTTTGCTATTCTACTCTCTAACTTCCACCTCCTTTGAACTGCCAGCAACTGGGAAAACTAGATTGTAAAGAAGAATGTGTGGATGGGACCAGGCATAGTGGAGTACGCCTGTGATCTTAGCATTCAGGAAGCAGAGGCAGGTGGATCTCTCAGAATTCCAGGCCAAACAGGGCTACATAATGAGACTGGGTCTCAAAACAACAAAACCAAAACCAACCAACCAAACAAAAAGGTTACTAAAGTTCCCTGGGTTTATTAAGTTTATTGCCATTTTCTTCAGTCATTTGATATATTACCTTATGAAATTCTATAGGCCTTAGTCATCTTCAGAACAAGAGAGTACATAGGCTATTATTCTAAGTTATCCTAAGATTCTTTACAACTCTGAGTTGGGTGGTGGTAGTGCATGCCTTGAATCCCTGCACTTGGGAGGCAGAGACAGACAGATCTCTGAGTTTCAGGCCAGCCTGGTCTACAGAATGAGTTCCAAAACGGCCAGGGCTACACAAAGAAACCCTGTCTTGGGGGGAGAGGGAGAAGCTTCTTTACAGTTCCGAGATCCTTTTAAGCACAAGACATTTCTCCCTGCATCCTGTGTCATTAGTTATAACTTTTGTACTCTCTACTCATTTGTAGGAGTAAACTACAAAGAAGAATTGTAGAGTATTTGATTTTTTTTTTTAACAGTAGAGTCTCATTTGCAGCCCTGACTGTCCTGGAGCTCACTATATAAGCAGGCTGGTCTTTTATTCACAAAGATCTGCCTGCCTCTTCTTTCTTAGTGTCAAATGAGTGCTACTATACTCATCCTGGACAATCAGTCTACATTTGTCTATTTATTTACTTATTTATTATATGTCTGTGTGTGAGCACATGTAACATGCACATGTAACATGGACACATGTGGAATCAGAGGAAAACTGTGGGAGTCCATTCGAGAGACAGGGTTTCTCTGTGTAGCCTTGGATGTCCTGGGCTCACTTTGTAGACCAGGCTGGCCTTGAACTTCCAGAGATCTGCCTTCTTCTGCCTCTCTGAGTGCTGTGATTACAAGTGTGTGCCACTGCACCTGAATGGGATCAAACTCCTGTCAAGCTTGGGAGCAGACACCCTTATCCACTGAACCATATTACTGGCCCATCTTGTTTCTAATCTTACGTTTGAAAAAAAAAAGGCATTTAGATTTTGGAAGCATGCATTTGATATTACAAAATGGATATGTTTAGATTTTGGATTTTTAAAATTTTAAGTGTTTATAGAACAGATAACAAATGTCCATTGTATGAAAACCTTTCCTATACCAGTACAGTCAATACTACATTTTGTCCCAGTGTTCTTTCAAAACAGAAGCCTGATTCCAAATCTTTTAGTTCTTTAGAATGTTCCCCGTTATCCCATCAAGCATTCCTTCTTGTTTAGTTTGGAATGTCAAGTTTTCCTAAGGGTTAAGGTCTCAGAGATTCAGAGACTCTCCCAGATTTCAAAGGATAGGAGAATGAAGTATTGTGGTAATATTATGTCACACACAAAACAACAAAAAGAGCAATCATAAATCTACTTTCTATCTCTAGAGATTTGCTCATTCTGGACATTTCATGTAAACAGGATACAATATATGATCTTTTGTGTCCAGCTTCTTTCAAGGTTTTCTAGGTTTGCTCATTTTTTAACAGTAAGTCCAACCCTCACTCCTTTTAATGCTTGAATAGTATTCCATTGCATGGATGTACCACATTTTCTTTATCCATTTGTCAATTGAGAGAGTTGGACTGTTTTCACTTTTTGGTTATTATAAATAGTATGATATGAATATTCATATATGAGTTTTAGGTGGACGTAAGTTCTCCTCTCTTAGAAATATATTAGATATAGCTTGCTGGCTCATATGACAGCACTTTAACTTTTTGAGGAGCTGGCAGATTGTTTCAGAACACCAACATTTTATTCCCAGCAACAGCATGTGAGGGCACCAGTATTTTTACATGTTCCACACACTCATTAATACTTGCTAGTATTTTTGTGAAGAAATTTGACCTTTTACTTGTATTTCAATTGAAGTTTAAATATAAAGTTGTGATCAAAGATGTGTTCTTCCTATACAAACATTACATAGAAAATAGACTTAGAAGTAATCAATCTAAGTCAATTAGGTGGTGTAGTCAGACTGTCTATAAACTGTCTTCAGAGTTAAGCCCTGTTACTTGAGGTAATTTGTTAAATTCTCTGACTCTCAATTATACTTCCCTCATATCTAATAAGTTGTATTACCAGGATTATAGTAAAGACTTAACATTCTGAATTTTGCATTATTTGGAGGCTTAATATTGAAATAAAAGAATAAAAGTCATGAATACAATATTAGGTGTTAATAATGTCTTAGCTCTGGCTATGTGATAGTTAATACTAATTTTCGATTTGACAGGCTCTAGAATCAACTAGGAGGCACACCCTTCACGCATGTCTATTTGGAAGTTTCTGGATGGAGGTAATTGAGGGTGAAGGCTTACACTCCACGTGAGCAGTGCTCTATGAGCTGAGCTTGGCCCTTCATCTCCTTCAGCTGCCTTATTGCGCCCACCCCTGTGCCTTCCCTGTTACAAGTGTACACACACAGGCGCCACTCTCAGCTGGAGCTGTTGCCCAGCCAGGTACAAAGGCTGGAGTTAAAAGGTGTGAGCGGCAGTTCCTCAGTTAAATATATATTCACTGTGCCCCAGGTGTCCTGTAATAGGCTCAGAGGAGACACAGTAAACAATGTGGACACAGACTTATCCTCACACAACTTGAAGAGCGAAAGCTCCTTTCTGAGCCCCTGTGAGAATGAGGCGCTGTGCTGGAGCGCACGCAGTATATGTCTGTGCCTGGGATGGAGCAGTCCTCAGCTACGTCAGAATGACCAGAATCCAAGCAGCCACCCTCGTAGAGGCTGGATTTCATTCCGTATAGATAAGACGACATCTGTATGGCCAGAGAAAATAGAGGGACAATTAATGTGAATTTCAGATAAGCAAGGACATGATATGTCACGTGTTTCAGATAAACAGCAATTTTTACTATTTGTATGTGATGTAGTATTTAAGATTATATATTATATGTGTGGGGGTATTTAGTAGTATGTGTGAGATGTGTGCATGCACGTGCCCACGCACACATATATGGGTAGGATTTGAATGCCAGACCTTGTATTAGTCTCAGAGGATAATATATCTCTTATCTTTGCTCGGCTTAAAGAACAAATAGTATTTTCTGAGCACCTAGAGGCTTTCTACATAGTATACGTATGTATGTGTAGGCATACATAGTGTTCATGTATGCAGACGGGTGCACATGTGTGTAGATGCCAGAAATGAAACTCTGGTGTACTTCCTCACAAACTGTCTGACTTACTTTTGTTATTAATTTGAGAACACCCCTTCCTCTTCCTGCTTGAGACACAGGCTCTTACCTGGGACCCTGGATTCACCGATTATGTTAGGCTGGCTGGACAGAAGCCCCAGAAATCTATCTGCCTCCAGTGTGCCACCACACCTGGCTTTTTAGGTTAGTTCTGAGGCTAGAACTCAGGTCCTCTCAGGTCTTCATGCTTGAATTGCTATCACTTTGCCTTTGAACTTGGATTATTTTTTTTTAAGACAGAGTCTTACTATATAGTTCAGACTCACAACTTTCTCACACTTAACCCCTTCACTATATTTTGTTTAATGTACTTTTTAGATTTCCTTTTCCCCTTTTATTGATATATAATTGATATCCAATAAGACATTCATTTAAAGTATATAGTGTATGTAGATTCACAGACCAGATACCTGTGGAAATGCCACCATAACCTGAATAATAAATATATCAATCACTTGTAAATGTTGTCTTGTGCTCTTTTGTAACTCTTCCCCTCACCTTTCGTCTAGGGGGCCACTAATTTGGTTTTTCCACTGTTGATAAGTTTTCAGGTTTTGGGTGTTTTTTTTTTTTTTTTTTAGCTTTTTATATGAATTGGCTCATGTAGTATTTTTAAAAAGCTGGATGGTTTCACTTAGTATAATTGTTTCGAATCTCTATGTCTTTTACTTGCTGTGCAGTGACTCTAGTACAATGCTTTACTTAGTGGTGCAACTGTACATCTTTACCTTGTTCTCAACTCCAGAGGGACAACATTCCGATTTGGGGGGACTTTTCTTTCTTTTTTGTTTTATTTTCTTCTTTTTAATATTTGTATATATTTTAATGTGTATGTGTGGAGGTGAATGGGAGACTTTCAGGAATTGGATTTTTTTTACCTTGTGGGTCCTGAAGATCAGACATAGGTCAGGCTTGGGGACCACCTAAATAAGGTGAGCAAATAGCTGAGTCATCTTGTTCTCCTAAGCATTTAACCCTAAGTAGGGCAGATTTTTGTTTTAGATGCTTTTTATTAAGCATCACATTTTAAAGACGTGTTCCTTATCTGGATGACGAAGTTCCCATCTGCTCCTGGTTTGTTGAACTTTAATTGTGTATGTTGAACTCTGTGTAATGCTTTTGCTGTATCAAGTGAGATCAGCAAGTGTTTGTTTTAAAAATGTATTAACATGGTAGATGGATTTCCATTTTTTCTTTTTTGATGCTCAATAAAATTGATTAATTTTTATTATGTCTATTTACGTGTGTGTGTGTGTGTGTGTATGTGTGTGTGTGAATGTAGTGCCTGCAGATGCCAGAAGAGGGTATTGGATGTTTTGGAGGTGAGTTACAGGTGGTTGTGAATCATCTGACATGGTGTTGGGAACCAAACTCAGGTCCTCGGAAAGAGAAGTATGTGTTCTTAACCTCTGAACCAGCCCTGAATATTGCATTTCTTAGATAAATGTGTCTAACCCTTTTTCTTTCTTCCTGTTTTTCCTTTCCTTTCTTTCTTCCTTTTCCTGAGATAGGGTTTCACTGTGTAGCCCTGGCTCTCCTGGAACTCACTGTGTAGACTAGGCTGGCCTCGAATTCAGAGATCCACCTGCCTCTGCCTCCTGAGTTTTTGGAATTAAAGGCGTGTGCCACCACCACCCAGCTTCATCTTTTCAAAATATGTTATCATATTTAATTTCAAATGTTTTGTCAAGCTTTTTTTCTTTTATTTTTTGAGACAAGGTCTTACTGTGTACCTCGGCTCACAGTCCTGCTTCAGCCTCTTGTCTGATGGACTTATAGGCATCAGATACTACACCTGGCTTGGACTTTGTCTTGTCTTCAATGAAACTGCTTTGTGTGTGTGTGTGTGTGTGTGTGTGTGTGTGTGTGTGTGTGTGTTTTGTTTTTTGATACAGGGCTTCAAACATTGCCTAAGCCAGCCTTGAACTCAGTATGTGGTTGAGGATGAACTTGAGTTTCTGATCCTCAGCCTCTACTGTGGAGGTTACAGTTACACACCAGTATGTCCCTTTTATGTGGTGCTGGAGATTGAACCTAGGGCTACCAACGGAGCTACATTCCCAGCCCAAACTGAAGATCCTTAGAAGCCACATTATTTTTAACAGTTGTTAGTTTTAATGGAGTTATCCTTGCTCTCTTCCTCCACCATATCCAGCCCTT
This sequence comes from Pachyuromys duprasi, assembly GCA_028658305.1. Classification (NCBI taxonomy): domain Eukaryota; kingdom Metazoa; phylum Chordata; class Mammalia; order Rodentia; family Muridae; genus Pachyuromys; species Pachyuromys duprasi. The sequence continues at coordinate 53,386,331 of CM053753.1, read as the reverse complement.
CACAAAATAATACTGATTCTCTTGCCTTCATATTGTCGGAATCTCAACCTCCCTGTTCTTCCAGCCCCTTGCTCTAGCTTAGACCTGCACTTGCAAATTAACCAAATGGGCCACCCTCAGCCTAGAGACAAGCTTTCCTTGGTCTGAACAATAGTCTGCCAACATTTAGACATGTAATCAATTACACTGTAAAGGGCAGATTCTAGCCTGTTTGGAAAAAGAAAGCCAAAACTATAGTAGCTAGCAACCCAAGGTCCCAATGGTCACTTGACAACACTCAATTACAGCTAAGGCAAGACTTCCTTCTTGGAAAAAGGCTCAGAATTTCTTCCATCCTCTTCTGTTTCTTGCAACTGACTCATTTCATCCTTTGCCATCACCCACTGACTTCTTGGGATTTCTAATCACTATCTACTTTTCTCTTACTTCTAATGTGCTGTCCACCCTATCCCTTTTCCACACGGAAACTTGGCTTTGTTAGCAGATTTGTTGTATCTCATTTGCACATCCTTGATAAACCTTACTAAGATTCTATGGCTAAGATTCCAGCTCCTTAAAGTCACATTTCATAACGTGGTCTGCTTGTCTCATTCCCTTCTTTGTTTTAAAACTTCTTTTATATTACATTTTAGTGTGTGTGTATGTACACACATTCATGGGGAGGACAGAGAATGACTTTCAGGAGTTGGTGCTCTCCTTCCACCATGGGTATCTAGGATTTGAACTCTAGTAGACAGGCTTGGTAGCAGGCATCTTTGCTTACTAGATCATCTTGCTTTCTTGCAGTTTTGTTTACTAAGAAGCAGTAGTTTCCAAGACTGCTATTTTCTTAATATCTGTCAGAGCTGTTTTGTCCATTTTCCTCACCTCTCCATTTACCTTGTTAATTTTTTAAAAAGATATATAATTGCCTTATTTACTTTGGGTCAGGCAGATATTTTTCTTACACTGTCTCAGTATCCTCACTATTCATCTCCCAGCCCCCATCCAATGCCATCCATCTTAATCCTCCTCATCTAGTCTACCTTCCATACATAATCCCATGGCATTCGCTTTTATTCTTTATATGGGCCTCTCTACATTATTGGAGTCCTTTCTTTCCACTGACATGGTATCTTCTCCACGCTAACACATCGGCGCATCCTTCTTCCTTTCTTCCCGTCAGTCTGTTTCCTGTGACCCTCTCTTGAACCCCGTACTTGTTAATTCTTAATTATCCTAGAAACTGCTGTGCTGACTTTGCTGGTGTATGTTTATAATCTCAGCACTCTGGAGGTTGAGGATTCTGAATTCGAGGCCAGCCTGTGCTTCAAAACGAAAACCGGCAAGAACTGGCTAAAGGATTGACAACTACATGTCCTTGCAAAGGACCCAGTTCCACGTTCTGGTCCCTTTCCCGGTGACTTCTCGGGCACCTCATGGGCACGTGATGCACACACATACACTCAGGCATTCGCATACACATACAAGAATATTAAGAAACAAAACATTAAACTGTACCCTGACATCACTCCTGCACGAGACCTTCTTTCAAAGCCTTGCCTGTCTACTATTTTTTTGAAGTTCAGTTTGTGATCTCTTGGTTACTTGGAATCTCTTAACACCAAAAGGTGTTAAATCAGGACGGACTGAAGCGAATCTAATCGAATTTGGATTGGATCAGCTTTATTGTCTAGAGTCCGATTTCCTGAGTAAAGTGTAACTGGAATGTGTACTCTCGCATTCCTGACTGTCGCTAGCTGGACCTTTCAATCCACGCTTCCTGCCTAGGCAGACTCGCCCAGCACGTGGCTGGAGACTGCGTGCCCTGGTTAGCTCAGCCTGGGATTGGGTAAGGCAGTGCATGCCGGGAGAGGCCGATCTTCGAAGGGCTTGTTGGGAATTGTAGTTCTTAGAGCCGGAAGTGGGGGATGGCTAGGGTAGAACGGCAGCTGAGGCAGCACTCCTTGGTGCCGTCGCTGCCAGTGTGTAGTACATGATTCTGAGCCCGCCAGGCGTGGTGCCTCTCCTGTCCTGAGGGTGCTCCGGGTGCCCTGGCTGCCGAAGCGGCGGGGAGCCTGTCTTCGGCCTGGAGACAGTCTTTACAGTCCCGGATGCGTCCCGAGGGCGCGGGAATGGATCTTGGCGGCGGCGGCGGGGAGCGCCGGCCCGAGGAGAGCAGGTGGGCTGGGAGCGGCTGGCAGGCGCTGGGTGCTGGGTGCGCGCGAGCACATCGAGACTTGGCAGAGCTCGGATGACACGCAGTGCGGGGCGCGGCAGACCTGAGAGCGACTGCCGCGAGTGACTTGCTTGGGAAGAATTTCCAAGAAGAGGGACTGGCGGGGTGTGTATAAGGACGAGGGAGGAGACGAGTTTAGGGATGGTGAGCGAGGGTGGGTATGATTTGTTGAGGGCTGAGGAATAGAAGACACCAAAGCTGAGATCCAAGACTGCTGGAAGAAAGGTGGACATTGAGAGGCTGGGGGAAAGGACTGAGCTGCTGTTAGGAGATTTTATAGGCCAGGATCTATAGATAAGAGCAGGGACAAGGTTGGTGTCCTGCCTTAAAACTTGTGGAGGCAACTCACACCGATCTTAAGAGGGTACTGTAAGAATTTCTGGGAGCTAAGGTTTTAGGTCATAATTGGCTCAGCAAAGTTATGAAGGGATGAATGTGAGTGAGGAGGAGAGGAGGGCCTGTGTGTGAAAAGTCATTGGTTGCCCTGGGTGTAGGCATGCTGAAGGGACAGAAATTGTGTGCATGTCCTTTGTCAGTGAGATCCCGCTGTCCTGAGAGGACCTATCATTTCCTTTTCATCTTCAATCCCTTTGCTTTTTCCCCACAACACAAACTAAGCACACTCAAGTTTATGTGGAACTTCTATCAGAAAGTCTTAGCTTCTAGAAATAGGGGGATTTAAGATTTTATTTTCTTTTTTAATTTAAACAATTACACTTCTTTATTCGTGTGTGTGTGTGTGTTAGAGGAGAACTTGGAGGAGGCAGCCCTCTCCATCCACCATGTAGATTCTGAGAATAGACCTCAGGTTGTCAGGCTTGGCAGCAAGCACCTTTGCCAACAGAGCCATTTCACCAGCTCAAATTAGGATTAAAAAGCTCCTTTAGCTCCATTCTTGTTTGGACTCTGTAGAGATGTGTCTTCTACTTAGGATTTACTTCATTAACCACTGGTCTGAGGTTTGGAAGTGTCATTCATGGTGGAGCACTTGCCTAGCATGCAGGCGACCCTGGATTCCATCCCCAGCATCACAAGAACAACAGAAGTAGGGTCTTAACCTCTTGAAGTAGAGACACAGCAGAAATATGGAGTATGGGACTCTTTCTTGACACTTAGAAATAGGTTCACTGCAATGATGATCTTCAGATGAAGTCCAAAGACTAGAAGCAAAGTAATTTACTTGAAGGTGTTCTTAAGTGAGAATTGAAAAGTGCTTGGGTGAAGATATCCCTGGTTTGATGTACTTTTTGAGTACAAAGTAGCCTGCGGCCTACTGAATTAGTCAGACTTGGAGTTCTTGCCTGGGGTCTATGAATGCTGTATACTAAATGAAACTAGATGTTTTACTTCCCTTTTCAACATTTTAGTTTCTGCTATTTGGCTATTTATTCTTCCTCCAGATGTCTGTGAAGTGTTTTATGTAAAAGGTACCTTGTAGCTGCTAAGCAAGCTTGAGGGTTATTTTGATTTTCCTGTACTGTTTTATGTGAGTTGGGTATTTTAAGTTTGTTTTTTCTTTCCCATTTAGCTACAGCTGCGCTGGTTGTTTGGTTGGTTGGCTAGTTAGTTACCCATTACTTATTTATTACATGCCAGACACTGTCTTGACAACATTGTGAAGGTTGACTTATTTAATATGTTAACAGTTGTGTGAAGTAGCTACTATAACTATTATTACTTCACAGATGAGGAAGCAGAGATACAAACAGGATAAGTAACTTGCCCTGGTCATGCAGTGAATCTCTGGTAGACCTGAGATCCACACCCAATTACTTTTAATATCAATATTCTGCTGCTGCCCAATATGATAATAGTGACAAATGTACACAATGGTTTTAAAGTTTTACTGTCTGTGCCTGGATTTAGATGGGCAAGACAACGACTTTGCAGGCATACCTTTCTGTCAGTTACCTCTTTTATATCTGCTTCTTAACCAGAGTGCTTTAGCCTAAACAACTCCAGCAGTGGGATCCCTCCCCTCCAACACACGCAGGCGTCAGAATGTGTCTTTAATGATGCTTCATGGTGCTGATGGCCTCCTTAGCTCCAGAGAGACACTAGTAAATACATGCCTTAAGTGCGAGAATTGAGGCATTGTGGCTGAGCCACTGCAGACATAACCTTTTTATGGTCACTACAACACATAATTCAGAAAGTCATCTTTATGGGATGGCAGCAATTTTTAAGCATGAAGGATATACAGTTTTCCAGTGAAGGCACATGATAGTGAAATGTGCATAATTTAAACCCAGAAGCACCTTGTTTTTGTTTCAGTTAATAGCATTTCCCCCACTCAGTCAACCAAGCAAGAGCTGAGCCCACAACGAAATTTCAGACTTCTCTTTTCATTCCTATATTCAAAGCTACATTGAACATTAGCTTGTGTGCTTGATCTGGTCATCTTTTAAAGATTTATTTATTTATTTATTTATTTATTTATTATGTATACAGTATTCTGCCTGCATATGTGCCTGCATGCCAAAAGAAGGCACCAGATCTTATTTTGGTTGTGAGCCATCATGTGGTTGCTGGGACTTGAACTCAGGACCTTTGGAAGACTAGCCAGTGCTCTTAACTAACTCTGAGCCATCTCTCTAGTCCCATGACTACTGAGGTCATCTTAACTGAGTCCTGCCTGAATGTGGCAGTGTTCTTCCCTGCCAGAAGATTGTGAGAAGTAAATGAAATAATGAGCACAGGTTCCTCACAGAATGCCTAGTATGCACTGAAGTACAAAGGGTTGTTTACTTTTGTCCGTCTCTGATTTCCATATGCTAGGTAGTTGCTGACGGGTTATTATTTGCAGTGGTACTTTCTTCGTATTTCCATGGCTTCTCTAGCTAAGTTCAGTATGTGGGAAATTGGGATGTTGACCTAGTCCTTAACTTCACCCTGGAAGTGTACTTACATCAGAAGTTCTCCTATTGTTTTTTTGTGTAGTTAACTGTGTGATAGCAAAATACCACTGGGCTTAAGCATGATATTTATCTTTCCCTAACATTTCCTTAAACGCCAGTTGTTTGGGAGTTGTCTGCCGAAACTGCCATTTAAACAGTAGTCCTTCCTTCGATCATTGCCCTGTCGCCCTACACTTCATTGAGCTGTGCAGGTCTACTTGAGAGGTGGGAAGTCAGCTCTGCCCAGTGCTCAGTTTTCCTGGTGCACTGGCCCACACAGAGTCAGAATCAAATAGTAAGGTACATTCTAGTGACCCTGAATATCCTAGTTTGTGGCATTTTCCTTTTAGTCAGCTAAGCCAGAACCTCACAATAATACTTTTTCCTGGGTCCCTTATCCAAGCAAGCACTAGTTTCTGTGAATTCTTCCCTGATACATCCTTGAATTCTTTTTTAATTCAATTCCATATGAATATATAATGGTTTGTATTTCTTTAAAAAACCCAGGGCATAGTATTGCTTTTAGGCACAGCCAAACTTTGGTGCTGAAAGTCAGGTGTTTGCTCTGCCCCTCTGTCCCTGCTGAGTCCTGCTTTGTTGGCTTTTTCTTTTTTTTTTTCCTCAGTGAGATTTTCTACAGGGAAGCCTTAGCAACACCAAGGCTGCCAATCTCAACAGCACTAACAGAAAGGATGCAGTCTAGCAGCTCCAGCCAACAAAGACGGTCCAGGCTGACTGACTGTTCTTATGCTCAGGAAGTAGAACGCACTGCTCAATTGAACCTGGGTTGTGATGGGTCCTAGGGTAGGGTGAAACCTTTGCAGAACTTCATTGACCAAACTAAGTGATAAAGGCATTTCCCGTCTGGAAAGTAGTTCTGTTTTCAAAGAGTCATAAATTCCAGGCAGGTGCACATGGTCGCCGCAGACATAGTCTCACAGTGGGGATTATTCTAGTAACTGCATAACTAGTTTTCCTCTCTGAGTGTAGTCTCCCAGTCCAGGTCTCCATACTGTTACTTACTTACTTTCCAGAAACAAAGGATGGTCAGTGATGTTTCCCATTGTGGTTGCATACACAATGGGATTTCTTCAGCCACAGTAAGAGACGAATTATATTGCTTGTAGAAAATTGGATGTTACTAAAGCTAATCACATAAAGTCAGTCTCAGAAGGTTAAATATCCCATTGCCTCTTATTTCCTTTCATTCCTATACTTTACAGATACATAAAGTGATACATATATTGATAACATGAAACTAGAAGTAAAACTGGGAAACAGAGGGGTTAATGGGAGGGATGAAAAGGGTTAAAATATGTGAAGTTAGTATGCTCACAGTACATTATATACTTGTATTAAAATAGTCTTTTATAATAACAAAGAATATCAAATTCTAAGATAGAGAATTCAGCACTTTAAAGGGAGAAAAGAAAATAGAGCATAGTCCATACTCCTTACACAAGTATTCAGTTTGTGTTTTGGTCCCTCTGAAACATAATCACAGATCTATGACATTCAGTTACTCAGACTTTTCCCCATCTTCTCATCCTTGCTTCTCTGTACTCCTTGCAATATCTCTCTCCCTTTTGACCTGAGGAGCTTAGTCATCCTTTCAAAGATGCTCTTTGAAAGGCATTCCCAACCTGTTCTTCTCCATCTGTCCGTCACACCCTTCCCTTTCTCTCCATTCATTTTCATTTCTCATTTTTTCCTTCTCCATTCTTTTTCTTTCATCTTGATTATGCCAAGGATTGACAGTGCATAAAGACGAGTGGTAAAGCAGCTGATCACATGATTTTTGAGCATTCTACACTGTGGAGTTCAGTTACTCCTATCAGACACCTCCCACTCCTGCTGCCTTCCTACTTCCCTGCCTGCAAATACATCCTTGAAGCTTTCAGGAAAAGTATTTGTGAGAAGGCAGGAGGGGAAGGGGTGTCAGCTGATGGCAGGGACTGTGTACACCTCAAACCCTACTTCAGTGGCCCTTGTCCCACACAGGTTTTCAGTTCTTCTAGCAGATCATTTTTCCCCTTTTCATCTTTAATTATTTATTTTGGTTTTGGGGGTCAGAATTTCTCTGTATAGCCTTGGCTATCCTGGAACTTCCACTATAGACTAGGCTGGTCTTGAGCTCAGAGATATGCCTGCCTCTTTCTCCCAAGTGGTGAGGCAAAAGGCATGTGCCACCACTGCCCGGCCTCACCCTTCTCTTTTAAAATAATTTCCTATACATGTTTCATCAACGTGTTTGATTGATTATAGAACTTGCTTCGACAGCATAATTGGTACTAGCCACAAGTGATAATTAAAATGATTTTTAAGTATTATGAGGAAGAATGGTCTATTGATAACATAGTATCTGGGGATCCTAACAAAGAAACCGTAGTAAAGCACATTATTTAATGTCTCTAAGAAGAAGTTTAGGTAGAGATAATCCTGAATCCCTGCACGAGGTGACAAGAAGAAATATTCTAAGTGGAAAGATCTGGTGAATAAAGTTGCAGAAGTCAGAGTGAGGCTGACATGCTTGGGATAGGATATACTAAGTAGAGTTTGCTGTATTGATTGAGGAATTCTAACAGAACAGTTAGTATTTAGATTGAAACCAACTGATGGAGAATATGCAGACCCATACTGAGGCTGTTGTATGTACCCATGGTTATAGTTCCTAGTGTAAGGAATTCTGCTTTTTGTTAAATCTACTCATTGTTAAAATTCAAAAATTCCAGTATTATTGAAGCTTGGAATGACTGGTAAGGCATTTGCTGAATAGTTATAAGTTAGAAAGCTGTCTGGAGATACTGCCTATTTCTTCCTAGAGATGAAGGTGCTACCTTTAAAAGAACAGGGCCGGCCAATGACTAGGTTCTCCTCTGTGCCTCAAGGTTGAGAGACTGTACAATAGAGTCAGCTATGCTTTCTCATAAGCATAGTATTTAAGAAGCAGCATAAATACTTAATCACAGAAGTTAAATACTATGTAATTAAAAACACTATATAGCCAGATATAAAGAAATGTTACACTTAGATTAAGGATGAGAATCTCTTGCTACCTCTGTGTTGTTAATAATTATTTCTCTTTTATTTTGTGTCTTTCTGTGCATAGAGGAGGAACTAATTCTTTCTAGGGAGTGATTTTGGTCTTTGAAAGGCCCAGGGGCTTACCTAACTAGTTTTTCAGCATGAGAAACCTTTTGACATTTGAGTATTTGAAAGTATTTGAACTGGTACTTTCCAGTTCTTGTTTGCTAACTTGATTTGAATTATTGCTTCTTTTTAATTTATTTTTATTTTATGTGTATGAGTGTCTCCTTGCATGTATGTATGTGCATTCTCAGAGGCCAGAAGAAGGTGTTAGATCTCTGAAATTGGAGTGACAAACAGTTGTGAGCCACCATGTGAGTGATGGGAACTGAGTCTAAGTCCTCTGCAAGTGCTCTTAAACACCAAGCCATCTTATCAGCCCCTGTGGATCTTTTATCTTGTTTGTTTGTTTATTATTTATTTGGGTTTTCAAGGCATGGTTTCTCTGTGTAACAGCCCTGACTGTCCTGAAACTAGCTCTGGTAGACCAGGCTAGCCTCAAACTCACAGAGATCCTCTGCCTCTCTGCCTTCCTCAGTGCTGAGATTAAAGGCATGCACCATACACTAGCCTTGTGGATCCTTTATTAATTGCTAATCTCAGAAAAGGCCTAAATTGCCAAGCAATGTTAGCACACATCTTTAATCCCAGCACTCAGGAGCCAGAAGGCAGGCAGATCTCTGTGAGTTCCAGGCCAGCCTAATCTACAGAGAGTTCCAGGACAGCGGGGGCTATACACGGAGAAATCATGTCTTGAAAAATCAAAAAAAGAAGGAGGAGGAGGAGAAGAAGAAGAAAACTTTCTCCTTTGTAGTCTCACATCACATCACTGTTAACTTTTTTTTCTTTTTCTTTTTTTTTTTTTTTTTTTAGTATTTTTACATTGAGATCAGTTCTTCTCTCCCACCCCTCTAGAATGCAATCATAGCTTTGGAAGGTATTTCTGGTCAAAATTTTAATTCTTTTCTAGTGTTCTGTCATGTTGATATCATGTCCCACCCTCCACTTCAGGGATCAAATCATTACTTGACGACTTGGTACAACCTGACCTCTAACTGTGATCTTGGTAATGATATCCATCCTAGATCAATGTCAAACTGTGAAAGGGATATGCTAGAGTAGTTTCCTTTTACCTCTAAAAAGAACGTTTGAGGGCTCGGGGAGGTAATTCAGAAGATGAAGGGATTGCCCTGCAAGCACACGGCCCCAATTCTATCCCTAGTACCTACATTAAAAATAAGCAAGCGAACAAGTCCAGGTGTGGTAGCATGTGTTTGTAATCCCAACTCTGGGATATGGAGTCGAGCAGTTCCCTGGGACTTGCTGGTCAGCCAGCGTGACCTTAGCATCAGGCCTCAGGTCCCAAAGAAAAAACCTGTTTCAGAAAACAAGATGGTAACTCCTAAGAATAAGAGCTGAGGTTGACCTCTGATGGCTAGATACACAAACATGCGCAAGAGCGTTTCTAAGGATGACATTCAGGTTGTCCTCTGGCCTCCATGTGTACTTGTACACACACACACACACACACACACACACACACACAGAGAGAGAACACATCTGGGATTGCTAACTTGGCAGTATTTTTGTTTTTACAGTGAATGTCATTTTACAATGGTACAGTAGCCTCACTTATTTATCATCTCATATGTTATGTTTCTTTTCAGTGGTTATATTTTCATTTTACATATACAGGGTACTGCTTTTAAAAAGCATCTATAATTTTTTGGTTTATCTTTTTAAATTTATTTGTATGTGTATGGTGTTTCCTCTTTATGTGTCTATGCCCTACTTGTGTGCCTAGGACATGTGGAGGCCAGAGGAGTGTCAGAGCCCCAGGAACTGGAGTTAACAGCCAGTTGTAAGCTGCCGAGCCGGTGCAGGGAATCAAACCTGGGCCCCCTGGAAGAACAGCCCATGCTCCCACCCACTGAGCCACCTCTCCAGCTCCCTTGTTTCACTCTTAACTGCCACTTCTTACTATAATTTGGCAAGCCTAAGATAATAAGTATTTAGAAAAACATTTTTTGCCCCAGATAATTGAGTCACTTAGGTGGTTTCTATTTCTCTTTAAAGGAGAATTATGGTTAAAACCCTCCCACAAGAAAATAGAGGATTGCATCCTGAGGCTGGCTTTACTGTGAGTAGGTAAAAGGTTTGGGCAGAGATGGGTTATGACTCCTGTTTCCGTCTGTGCCAGCTTTATGAGTTCTGAGACTGAATGGCCTTGTTTTTAAGTGTCTCTTAGAATGAGACACTTAAGAAGGTGTACTTTAAAAAGGATTTCTTTTTTCTAGAAGTGTCTTCTGTCTGTCTGTGTCTGTCTTCTCTCTATGTGGGTGTGTGTATATGCATGAGAGTGCCTGTGGAGGCCAGAGGCTGCAGATCCCCTGCAGCTGGAATTACAGGTGGTTGTGAGCCACCTTTCATGGGTATTAGGAGCTGAACTCAGGTCCTGCGCAAAATCAGTACACATTCTTAACTACTGAGTCATCTCTCCAGCCCCAAAGATGACTGTACCAAGAACTTCTGACAGCCTAATACATTTCAAAGGCTTTGACTTGTTCAGGTAAAGGTTACATGTGAAGATGATATGATGCCATCCAAACAATTACTATCAGACAGGCTAGCAGAAATTCATCTTGCCTGTTAAACATGTTTTTAAAATAGTGGAAGGATTAGGGAGATAGCACAGTCTGAAAACTGCTTGCCTAGTAAGCGGCAGGGCCTGAGTTCAGTACATAGCACCCAAGCAAACATGCTAAGCACAGTGGAGCACACTTGTTTGTTTTGTTTGTTTAAATTTATTTTATGTGCATTAGTGTGAAGGTGTCAGATCCCTTGGAATAGGCATTACAGACAGTTGTGAGCTGCCATGTGGGTGCTAGGAATTGAACCCCGGGTCCTTTGGAAGAGCAGACAGTGCTCTTAACCACTGAGCCATCTATCCAGCTCTGGAGCACATTTGTAATCCTAGTGCAGAGAGTGGGGCTTGTGGCTGAGGGGAGGATAAGGATCTTTGGGGCTTGCTAGGCAGCTGTCAGATAACTGATCCATCTCAAAAGAGAGAGACAGTATTTCAGGATGACACTCTGAGTTTGTTTGCTGGCCTCCATGAGTACCTGTATAAATACTCCCGCCAGACCCACACAGACATGAATGCACACATGCACTCAGGTGAAAAGGTACTTGATTCTTCATGGTGGTCTCTTTACTTACATCTAAGGTTCAGGCATGAATTGGTTAACGTAATCCCACTTTGTGAACTTCTCAAGCTAATTTGGTATCTCAAGTCTCTGAAAACATTTATATCATTAAGATAGAGAATATTAAAAAGGCATGCTAAACTATGTAAGTACAAGTTTTAGAGACTCATTCTTCCAAATGAGTACCTACTAAGTATAGAGTACTTGGGATACCATAAGAAGAGCCTTTTTGCTTTGTGGCTTTGTTATCCCAGGGACACTTCCTTGTGGGACAGGAAAGTCCTTTAGCTTTGTCTAGAAGAAGCTACTGGTAGAGCTGAGTGCTCAGATGTTATAGAACCCGAGTGTTCTTTGTAGAATGTTGGGAGCAAAGAGTGCCGTCTGGTCCTTGGTGTTCTGTAAGGAGGTTGCTGTGGGATTGACCAAGAAAGAATCCAGCACGGGTATGCGGCCACTTGCTGAGCCTCCCCAGCCTGTGAGGCTTGATTGCAGCTTGTTGGAATGTGAAAACCAAGTCAGTCAAAATAGATCTGAAGTTGATTAGCCCTGCTGAAGCCTGGGCAGTGCAGCCAGTGAGTAACAATTGGTAGTCAGTTGGCCTCTGGAATGGCAGTTTCTCATAATACAAAGATAACTGGAATCTTAAGTGATCGATTATCTTAGTTCTGTGAGCATTTTAGGACTGGTATAGAAATACAAGAAAAGTCTGGTGACTCAATTTTTTTGTTTGTTTGTTTTTTGTTTTTTGAGACATGGTTTCTCTGTGTAGCCTTAGCTGACCTGAACTCATTTTGTAGACCAGGCTAGCCTCGAACTCAGAGTTCCCCATGCCTCTGCCGCCCAGGGTGCTGGTATTACAGGTATACACCACCACGCTTGGCTTGTTTTTGCTTTTAAAATCATTTTTATTGTAATTTTATTTTATGTGTATCAGTGTGAGGTTGTCAGATCCTCTGGAATTGGAGTTACAGACAGTTGTGAGATGCCATGTGGGTACTGGGAGTTAAACCCTGCTCCTCTAGAAAAGCAGCTGATGCTCTTAACTGCTGAGCCATCTCTCCAGCCCTTGTTTTTGTTTTTAAAACAGTATCACTCTGTTGCTCATCCTGGCCTGGAACTCTCTTTGTAGTACAGGCTGTCCTTGAGGATTTGGGTTTTTATTTCTGTTTATTATTTATTTCAATTTATTCACTTTGTATCCCAGCTGTAGCCCCCTCCCTCATCTCCTTCCAGTCACACCTTCCCTCCTTCTTCTATCCCTATGCCCCTCCCCTAGTCTACTGATAGGGGTGGTCCTCCTCCCCTGCTATCTGGCCCTAGCCTGTGAGGTCTCATCAGGACTGGCTGCATTGTCTTCCTCTGTGGCCTGGTAAGGCTGCCTCCCCCGCCCCCCCCCCCGCCCAGGGGGAGGTGATCAAAGAGCCAGCTGAAGTCCATGTCAGAGACAGCCCCTATTCCCCTTATTAGGGAACGCACATTGAGACTGAGAGGCCTGTGGACTACATCCTTGAGTTTATGGTACTCCTCCTGTCGAAGCCTCTGAGTGCTGGGATTCTGGGTGTAAGCTCATACCCATGTTATCATTGCCCAGCTGGTGACTCATATGCCTAATGAGGAAAAGAAAACCTGAATGTCTCCCAGTTCAAACAAATTCTTGTTCACAAGGCCTTCAGAACAAAAGCCCAGGCTTCTTGGCCTTCCCTTTATGGATAATGTTCCTACCCCATACCTGCCACTTATTTTATATGTGGATTTTACTTGTCTGCCTTTACTCACCCACTTTTCTAAAATTTCTCAGCAAATGTACAAAAGATTAGTTTTGTATTGATGGAAGGGATGATAATGAAGAGTCCTTCTTTGGCTGGTGTTTATATGATATAAAATAGTTTTGATAAAGTTTTCTGAAGAAACCCTTACTGTGTCCTATGGCCACCATGAAAGGAGGAAAGAGCAATAGTCTAGTAATGGGAAAGAAGATAATGTGTACAGTGGAATAGATGGGGGCCAAGCGTGGCACATCATCATCTCCTATGCCTTCCTTGTCCAGTTTGCTCAGTACACCAGATCCCGCATTCAGTTGCACTTGGTTTTGATTTTTGCCAGCTAAAAGGTGTGATGAGAAAATGCTAGGGATTAAGAGGAACCAAGATGATCAAGGGCATCATTTTTCTGACTTTTGAAGTACATTGAATAGTCTAGGAGAACAAGGTGACAGCTGTCTGGTTTGGGGATATGTTTCAAAGGGACTTCGATGCAAACTTAAAGCCTCTCTGTTTTAATGTTCACTTAAGGATCACGGAGGTGGGGGGGAATCCTGGGTAGCCTAGGGCTGTAGCTCAGTAGCTGGAGTGCTTGTGTAGCGCAAGAAAGCCCAGGGTTTGAGCCTAGAATCTCAGCACTTGGGAGGGAGCGGCAGGGGGACCACACACTCAGAGTACCCTCAGCTGCACAGTGAGGACAGTGAGGGCAGCCTCGGACACATGAGACCGTCGCAGAAGAACTCACAAGCAGTTTGTGTTTTTACCTATAATATTTGTGTATAAAAGTTTGAAGTGCCCTCTGTACTCTGCTTAGTGCTTGGGAATATAGTGAATAAAAAGTAGTGTTGGGTTACATTGGGTTTCTAGCATAAAATATTTCATATTTTGGGCTGGAGAGAAGGATCAGTGGTAAGGAGAACTTTCTACTCCTCAGGGGGATGTAGATTCGATTTCCCAGGACTTACACGGCAGCTCACAACCATCTGTAATTCCAGTCTCAAGGGATCCAATGCCCTCTTCTTGCCTCCACCATCACTAGGCATGGACATGGTCACAGACACATATGTAGGCAAAACATTCAGATTCATGAAAATAAATTTTTTTAAAATTTTTGGTCAGGCGTGTTAGCACATGCCTTTAATTCCAGCACTTTTGGGAAGGCAGAGGCAGGCAGATCTGTGTGAGTTTGAGGCCATTCTGATCTACAAAGCAAGTCTAGGATAGCAAAGGCTACCAAAAGAGACTCTATCTCAAAAAAAAAAAAAAAAATTCTGATTGTGGGTGGGTAGTCTCATAATTTGCCTATGCATTAGCATTATCCAGAAATCAGTTTTTAGTTTTGTTTCTTTTTTGACACAGGGTTTCTCTGGTTGTCCTAGAACTCACTATGTAGTCCAGGCTGGCCTCAAACTTAGAGATCCATCTGCCTTGGCCTCTGGAGTGCTGGAATTAAAGGTATGTGCCACCACTGCCGGGCTCAGAAATGAATCTTAATGGGTTTCACTCCTAAAATCACAAATAGCCATAATATGCCATGTAAATGTGAGGGTTTGAGTCTTGATAACTAGTACTCTCAGAGTGGAGCCTTTTATGGAAGTGAAAAATTAATTGGGGAGAGAATGTCAGGATGTAAGCAGGAGACTTTAATTTTTTAATTTTGGCGTATATGACCAGGTATTACAAACTTACCTAACCATTGGTATGATTTCAGGAGAGAACATTGGCAGTTGCTGAGTAATTTGAAGACTACCGTGGAAGGTTTGGTGTCAGCCAACTGCCCCAATGTCTGGTCCAAGTATGGTGGCCTGGAGCGGCTTTGCAGAGACATGCAGAGCATTCTGTATCATGGGCTCATCCATGACCAGGTATGTAGAACTCATTTCCCCCCATCCAGTTGGCTGAATCATTTGGAAAACAGTTGAATTAAGATGGTTGGCAGAGGGGCTGGAGAGATGGCTCAGGAGTCTAGGGTACATAATGGCAGAGGTCCCAGGTTCGGGTCCTAGCACCTACAGGGCAGCTCACAGCTGTCTGCAACGGACACTGTCAGATAGACATACACGCAAAGCACTGATGCATATAAAATAAGAGTAAATAAATTTTTTTAAAAAGATGGTTGGCAGAGAAAAGATGAAGGCCTCTGGTTTGTGTGAGTGTGCATGCATCTACTTTTCTTCCTCCGTCTCTCCCTCCCTCTGTTGTGTCCAGAACATCTCACTTAGTGCCTGAGATACCACAGATGTCAGAGGGATGAATAAACTGCTGGGTGGGGCAGCACATCAAGAGGTTAGATCAGTTTGTTTCCTTGGTTCTGTAACAAAGTTGAATTTGCTGACTAGTTATAGGCTTACTATCTTTCAGCTCTTGAGGTCAGAATTCTCAAGTGAGTTTCATTAGGCTCAAACCAAGTTGTCTGGTGTGCTGCACTTCTCCAAGAAGCTCTAAACGGTTTTCCCCTCCTTCTTTTTTTTTTTTGTTTAATGTTTTTGTTTGTTTGTTTGTTTGTTTCAAGATAGAGTTTCTGTGTGTAGCCCTGGCTATCCTGGAACTCAGTCTGTAGTCAGCTGCCTCACAGAGATCCACCTGCCACTGCCTCCCAAGTGCTGAGATTAACGGTGTGTGTCACTGTGCCCAGCCTTTATTTTTTTAGTTAGAGTGACTGTTCTTTAAATTTTTATTTATTTGTTTGTTTGTGAGTGAGTTGTCTGAATGTATATCTGTATGCTGCCTACATGCCTCATTCCCTTAGAGACCAGAGGAGGGCATCAGATCCCCTGGAACTGGAGTTACAGATGCTTGTAACTGGGTGCTGGGATTAAACCCAGGTCCCCTGAAAGAGCAGCCAGTACTCTTAACAACTGAACCATCTCTCCAGCCCTCAGAAGACCATTTTTTATTAACCACGGTCAGGAAGTTTCCTCTCCTTTAATTTTAGTGTTGTTTAAGAAAATACCATGCTTTTGATCTAGGCTAGAGCTCAGTGGTGGAAAAGCAGTTGCTGCATATGCAAGGCCCTGGGTTCAAGTTCCAGCGCTGCAGTTAGTTGATCCATGACGGAAAACCATGCTTTTGCCCCTAAGACTCCCTCTCCAAAATAAAACATATGGAAGAAAGGAAGCCTGAGCCAGTGCAAATGGTATTCAGTCTCTTTCATCTGGGAAATGGTTCCACTGAGTCAGAAGCTGAAACGCCATGTCATCAATTAAACTGTGCTTGGAAGGCATTGGCCCAGAGACCAGTGTGGGCTGCAGAGATAATTACTCAGGCTTAATGAGTTTGCTGTAATTGGAAAGTTTCCTGTCTGATCCAAAACCCTCCTTTTTTCCTCTGACTCTTTGGGTTTCCTTAATTTTAGACTTCTGTTGTTATTTTAATTTAGTAACAGGGTAAGAGAATTGCATTCTGTCTTTGTGGGACTAGGGAGATAATTTGAAATAATTTAAAAACTCTTCACAGGAATAGAAGGGACTGGAGAAACATAGGAAGAAAGCATGAGTATTAGTGGATGTGATTGAGTCATTTGGATTTTCTCTTTGGAAGTATCCCAAGACACACTTGAGAAAAAATTTAAAAGTTTTGATGTTTATGAACTATAGTTTTTAAAGATTTATTTGCATTTTTGTGTGTATGGGGATTTTGCCTGCACCTATGTCTGTGCATCATCTGTGTGCAGTGTGCACATGGTGTGTTCTAGGAGAAGGCAGCAGTTCTTGCCTTTGTAGTTTCTTTCTTTTTTGTTGTTGTCTTGTAACTTAAAATTTTTGTTTCAGCCTTTTTAGCTTATATTTTTATTTATTCTTTGGTAGTTTTTTATGTAAACAGTGTATCTTGATTATATCCATCATCAACTTGCCAGTCTCATTTCCCACTCTACCTGGATACCCCCGACAATACATCCCCTCCCACCTTCATGCCCTCTTACAGACACTTGTGAGCCGTCATATAGTTGCTAGAAGCCAACCTGGGTCCTCTAGAACAGCCAGTGCCCTTAAACACTGCACCATCTCTTAGCCCTGAATGACAGTTTTGGTTAAATCTTTTTCAGTATAAACTGTAGCAGTGTTGAGTTAACTTGCCTTCAGATTGTCAAACTCTCTAATAAGTTCTGAGTTTTGAAAATATGTAGAATCCAATAATAATTGCTTTTGCTTTGACAGTTACTCTGTGTGCAGTGTTGTAAGTAAAGCCACTCGGTTCTAGATAAAATTGTGAGTTACTGATATTTAGTGTTGTCCATTTACAAACTAAAACTCAAGACAGCTGGATGATAGTTAAGGCAGTCTTTTCTTTGCAAGCATAAGGAACTTAGTTCTACACCCTAGATGTGGGGAGGTGGAAGGAATGAGCCATTTGACAGCATCTCCTGCCTTTCTTTTGTTGTTGTTGTTTTGTAATTGTTTAGCTTTCTCTTTAGCATATACTCTTTTATTCCTTGGCTGACAGTTTTTACAGCTATACAGTATATCGTGGTGGTGTCTCCCATCGACTTGCTGCTCTCATCTTCCACTCTCCTGAACCCTCCCTGACAACCCCCCTTCGTGTCCTCTCCATCCACCTGCTAGTTAGTTTTTACAACCCGCTGAGTACAGTTAGTGTACCTTCTGGGATAGTGACCGATTTGTTGCCCTGACCTCTGCAGGTAACTGTAGCTGCAGTGAGTTCATGAGGGCAGCTGTCCCGTGCAGAAGGCAGCATTTCACAACACTCCTCTCCATCCTCTGGTCCTTAGGTTCCTCCTCCCTCTTCTTCCTCAGTGTTCTCTGAGCCATGGTGGCAGCAGGAGGGAGTGGTGATATAGATATCCCGTGTAGGACTATGTCTCACCTTTCTGCCCAGAAGAAAGCCCAAACCTACTTTGTCAGCCCAGACTTCCCCTCAACCTTAGACCCAGAGAATCTGAAGCCTTTTGTTCTGAGGTAGCCTCCGCCATCTTAAGTGCCTGTGTCCATTTGAAGAAGAACAAAATGATAGAGCGATGGGAGTTCCAGCCCTTGGCCGGCCAGCCTAACCTGTCTGAGGAGTTCAAGGCCAGTGAACTACCCCCCATATCAAAATATAAGGTGGACAACACTTGAGGAAATACACAGGGTGTTCTCTGGCCTCATGCATGTACGCTCCTGCACATTTACAACGTCAGCCCTCTCTAGCACACACATAATTGAATGCCCTTAAACGCTCTTCTGCCCATATCAGATGAGTATTCTTCTAGAAAGTCCTTTTTACCCAAGCTAAGTCTCTCTTTTCTTTTGTCCTGAATGCATTGTCTGTTAGCAGCCACATTGAAAATATCTGATCAACTAATTGGCATAAAGGACTTAATATGTTTTCCTCTGTTCTAGAATAGGGGTGTGTTTTGTTGGCTAGTCTTAGAATTCACTGGAAAGATTGGCTTATAGAACTCTGAAGGTGGGGTCATATTTCTTAAAGGACTTTGATGGTCCCTCCCCCCCCAAAATTATATCTTTCAAGGAATTTAGAGGCAACATCATATAATAGATCACATAACATCTTTAGAACCATGGGAACCTAGATCAAAGTCTAGGCCCAGTGCTCAGCTTCCTGAGAAATAAAATGGCATAGTAGTTAAAAATAATGGGCTTTAAGTCATATTGCCCACATTTTTTTCTTTCTTGCACATGATTGGTATTGAACAAGTCTCAGAGACCTTTTGTTTCTGTTTCTCATTTGTGAAATGAGATAACACTGTTGCCTCACAGAGCTGCTGTGTGAATTGTAAAGTACTAGAAGACACAGTTGTCAAATACCCTCAACTGTCTCATAACATGTCTTAACTTCTCATCTGTATAACAGGAGTCATAGCGTTTATGTTATAAAGTAAATCAATAGAACCATAAGTAAAGTAGCAGAAAAGTTTTTCTAGAATGGCTTATGGCATATAACCAGAGATACACTCAGTAGGAAAAGCTACCTCACCTGACAACCCAAGTTCAGTTTCTGAGACACACTTGATGGAGAGACATCTCACTGCCAGTTGATTCTAACCTTCACACCAACACCACAGCATGTGTGTGTGTGCCCGCCCACAATCACACACAAAAAAAAATGAACAAAAACTTAAAAGAAGTAATTAGTAAATTGGTTCTCTATTACAAGTTATCCTCTGGTATATATAATTAAGAACATTGAAAATTTGAAAACAACTTAATTTGCTGAAATCTTAATATCTTCCTTACGACTGGGGATCGTGCAGTGCTATTTAAGAAAATAACACCCCATCTGGCTACAGTGGCACACACCTTTAATCCCAGCACTTGGGAGGCAGAGGCAGGCAGATCTCTGTGAGTTCAGCCTGGTCTCTCTGTAGGCCAGCCTGGTCTACAGAGTGAGTACATGGACAACAAGGGCTACACAGAGAAACCATGTCTTGAAAAACAAACTTAAAAAAACACAAAAAAAGAAAATGACTCCATATTATCAAATTCAAGGACCATTTCTCTTTTGACTACATAAATGCAGTAGTACTGACCACTGTCGTGTCTTGATTTGTGTGGTACTATCTTCTGATGTCACAGAAGCATTGCCCAGTCTGTAACCAGTCTTCAGTTTCTCTCCCTGGGATTTCTTCTTGGATTAAACATTTTTAAATTCCATTTCTTTATTTGGGGAGGGTACATGTAGTGAAGGTCAGAGGAACTTGCAGGAGTCGGTTCTCTCCTTCCGCCATGTGAGGTCCTAGGGACTGAACTCAGGGCGTTAGACTTGGCAAGTACCTTCATCTCCCTTGCCCCTTAAGATTTTCAAGAATGGAATCATTTTTGTGTACTCTTGCTTCGTTCCTCTGTTTTCTCGGAGCAGCCTGTCTCACCCAAGCCTCTGTGACACTCAGCTCAGATCTCAATGCTGAGTTCTAGATCTAGACCAGCTGTCTTCTCTATGTTATCATTTGGCTGTCTGTCCTACCCAGCAAGCACAGCCAAGACTAAATATATTCTCTCCCAGAAGATTGCCTTTCATTTTGGTGTTCTTTATGCTAATTTGTAGCATTGAACTACCCAGTGTTCCATTCAGAAATTTGGGAGTCATGCCAAAATGTTTTGTTAAAAACAAAGTGCAAATTTCCCAGGCTGGTAACCAAAATAGCTACCAGATTAGTGGTGCTGCCATTCAGTGCTTAAAGTACTTGTGTCTTGATAACAAAAGTTCTTTTCTTGGCTCTATTACTAATTTTACATTGTCACATAGTAACCTAACCAGATTACATGATATTTTCACCATCTGAACCACAAAGGGAGACATGCCGGTGAGATTCTCAAATAAAACAAGTTTGCAAGTGCAAAACGCTATTAACATATCTTGTCAGAGTTCTTAAAAAGCAATAGCATGGAAGCTATCCTTCTATGAGAGCACCCAGGGAATCAGAATGAAAAACATTACTAAAGCATTACTAGCATCGGTGAGTGGAAGCAGAGAAAGCCAGCCGACACACAGACACACACAGCGCGTGGAGGCCCCAGTAGGGAAAACCTGAAGCGGGAGCCCCACAGCAGCTTTATTGCTGCCCTGTGCCTTGCTCCAGTCTAAGAATTAAAGTCAGCGACAGACTTGTTTTTCCCCTGTCATTTCCTTTCAAAAGTTTAGTGCTTTCAAAGGTTTCAGGCTGCAGGGTCATCAGGAAGCTATTCTGGATGCTGCGTCCTTGGAAAGGGGAAGGGACACAATGACTCCGGGCATATCTCCTCTTTGTTTTCAAAAGGATGTGTTATGGATGTGAGCCGTGTTTTGTCTTAGTCACTCAGGGCCCCTGGGAAGCTGTAACTTCATGACTGTATTCTTAGAGGGATCTCATTTTTGTCAGCCTGCGCCTGGGACACCTTTTACTCCTCTTGTAAGGCGAGGCATATTGACAACCTCTTTGTTCTGCTGCTTAGAAATGTGGTGACAGGGCTGGAGAGATGGCTCAGTGGTTAAGAGCGCTGCCTGCTCTTCCAAAGGACCTGTGTTCAAGTCCCAGCACCCACATGGCAGCTCACAATTGTCTGTAATGCCAATTCCAAGGGATCTGACGCCTTCACACTATTGCATGTAAAATAAAAATTAAGTAAATTATTAAAAAATCAAAAAAGTCATTTAAAAACTGGTTAAAAAAAAAGAAATATGGAGACTCATCCAGAGATGGCTCAGTAGAAGTGAAAGGACCACCTTCCCTAGCACCGAGAAGAAACTGTGCTTAACAATGTAGATGGCCTGAGAAGAAATGTTTAATGATTTGGGGTGTGGGGTTTTTTTGTATGTCTCTCGTCCACATGTGTGTGTGTGTACCGTGTGTGTACCTGGTGCCCATGGAAGCCAGGGAGGGCAGTGGATGCGCCGGGAACTGCAGCTCCAGGCTGTTGTTAGCCACGCTGGATGCTCCAGGCCATTGTGAGCCACACTGGGTGCTGGGACTGTCCTCTACAAGAGCAGCCCGCGCTCTGAGCCTCACAGCATCTCTCCAGCCCCAAAGGAGCCTGATTTTTTTTTTCCAAAACAGGATTTCTCTGTGTAGCCCTGCCTGTCCTGGAACTCACTTTGTAGACCAGGCTGGCCTCGAACTCTAAGATCTGCCAGCCTCTGCCTCCCAAGTGCACCCAGCTGCTAATATATTCCTTACTTGTTGAAACTTCAACATATGCCCAAAAGACTCAGGAAAAAAATCTCACCCATAATCTTAAAACCAAGTAAAAATATCACTGTTTAGCATTCTGTTAGGTGTTCTTTTTAATATATATTTTCTTTATATTTGAATTCTTATATTTAAATAAAAAGGTTTTTTATGCCTTTTTAAAAAGCCAATAATATTGTACCATATTTGTCATTTGGTAACTTACTTTAAAATGTTTAATTGTGGGGCTGGAGAGATAGCTAAGTGGTTAAGAGCACTGTCTGCTCTTCCAAAGGTCCTGAGTTCAATTCCCAGCAACCACATGGTGGCTCACAACCATCTATAATATGAACTGATTTCCTCTTCTGGCAGATGTAAATGCAGATAGAACACTCATATACATAAAATAAGTAAATCTTCTTTTTATTAAAAAATGTTTAATTGTTTGGTAGATAACATACTTTACGTGGTTATATGGCTAAAAATTTAAGAATATAAAACCATATAGTGAAAAGTCTTGTCTTTCATTATCTTCTGATCATAGAAGTGACTACTTTTTACTAACTTCCTTCCACAGAATGTACACTTATGAAAGTAATACAAATAACTTCTTGTTATTTGTCCTCATTTTTGGTTTTGTTTTGTGTTTTTGAGACAGGTCTTACTATGTAGCCCAAGCTAACTTCCAACTTGAGATCCTCCTGTCTCCTGTATGCTATGTTTACAGGCATGGGCCACCATGCTCAGCTCTTGATCTTTATATTAAATATGTACACACACACACACACACACACACATATATATATATATATATATATATACACACATATAATTTACAAAAACAACTAATAGGCCAACAAGATATTTCGGTGAGAAAAAAGTGCTTCTGCCAAGCTATCCTCTGACCTCACATGCACACTGCGGCATAATTTGAGCACACACTCACACACACATATGTGCACACACACACACACACATGCCATATTAAGTTATGATTTGGGAGCAATTATAAGATAGGTGAAAAGGGCAAAGTGTAAAATAGTGATTATAAAATGCTAATAACATGTTAATGTCTCCAGAGAAGACTGATTTGCCCTCCTTAAGGTATTGATTATTTCTGCTTTTCATCTAAGGGTAAGGCCCTGTGAACATCTCCCCTCCACTTTGACATTTTAGTCATGTCGTCATTGTGCAGGTCTTATTTAGATCTCCTGCTGCAGCTTTCCCTGTCATGTATAGATGCCTCTGTCTTATGGTAGACATCTTAGTCCTCTGGCTCCTATAATCTTCCTGACCTCTCTTCTATTCTGCTATCATGAGCCTTAGCTGTAAGGGTCGCATGATTAATCATATAGTCTTTGTAAAAAGTGTTTTACATTTATTTATTTACTTGTGGGGGTCATGCAGTCAGAGAGTTGGTTTGCTCTCTCTACCATTTTGGTTCTGGGAATCAAAGTCAGGTGGGCAGGCTTGATAGCAGACACCTTTGCCCAGTTGTTGGCTGGCATGCAGTCTTTTTCATGTGCTTGCAGATTCAGTTTGTTAGTATTATGTTGAGAAGCTTTGTATTTATGTTTATTGGGGATTTTGACCAACAGTTTTTGTTTTGTTTTGTCTTTGTCTGACTTTGATATCATAGGTTTTTGGGTAGTTTTTTGTTTGTTTGTTTGTTTGTTTGTTTGTTTGTTTGGTAGTTTACCAGTGGAGCCATCTGGTCCTGAGCTCACATATTTTATCAATGATTTAAATAGTGCCATTCATTGTTGATTCAGAAAGACAGTATAGACTCAGTGAAGGGCTTCCACACAAGCGTGGGGACCTGATTCCAATCCCCAGAACCCGTGTGAGGCAGCCCTCACTGTAATCCAGTGCTGCTCAGGGGGAGAACAGGCAGCTCCTTGGATTCACTGGCCAGCCAGTCAGCCTACTGAGCAAGTTCCACTGAGAGACTGTCTCAATAACCAGGTAGGAGGCGCTTGTGAGGAGCTTCACCCACGCTGCATCTCTGGCTCCGCACACATGTGCTCCCGTACACACGAAAACAATTTAAATAATTGTTAAAGAATGAAGACATATGTTCCTTTGATTGCTACTGGCAGCGATTGTTAAAGCAGAAGGATCTGCTCATTCTCTCCTTGTTCCTCCTTCCTGCCCCTCTTCCTTTCGGCCCCTCTGATTTGTTTTGAAGA
Source organism: Pachyuromys duprasi (assembly GCA_028658305.1). Classification (NCBI taxonomy): domain Eukaryota; kingdom Metazoa; phylum Chordata; class Mammalia; order Rodentia; family Muridae; genus Pachyuromys; species Pachyuromys duprasi. The sequence goes on along the minus strand of CM053753.1, from coordinate 53,362,372 downwards.
TAAGGTCTCACTGTATAGCCTCCACGTCCCATTCTCTCTGTCTGGGCTGTTAGTGATCTGCTCATGTTGTTGTTTGGCAGGTATGTTGCCGCCAGGCTGATTACTGGCAGTTTGTGAAAGACATTCGGTGGCTCAGTCCACACTCAGCCTTTCATGTTGAGAAGGTAAGAATGAAAGGAGAGCGGGGGGGGGGGCGGTTAGGGGGGTCGTTAAGAACACTGGCTGCGCTTTCAGAGGTCCTGAGTTCAATTCTCAGCAACCACATGGTGACTCACAACCATCTATAGTGAGATCTGGTGCCCTCTTCTGGTGTACAGGCAGAATGCTGTATAAATAATAAATAAATCTTGAAGGAAGGAAGGAAGGAAGGAAGGAAAGAAAGGAGAGCTGGGGTGTGGCTGCAAGTCTTCACTGGTGCTCTTTTGGGAGAGTCTTTCTCCCCGCAATGGAAAGTGTCCAGTTTCCTTTTAACTAGAGGATAGAGTATCTCTGTAGCACTGGCTTAGAGAGAGCGTTGACCAACCAGCCTCAACCTGACAAGCTCGTTATTCCAGGCTGCATTCTCACCTCCTGGGTGTGCTTGTACACACCAGTAATACCAGCACTCTGTGATTCGAGACCAGCCTGGTCTACAGAGCAAGTTCCAGGACAAGGCTACACAGAGAGACCCTGTCTTGAAAAACCAAAATAAAATAAAATTTTAGGACAAATGGCAAGAGTAAAACAACTACCACAGAAGGTTCTTCAGGTAGAAAGGAATGTGGTTTGGGAGTCCAGAGTTGAGTGCCCTGAATGTTGCCTTAAGAACTTTGCCTTGCTCTGGGCTCTCTGTCTCCAGCTCCACATACTGCTCCGTGTTTCCAGTTGGGAAAACAGTTCAGCAGAGTTGGGTGACCTGACAGGGTTACACAGCTGGTTCTAGAATAATCACTGACAATTTTACGTGTGCACTTAACTTTTTATTATGGAAAAATTTAAATACATCTAAATTAGATTAATGAAATGACTCCAAAATATTCATCATTGTCCCTCTTTATTTCTTTTTGTATGGCCTGTCTTGTTTCATGCATTTCCCAGCTGTTGGATTTATTACTAACATGAGGTCAGGAAGTATACTTTTTTTGTCTAAATATTCAGAGAACAAAGCCTCAGGGTTTCATACTGGCTTTCTGTGTATGCAAAAAGGCCAGAATCTGCTATTTTCTTTTTTGTTTGTTTGTTTTGTTTGAGACAGGGTTTCTCTGTGTAGCCTGGGCTTTTCCTGGACTCACTTTGTATCATGCTGGCCTCAAACTCAAAGAGATCCTCCTGCCTCTGCCTCCCAGAGTTCTGGGATTACAGGTGTGAGCCACCACACCCAGCTGTTGCTGTTTTCTTTTGCTTCTCATCTTTTCTTCCTTTCTTTCATTCGTTCATTCTGTTCTATCTGCTGAGGTGGTTTCATCAGGTAGCTCAGGCTGTCCGTGAGTTAACTGGTGAGCCACACTGAAGATGCTGCAGCCATCTCCCTGAGGAGCTTCTGACTCTGCTGTCGATGCATTCTGTGGTGTCTATCCCGGCCATGCGACCTTGTTCTTAGAAACACTGAAGGAAGAAGAGGAGGTTCCAGGGAGAGGTTGTTATGACTAGAACCAAAAAGCGGTGTTCAGATGGCTTCTCTTAAGAGAATCTTGAGGCTGGAGAGGTGGCTTATTGGTTGGGAGTACTTATTCTTCCAGAGGTTCAACTCCCAGCTCCCACACGGTGACTCACTACCATTTGTAACTCCATTTCCCAGGAATATGATGACCTTTTCTGACCTCTGCAGGCAATGCATCCATGGGTACACAAACATACATTCAGGCAAAACACTCATGCACATGAAAAGAAAATTGAAAAGAAAAATTTTTACAGTAAATCTTTGGTGGGTTTTTTTTTCTAGGTCCACCCATCCACATATACACATGTGAAGATTTTTACCACTTTTCTCTGGAGCCTGTCTGAAATAGGGGACTCTGTGAGAGAAGCCAAGAGGTCATCGCCCTTTGAGTCCTTCTTGTGAATATCCTAGAGCAGGCACCTCTTTGGAGATAGAACAAAGTCAAATGTGGCAGCCTCGCTTCTCCTGGGATTGACATCCCAGAGCTTCACTGCTTAGCCCCTCACCCGGGGTCTGGTAGAGTAGAAAAGCTGTTGACCTCTTCACTGTCCTGGAAATAGCTCTTGGTAGCCTTCCCTTACCTGTGTTGAGGGTAGCTAGCTCTCAGGTCACTGGACCTTAGGTAAGCTGTGTCTGCAGGATCTGTGTTTTTGACTCATGGCTCTTTGCCTCTCCAGTTTATCAGCTTACATGAGAATGGCCAGAGAGATGCCGACGGTGTGAGCGAGCGTGCTCTCGCAGAGCTGTGGCTGCAGCACAGCCTGCAGTGCCACTGCCTGTCAGCCCAGCTCCGGCCTCTGCTCGGGGACAGACAGTATATCAGGAAATTCTACACAGGTAAGCAGAGGCCGCTCCAGGCTCTGTGTGTGCTTCCCTGTTGTCTTCCATCTCTCGGGTCCTCTGGAGATTACTTCTAAAGCTAGGGTCTCCTGCTTTTCACTCGATGCTGTAGATTCTGCTCATAAACACATAGCCAGTGTTCTCACCTCCCTTGAAAAACACACATGCTAAGTTGATCCAGTACTGGTCCATGTAGACCGTAAGAAGAAGTGCCATGAAGTGAGCTTCCTGTGTGCCAGTCACTGATAGAAGAGCTGGGCAGGAGGATCCCTGTTTTTGAATCTGAGAGCCTAGGTGGCTTGGCCAGAGTCACACAGAACCAACATCCTATTCTGGACCTTTCTGATTTTGAGACTTCCTATGTTAGACTGCATGCAACTTAGCTTTTCCAATACTTTACGTATGTCCAAATCCCTCCTCTCCACAGTGGCATGGTTTTCCTCAATTTTTCTTTATTTTGCCTCTTTCTTGGAGCTTCTCTCTTTGTCACTAAGCTACCTTTTTCCTTCCTAGAATCTGCTTTCCTGCTAAGTCATGCCCATGTCACAGCCATGCTCCAGTGCCTGGAAGCAGTGGAACAGAACAACCCTCGTCTCCTGGCCCAGATTGATGCATCTATGGTAAAGGGGGACAAGGAATTCCCCGCGTCTGTCCTGGGCCTCTACACTTCACCATAATGTATACTCCTCAGTAGCTAGTGATTTCCTCAGTGAGGCAGTTGTGAGCTGAAAGACATATATCTTTTGAAAGTTTGCAAAGAGCTGGATTTGGTGGTGTGTGACTGTTATCTTAGTCTGCTCTCTTAGTTGTCTTAGTTGCTGTAATAAAACATCTTGACCTAAAAAAAACTTGGGGAGGAAACAGTTTATTTGGTTTATATATCCTGAGGCCCAGTCCATTGAGACAGGAACTCAGTGGGGGAATGTAGAAGCAGGAACTGATGCAGAGGCCATAGTGGGGCCAGTGCTTGATAGCTTGTTCCCCATGGCTTGCTCAGCCTGCTTTCTTTCTTTTCCTTTTTTTAAAAATTATTCTTCTCTCACATGTTACATTCCAACTTCAGTTTCCCATCCCTCCAGTCTCTCCCCACTTCCCCTCCCCCCCTCAAATCTGCCTCCCTCCCCTCAGAAAAGAGCAGGCCTCCCAAGGACATCAGTCAAACTCAGCATAACAGGCTACAATAAGAACAGTCACATACATCAAGCCCCAATTAGACTCTCTTTATAAAGAGATTAGTGTCTTCCTCATGAGGATTAACCAAGTCAGCTCCCCAGTCTCCAGTTCTTTGTTGCACTGCTCACAGGAGAAAATACCCTAGGATTCCAGCGCAGAAGCTGTGGAGTACACTGGCCCTTCACAGTTCCAGTGTTGTGTACTATGGTAACTGTGGTCCCGGTGTATCACCAAACACCAGCTTCTGTAGGCATTCCTGCAGTAACAAGTGCCCCTCCTCCGAGGGCCTCTATGCTTCGCTCTGACATGGTTTCTTTTGTTTTAGTTTGCCAGAAAGCACGAGAGCCCACTGCTGGCTACAAAGAGCCAGAGCCTGACAGCCCTGCCTGGTTCCACGTGTGCCCCTCCAACCAGCTGTGCTCAGCGTTCCTGCTTCGGGTCCTCCTCCAGCCTTCACCAGCCCATGCCCAACCACAGCTCAGGTATGGGGATAATGTGTAATTACTTGCATGTATTTTAGCCTGGGAAATAGAGGACCTCTGTGAGTGCTTGTGGGCCAGAACCTGCTTTAAAAAGCAAAAGTCTTCTTTCTTTCTTTCTTTCTTTCTTTCTTTCTTTCTTTCTTTCTTTCTTCCTTTCTTACTTTCTTTACTTTCTTTACTTTCTTTCTCTTTCTCTCCTTCATTCACGTCTTCATTTTGTTCTGTTTACTGAGGTAGAGTCTTACTAGGTAGCCCAAGCTGACCTTGAACATGGGGTTAGGTATAGGGGCGGAAATGGGCAGTCTTTATATGTATCTTCATGTATCTGGAAAGCAAAAAGCCTTTGAGAGTGACCACAGGCTGGGACTTGGGGCTTGTGCTGGCATAGATCATCAAGCCTCATGTCATTGTAATAGGCATTGTAAAAAGACACGTAACAGCAGTTAGTTGATGTAGGAGAATAACAGAGCAAAGGTGTTCTCAGAGGCAGCTGAGCTTCTGCTTCAGGTTGCAACTAAAGTCTTTAGCTGGTAGCATTTTTAGAGTGCCTGCACCATGCTGGGCTCTGTTAGAATCAATTTATATGTATTACCTTGTTTGATCTTGAAAATGATCCCATGAGGTTGCTATTCTTATGATTTCTCTCATTTTCAGTTGAGTTCATGCTGAGAGTCAGCAAAGCCTCTCAGTGCAGCTCATGTCCCCATGCCTTCACTGGAGCTGCCTCTAAACCACTTTAGACTGACCTCTTCTGAGTGATGTGTACCCCAAGCACCCTTACCTTGGGCCTCCAGCTCACCTTTCTCTCCCCTTACCTTTGTTTATATCCCAGAGAGAAGATCTACTTCCTTTTCACTCTCTGGCCCTCCCTGGAAACCTCCAGAAGACAGAGAACCCCTCTCACCAGCAGAGACTCAATCGGCCCAAGCTCTGCTGCTTCCAGACTCGGCTCTCGCCCAGAACTCCCCACTGACCCCCCAGGAGATGAGCTCCAGCACTCTGACTAGCCCCATGGAGGCATCCTGGGTCAGCAGCCAAAATGACTCCCCCAGTGATGCCAGTGAGGGGCCCGAGTACCTGGCCATTGGCAACCCAGACCCCCACGGCCGGACTGCCAGCTGTCAGAGTCACAGCAGCAATGCTGAGAGTAGCAGCCCTCACTTGTTCTCCTCTAGCAGCTCTCAAAAGCCAGATTCTACTGCCTCTTCTCTAGAAGACCAGGAGGCAGGTAGGCAGGGTCAGCCAAGCAGCATCCTTCGCAGGTCCAGCTTCTCAGAAGGGCAGACAGTCCCTGTCACCAACGGGACAAAGAAGAGCCATATTCGCTCCCATTCAGATACCAACATCGCCTCCAGAGGAGCCTCAGGTAAAGATGAACACCAGCTTACTAGTTAGCAGTGTCCCTCCAACACCCATCCTCACCCCAAATTCAGGGCTGGAGGGAAGGCTTACTAGAGAGAAGAAATGTTTCTGGATTGCATGTTACTATGCTCTGTCATGAAAGACATTTAGCATGTGGTCCTGAGCAAGCCCTAGTAAGTTGTGTGTCTTCCTTTACATGATGCGTAGCATCGGGATAGTATGAACGTCACAGTTTTAACTGAATCTTCCAGACTTTGGCAGTCTTATAGAGGTTTACAGGTAAACCTTTTAAATTCCTTCTGTTGTGATTCCTTCAAAGTTTGGACACTGAATACTGAATACTGAAGCAGAAGCCTATTAGAGTTTCCTAATTATAACAGGGTTAATAGTGGGTAGGGTGGCCAGTGTGACCTTGGGCCAAGTGGATGGGGTGACTGCTGTCACTAACTGGGACTGTGGGAGTCAGATAAGGGCCATTTGCCCTGCACCCTCCTTCATAGAATGCTAGCTGGAGGGAGGAGCAAACCTGGATGGGGAAGGTGATTGTTGTTGCATTTACATCGTGCTGCAAGTCTTCCCTGGCTAATTAGTGTCTGTAGGCTTTGTCTGGGTATCGTTTGGAGTAGAATCTCCTTTGCAGTAAGCATAACACTCATTTTTGTGCTCAAAGCCATTATGGGTCAGATACAAAATATAAAAATAAAGTAGGAAGTATTTAATGAGACAAAATTAATGAGACAAAATTAAGATTTCCTTTGGCACCTGGAGCTACCCTTGTCAATCTGTAATTTCCAGGAAGATGAAAACTTAGGGCCTCCACTAAAACCTGAATAGCAAACTTTGATCTTTCTTCCCTCAAGAATTTCACATGACTTATTTGAGCATGTGGAGTGTCGGGGTCGGATCCTCAAGTCCCGTTCTGCAGCCCTGGTGTCTGCTCTGCACGAGAGCACTGGCCTTTGAAGCAGACAAAACGTAGCTGCTCCCCACATCCCACCTTTTTTTTTTTTTTTAAGTGTCTAGGGATTGAACCTAGGGCCTAATTCCTGCTGGGCCAGTGCTTTGCAGGGTGACATTCCCAGCCTCCCTGGCTCCATTCTTGAATCTGTGTGGATTCCAGAAACCATGGTAACCTGCATGGGAAAAGGGAGCCTGAGGAAGCCTGTGCAGAAGGGTCTGAGCATGGGTTTTGTAGCTTCTTGTCCGAGTCACCCCTCCTTCAGCCCAGGTGCTCCCTCTTGGGAGTTAATGTCACCCCCGCTGCCAGGTAAAAGTCATGGGGTTTGTTTGGGTGTCCTGCCCCTCTCTAATCCTGTTTGTTCTGTCTGGATTCTCCTCTGTACCTGTTTACCTGCAGGAGGCCCCAGGAATATCACCATTATAGTTGAAGATCCCATTGCAGGTTTGGGAGCCAGTCCTCCACCTCCTCTTCCTTCTGTTCCTCCGTGACCACCTCACTCAGTTCAAAACCTCCTTTTCCAGTCTGGTGTCAAATCAAGTCTGGCTAGTTTGATTGTGTCATTCATGGTGCTGGGACCTATCTGTAACAGGATTCTGCTATCTCACATGATACATGCTGTGCCCTAAACGTGCTTCCAAATGCCCTAATCATTCTACCAACACCTCTGGAAGCCAGAGGCAAGAGAAAGCAACTCTGCTTTGCCCAAGGGTGAAACTGAGACTGCTGTTTGACTAAGGCCTCATAGTGGGTCAGTGCAGGTGTTTCTGAACTGAAGACTTTCTGAAGATTATTTTCCTTGACTTAACACCAGAGTATGTTTTATTCCTTTTATGTGGTCTTGGGATGTACGTGCATGTTTTCTGCCTGTTCAAGAATCCCTGGTTCCTTTCCCTTTCACCAGTCTTCATTCCCTTGTGTACCTGCATATCCCATACTAGTCATTGAACATTTTTCCAGTAAGTCTGTCTTTTTTCTTTTCCTCTCTCATGGTGGTGAGATGTGTGTTCTGTTCCGAGTACTGTAATGATGGAGTTAGTAATGTGTGGGTGTGTGTTACTAACACAGTGGTGAGGGAGGACAAGGAACCACAGCCTCCTAGGAATGGAGAAGACATTGGCATGTTATCTTGGATAGAAGAAAATTACAGAATACAGTCTGCAGAACCTTAAGGAGAAGAGAAACTGAGAGAAAACCTTCTGAGTGAGTGAAATGCTGAGTCAGTTGAATGGGCACCCTAATGAGCTCGTGAACTCAGTACAAAGGCCCTGGTGGCTTACACAGCCGAAGAACACCATAATGGTGTTACAGATTATGTGGTGTGCCAAATGGGGGCAATGAACCATCTCTCCCATTGTTTCTTATCAAGATATCATGGTGATTGCTGGCTTTTCATTAGTTCAGTAGACAGAAGCAGAGCCCAAGCCATAAGAATACAAAATTGCTTTGTGTGTGTGTAGCAGCTGGCAATTTGGCATTATTTATCAGAGAAACAGCTGGATATGGTATAATCATCTGCTCTCACAGAGCACACTGCTCATGTCTCAGGCATCCACTGCTTTTCTTACTATGGCACTTGACATTTTGTTGGGATTTTTGAGACAGGGTTTATCTGCGTAGCCCTGGCTGTCCTGGAATTCACTATGTAGACCAGGTGGCCTCGAACTCAGTCCACCTGTCTCTGCCTCCAGAGTGCTGGGATTAAAGGTGTGGGCCACCACCACCTGGTTGACATTTTAAAATTTACTTTTGAATATCAGTTTCTCCTACCTTTTGACCCCTTTGCCAACCTCCCCATCCTTCTTGTTTTTGAGACAAGGTTTTTCTAGACTTGAATGCACTGTAACCAGTCCTGGCCTCAACTCATGTGGTTCTTTTTATCTCACTTTCCAAGTGCTAGGATCACAGGGATGTGTCAGCAGGCTCTGCATCTCTTCTCTTGAAGTCTCTCCTTTTCTCTGGTGACTAAATCCTCTGCTTTCATCCTTGGTGACTCCAGGATTGACTTGATGCTGCTTATAAGCACTTTCATGAGTTCCATTTTCAATGGTGAATGTAAATTTTCTGACACTGTTTTAAAACATAGTGTCAAGGCACTGGAAAAATTCAACATGCTTATTTTTATTTTACTATCTGAAAACTTTTTTAAGCTAGTTTGTCAGGAAGTTAGTGATTAGCTGCTACTTTTGTACATTTGGCTAGAAGAGGGAAAAAAGGGGAACTAGACCCATTTTGATTTGTTTTCATCTTCCTGTTGCCCCGCCTCTTTCCACTTAGATGCACTGACATCTCATCTCCTCCAGGCGCTCTGTATTCTTGGCCTGTTTGCCCTTGGTGTGCCAGCTCTTTCCTGTTTGTGAAGGCTTTGGAAATGAGACGGTTAATTGTTGAATTCAAGGGTTGGGAGCGTATCTGTTGCTCACTGGTGTGGTCACTGACCCTAGACTCTCACAGTAAGTTGAATTTGAGAGACCACTTCCCTCCTCTGGCCAGAGCAGCACAGTCCCCAGCTCCCTGTGCATGGAGTATGGTGAGTGAGCACTGGGAGGGAAGGGCTGAAGGTCTCCCTCCTCGTTCCTGCCGAACTCTGGGCTGTGGAGCTCATCTTTCTCTGTGGAGGACCCCGTGAGTTCCCACCTGTCCTCGTTCACCTTCAACGCTAAGACTCCACTTCCTGGGGTCCTCCCTGACTTAGGGTCAACACTCTCTCTTATGCTCCGATACCACCATGTGTGTCTGTTGTACCGTGTGTGGTAGCCTGAATGAGTAAGAACCTTGACTGCAGGTCTTCTGTAATTCCCAGAGAACAAGTTGCACATGGGAATCACTCTTAGGTGGAGGCATTTCCCTTCGTCCTTTCTCAACACTCAGCACTAACTTAATTCTCTTCTCCCTTTTAGTGGAGTAGGAAGGATAGTTTATTTTGTATAAATTCAGGTAGTGAAAGGATTATCCCTAGACTCTCAGCATTTTTCTCCATCCAAGAGGTACTGTTATTGGAAGATAGACAGATGTCTTCTATCCAAGTTCTGGCCTGCCTTACCTGGGAAGAGTTGAGAGCACCTTTAGTAGCCATCGTCAGGCTTCTTGAAGAAGCATGGTTGTTACAAGGCCTAGTTCCAAGTCTGAAATGTTATGTCTTCAATTCCCACAGAGGGTGGTCAGTACCTGTGCTCAGGAGAAGGCATGTTTAGAAGACCGTCAGAAGGACAGTCCCTCATCAGTTACCTCTCAGAGCAAGACTTTGGCAGCTGTGCAGACCTGGAAAAGGTGAGGTGTTAAAGGGGCAGATCAGGAGGGACTTCAGCAGGGCGTCTGGCTTGATGGTGTCTGCTGCCACCATTCTTGTCTAATGAGCTTCTGAGTACATGGCAGTGCCTATGAACTGCAATAAGCGAGCTCTGTCTGGAAGACACCTCAGGGAGCTTATGCTTGTCTTTAGTCCAGTGCTACTCTATGCAGAAACACTGAATTCTAGTCACATGATTATTGTTCCTCGGTGCTATGACCTCACATAAATACTTCTACAAGAATCAAGTTTTCTTTTGTTTTGTTTTCCGAGACACAGTTTCTCTGTGTCACTCTGGCTGTTCTGGAACTCACTCTGTAGACCAGGCTGTCCTCGAACTCAGAAACCCACCGGCCTCTGTCTTCGATTCCTGGGATCAAAGGTGTGTGCCACCACTGCCTGGCCAAGTTCTACATTTATGGGCTTAAATATGTGTAAATAACATGTGTACACTAGGACATGATATTTACCTTACTACTGTGTTTATGGGTGTATAGCTCTGGGAAAAGACCCTGCTTGGAATTCCTGCCTTGTTCTCTCCCTTCATTAGCCTGGCTTCATCAGCTTAATTAGTGGCAAAGAGTGAACTGTCTATCAGCAACATCTGAAAAGAACTGCCACATCCAATAGGCCTAAAACTATTAGACACACACTTGATCCAGCTATAAACAACATTTTGTTGCTAGTTTTGAGGCAGGGTTTTACCATACAGCCCAGGCTAGCCTCAAACCTCAGAATCCTCTTGTCTCTGCCCACTGGGGGATGAGATCACAGGTGTGTGATGTCAGCCCGGCATGAGTAATTTTTCAAAGCAGTCATAAGAGAAAACAGCATCTGGTAAAACTTCAAATTTTATCTTCTTCAGCAGTGGACTCAGTTCATTTTGTTTCATTCTTAGAAGCCATGTCATCAAAATTCTCTAGAAGCCTGGAGTTGTCTCATCGTCTCCAGAGCAAGTGGTGTTTCCCATCATGCACTGGGCAGAGCTTCAGCCTGTCAGACCATGTGCAGCTGGTCTAAGTGCCAGAGTGGTGCTGTCAGTTGCATTTTCTCATGGCCAATGGTGGAAATGTGGAAATGTCTGCTGCCAGACACCTGAATGTTAGGGCTGTGGAGGTGGTTCCTTTGTAAATACTCACCTCGGTATCAGAGATACTGTCTTATGCCTGCCCTCTGCAAGGAACTGCCATTTTTCATCATCTGCTCTGGCTGGTCTGTGAGCCACATCTTTTTTTTTCAAGCAGTTGCTTTCCTACCAATGTGCCCTGTGATTGCAGTTTGATGACTCTTTTTCTTAACTGTAGTGTCTCTCATTGTGCTGAGCCGAGCACAGGGGACCAAAGTCAGTACTGGGATCCTGGGCTGACAGCTGAGATCCGCTTCTCGTTCTTGTGGAGAAAATGAACAGGCGCGGAGATAGCCGAAAGCGAGGAGATGCTAGGACTCTAGACTCTGCCTGCCCGCTTTCCTTGTAGCAGACACATGCACCCCCCTGGGTTTCATTGAGGAAATCCTGTGTCTTAGAAGCTCTGCTTCCCCTCCTCACCCTCAGCAAGGTGTTCATAGTTCTGGTCTTCCGTGCCCTCCTTCCTCCAGGAGAATGCCCACTTCAGCATCTCGGAGTCCTTGATTGCCGCCATCGAGCTGATGAAGTGCAACATGATGAGCCAGTGTCTAGAAGAGGAGGAAGTAGAAGAGGAAGACAGCGACAGAGAGATCCAGGAACTAAAACAGAAGATCCGCCTTCGGCGCCAACAGATCCGCACCAAACACTTGCTCCCTGCGTCCCAGGAGACTGAGCACGGAAGTGAGTGAGGCCTGTGAACATCTGTATGCACGCCTCTGTACAGTGTCACAAAGCTCAGGGCCAGGGGGGCTTTCCCCTTTGCTCTTCACGAGAGGTGTTATGCCTAAGCTAAGGGTGCCTCTGCTGTCAGCAGGTAGCACTATGGTAGTCTGGGTGGTACTGTGGTGGTCTGTTTTATTGTTGGTTTGTTTGTTTGTTTCACTTGCTAGACTAGGAATACTGCTAGAACTCATGTTTTCTACATCAGAAATAGCTTTCTTCCAAAATGGGTTCCCAGGCCAGGGGTCACAGATGAATTTCTCCAAAGTTGAGTGAACCAGCAAGAAAGGCCAGTCCCATCCAAGGTTCCATGCACGTTCCTCTGTTACAGTCTAGGTTGTTTATTGTGGCATTGAGAAGGGCCCTTTATCCCATCTCTGACGATGATGGTCTTTGCTGTCACAGGCTTCCGGGTTACCTCCAGCAGTTCCCAGTTCAGTTCCCGTGATTCTACACAGTTCTCCGACTCTGGCTCTGCTGATGATGTCGATGAACTTGACATCCAGGGTAAGCAGCACGATGTGGTACAAGGGAGTGTTTGCCACCTGTTTGTTTTAGTCTGGAATATTAGGCTGGGCGATCCCTGAAGTAGCGCTTCTGTATGACCCATTAGGGAACATTGCTAATTATTGTAAGGGATGGCTACTCTTGCTAAAAACAACCCCACTAAAACTGATGCCAACAAGAGCCTTGTCAGGAAGAGCGGTCCCCCTGCTTCTTAGTCCTTATGTTTGTATCTTTCTTTGGGTCCTCACTCTCTTTCCTCCTTCCCGCTCTTTGTGCTGAACCAAACCACATGAATTAGAATGTTTCCCTGGGCTCCACAACCCAGTTGAAATTGTTCCAAAATATGTTTAAAAAAAAGAGCTTTATAATAATAAAAAAAGGCAAGAATCATTAAAGGAGAAGGAAGAGAGATAAACAATCCGGTTTACAAAGTAGAGCTTTAATTTCTGCCATAGCAGGCTGAAGGCAGAATCCCAGCCTTGCTGTTGCAATTGAGAGCAGTGAGGAGCGAGCGGAGCTGCCTTCTGGGAAGGCATTGTAGTCAAGCAGGTCAGTGTTCCTCTCACATCACTAATCACTCCAGCAGGGAAACTGACAACAGACCTAAAGAAGCAGGCTCAAGTCCAACCTGGTGAGTCAGAGGGTTCATTGGCTTCCATACAGACTGCATCACCAATAATAAAATAATAATAATAATATCACACAGTGAATGACAGCCTCGCAAGAGCTGCACAGATGGAGTCCCCCCTTCAGCTAACCCCCTGAGAGCACATGCAGCTGGTACAGCGTTAGTCCAAGCAGGGAAAGGCGGAGCCACGAGAGTAAATGAGTAGCTGCACTCTCAGGCAGCGGTATGCTCTTCTACCCCGGTTTGCATGAGGGAAGATCGGTAGGTCTCGGAAAGGTCTCGTTGAGGTTGGCCAGGGACTGGCTGCCCGGATTCCAAGGTGGCAGTGGCTACGTCATGCTTGAAGAGCATGCTTCACAACAGCCCTGTTCCTGCAAACCATAGATTTCTTCAAACTAGCAAGCAGATAAACAAAACAATTCAGGCTCATAAACTCTTCCCCACGGTAAAACTAACCATAATTTTCTTACAGAGCTGAACTGTCTGCACTGCATTGTAATACTGTAAAATGCTAACAACTAGACATTTTATTATTTCAGTCTTCAAAGCTGCTCCCTCACCCCCTGGATAACCCAGAGTTCTTTCCCACTCAGAAACTCAGAGTTACACTGCTTTTCCAGGCCTTGAAGAACGTTTTCTTTGTGTTCTTAATTATTTGATGGCAATAGTCACTTAAAACTCCATTTCCCTCCTTAGTTTGTATGTGGTTTTTCTTTCTAACCATAATTTTCACAAAGTGGACTCCTGTTGGAAACTGTTGCTCAGTTGTGGGCCCCAAGAGTGTGTGTAATCAGCTAATTCCCTGTTGGTTCAGAACAGAAATCCTTAAAGGAAACAGTCATAGGGCAGAATTTCTCAGTCTCTAGGCCCCTTTCATTCTTTGTTGGGAGGGACTGTCTTAAAGATTGAGGTTTTTGCCATCATCTCTGGCCTCTACACACTGTCTGCCAGTAGTGCTCACTCCATACTCAGTAGTCAAAAACATGGCCAGGTATTCCTAACATCACCCTTAGCTCCTTTTTAGGAGGTGCTTGAGGCTGGACTGATTTGGGGAAGTAGCAGTAACTGTTTTCCAAGCCTTCCAGTGCATGTGGGTTCTTAAAGCTGCTCAGAAGTCACAGCCTGGTCCCAAGGACACGCCATATGGAATTATCAGTCTCGGCAACTCTCTTTCAAAAAACTAAGGGCCCCTCTTTATAATTGTTATTACACAGATGGTAGTGAAGGCTCTAACCTGACCCGCATGTCAAAGAGTGGACTCTCAGTGTCAGTGGCCTCACTGTTCTCAGGTAGCCATGCTGGCAGTGGGGGTGTGCTCCTGCATGCATGTGTGTGAATGTTTGCACCAGCTTCCGACCGTGTCTGCTCTTGTGATTCTTGTCAAGGTTACGAGAACTACGTGGCCTGGAGAACTAACTGAAAAACACTAGACTTAATACAAGCGCAATTCAAATACTCAGATGCCCTTTTACACATGAGCCAGGCAGTCCTTGCCATCCCCTCTCACAGTGAGAATTTTAGATTGTGTGGTCACGTGACTTGGAGGAGCCAAAGTTTAGGAAAAAAAAAATAGTCAAAACCAGAAAACAGTTCTGTCTTGGGTTTTTGATACTAGTGGATAAGGGCATAATAGTTCATGCTGAGTAAAATTCTGTGTGAAGCTCCACAGCTTCCTTTTTGAATGCCTACTCTAACTGTATAGAAACTCAGGGTTGTATAGACTTTAGGTCAGGGGAAAAAAAAAAAGAAAGAAAGTCCAGGTGCTGGACAGAAGACTCCACAGTGAAGAGTGGTTGTCGCTCTTGCAGAGGACTAGAACATGGTTCCCAGCATGCATACTGGCAACTCTCAGCCTGTAACTTCAGGACATCTGATGCCTCTTCTGACCTGCAGGAACCCGCCCACATGTGCACACACACATACATATAAATACATAGATTTTTGTGAAGAGTTTAACTTCAGACCTGTAGTAGTGCTTGGGACCCCCTGCAAACAGTAAAGGTAGGACAGAATGACATGAAGCTAAGAGTCTCTTTAGAGTTTTGAGTTTACAAAGCAAACTCCCAGAAAATAATCTGTTCTAGATAACTTTATATACAATTAGGAGTTACTGCTATAATGCTTTACATTTAGGAATATAGTCAGTAGGATTAACTGAAAGAGAATAAAAGTTTTCTACTTGAAATTTTTAAAAATAAAATCTCAAAATTTTAATTACAAACTTTTAGTTTCAGAGAATTTTAGTAATACCAATACAATTATTCATTACTGCTAAAACTGTGTTGAGTTAGAATTTGAAATAATTATATAAGACTAAGCCATGTAATAAAGTACTGAGCTCTTTTTTTACTTTGCTTTGGAACTGTCTTCTATGGCAAAGTGTATCATCAGGCCTACTGTAGAGTCTTTCTTCCTCAGTCTTGGGGACTTAAAAATTGAGTGCATATGAGGACCAGTGCAGTGACACAGTTGGCTGAAGGCACTTATTGACAAGGCTAACAACCTGAGCTTTATCCCCAGAACTCACAAGCTGAGTGGACTAACTTCTGCAAGTTAGTCTGCCAATGCCATGGCACACAAACACTCACACAGGAGTACACACTCTACAAATAAATAGTTACTAAAAAGATCAAACCTAAGCGTGGGGTAGAAGTAGCTGAGATACAAACTGGAGGTACAGAACTTATTCAAATTGTTTCCAGAGGCAGACTAAGAGAACACCATTCTTTTCAATAGATAGTCTAAAACTATTTCAAGTCCTGTGTAAGTAAGTTATCATTTAAAATTCTAAGATAAGGCCTGAAGTTTGTATCCTCAAAACCTATGTAAAAGCCAGGCAGACATGATGGGAGGCAGATACTAGATTGCCAAGCTAACCAGCTCTGGATTTTGCAAGAGTCCCTACACAATAATTAAAGTAGAGAGATTGAGGGAGATGCCCAGTGGCAACCTGGAGCCTCCACATGCGTGTGTACATAGACAACTCACATGTAGACATCTGTGCACATGTGGACATGCATTAGACACATACACACACACATGCACTCGCGAGCAACCATTCTAAAAGAAAAAAAGAGCTTCCAGGAAAAGCACAAACTAAAACAGTGTCTGTCCAGGCCAACAGTGCAGATGCACAGGAAGATGAGTGTCACAAACACAAAAGCTCAGGAAAAAATAAATTTCATGAAGGGAATTCTTACAAAGGTGAATGAGGAAAGAATCAGACATGCCCAACTCAGCAAGCTGCTAATACGGAAAGGAGAGAAAGAAAAAAAAAAAAAAACAATAGTAGGTAAACAAGCCACAAGATCACAGAACCCAGCAGGTAGCCCTCGCTGGCTACTGTAAAACCTTAAGTAAATGGTCAGCTCTCTAATTCTAGAGGCAGGCTAGCTGATGGGATAAAAACAAGATCCAACTGTTTGTTGTCAAAAGCAAGCCTCACTGGCAAAGACACACACAGAGATACTGAAAGCGAAAGAATAGAAAATGACTCACTGAGGACAGAGGAGCTGAGAACAGGTAGGTGTAACTATGCTTATATTGGACAAAATATACTGTAAGCCAAAATTAATTGGAAGTGATAAAATCACTACACAGTATTAAAGGACACAAGAAAATATGGTAATTGTAATCTTTATACTGAACATTGGTGCATCCAATTTCATAAAACAATTTGGATATAAGGGTACAATAATGATGGGTGATTTCAGTACTCTGATCAGAAGATCATCCAGATTTTTAAAAAATCAAAAAGAGCTGGGTGGAGAAACTCTGTCTCAAAAAACTTAAGAAATGGAGGGCCAAACCAGAAGATCCAAATTAAGATTCGTTGAAGAAAGGAGACATTACAACAGATACAAGTGAATTCCGTGCGATTGTTTGTGAATACGTTGAGAACTTAAATTGCAAAAACCTGGGAAATCTAAAAGGACTAGATACACTGCCAGACACATATGACCTGCCAAAGTCCAGTGGAGGGGCTCACAGCACTTAGGTCTATAGCGGGCAGCAAGGCTGAAGCGAAAGCAGTGTCCCTGGAACTACAGGCTCAGGACCAGGCAGATTCACTGCTGGATTTTATCAGACCTTTAAAGAAGAATGAAAAAGGAAAACTTACCTACATTTTGTCTTGTGACCCTCATTGCCACCCAGTGGTTTGGGGCAGGGAAGGGCAAGAGGAAAGAATGTGATCAGATGTCTCTGGAAAGTAGTAAGATGACTGGGTGATAAAGAGCACCTGCTGCTCCTCCAAGGACCCAGGTTTGGTTTCCAGAGCCTTTACCTGTAACTCCAGCTCCTGGGATCCATCTTCTTTTCTGGCTTCCTGGGGCGCCCGTACCAATATGCACATTCCCACGCACAGATGCACGACATATTTGTTTATTTTTAATTACAAAGTAATGATTTAAATTTTGTGTCCTTACTACACATGGGTTCCCAATTATGAAAACAAAACTTTAAATGTATTTCCCCGGCTTTCTTTTTGCTTTCGGCTCATTGTCCTCTGCTTCTGGTCTTTAATTGGGCATATGTAAAAATCTTCCTGGAAGCTACCACACTTTGGGAAGCAATCTCCCCGATACTGACCAGAGGTTTTTCAGGTGTGCTTCCTGTTCATCTCCTTAAATAATTCCGTACTATTGAAGATTCTTTTGGGATACGGTCTTAGTCATTCTTCTGTTGCTGTGAAGAGACACCGTGCCCAAAGTGACGCTTATAGAAGAAAACATTTAATTGGGGTGTGCTTACAGTTTCAGAGGTTAGTCTATTATCATGATGGCAGGGAGCATGGTGGCACACAGACAGACATGGTACTGGAGAAGTAGCTGACAGTTCTACATATTGCTCTGTAGGCTGAGAGAGACACTGGGCCTCACATGGGCTTTTGAAACCTCAGAGCCCACCCCCAGTGATTTATTTTCTCCAACAAGGCAACACCTCCTTTAATCCTTTCAAATAGTGCCACTCCCTGATAACTAAGCATTCAAGTATATTAGCCTAAAGGGGCGATTCTTACTCAAACTACCACATATACTCTGATCAAGAGGGCTATCAGAATCTATAACACCTTTGAAAAAGTAAGGTATTGAAGTATCGCATTATGGATATTGATTATGAGAAGTAATCTGCATATTGCATAAACTCTGATTAATCACCTTCCTTAGATTATGGCTCAATAATTGGACTGTATGAAGCTGAGTATTCATTCATAAGGAAAATGGACTTCAAAGCCACCTCTTCTAGCAATAAAGATTACAAACCTAGAGACTGTAAGGAATCTATTAACATATTTATTTAAAAAGCAGAACTGTTGATGTATAATTTACATAACAGAATTCACCTACTACAACTCAGCAACATTTGATAAATTTGCTGAGTTGAGCAACCTCTGTTGTAGTCTAGTTTTGGTGCATCTCGTTCTAATATGTCTGTGTTAGTGCACAATTATGAACTGTCCCGCCCCAGCCTCGGCTGACCCCTAAGGCATGCTCCTATAGATGCTCCCTTTCTGAGCATTTCATATAAATGGAATCACATAGTATGTAGTATATGATTTCTCATTGCTTCTTCTGTCTATTTTTGTATGTGCTATCTGGCAAATTGGTTTGATATTTGGTGTTTGCCAAAATGATTTCATAAACTTCCAATTCTGGATAGTCTTTTCACTTTGGGGTTTAAGATTCTGTTGTTCTTATCCCCCACCCACCTTCCTCCTCTTGTGTTGTAGCTTTATCAGTTCTTCCTCTGTAGATTTTTCTAGAGTTTCAGTCCTCTGCATGTATGTATCTTCCGGGTCCGATTAAGAGACAGAAAATAGCATGGCAGTTTGACTAGGGAACATTGAGTGTTAAGAGTTTTACACCGCAGTGGGGAGTTGAAGTCATGGTAGAGAAGTACATACGGAATAAAGAGAACTGTTGAGAACGCAGAAAGGGTGGATACAGATGGCCGCCACTCTCCCAAGGGCTGGAAGAGAGCAGCACTGATCTCTTTCCCCAGGTCTGAGATCCAGGCTGCCCGGCAGAGGAGCATCTAAAGTCACAGAGCTACCTTGAGTGTCATTGTGGGTGCCATCCATAGGCAGAGGTCATGCCAACATCCTCCACCGGGAAGCTGTTCTCATTGCCTCACCTCAGAGCTCAGGCAGGACTAGGAGGAGCAGCCGGTGGAGAAGGGCTGAGCCCCTGACACCGTAAAACTCTCCAAGCTGTGCTGTGGGAAATCACTTGTGAGAGGAGCCGCTAATTGCACTCTGGTGTGGCAGCGCCTCAGGCACACTTCCAGGGTACTGTCAGTGCACTGAGCTGCCATCCAGATAGGAGCACAGCCAACTGCAACGGGACAGCTCCTCCTCAGCCCTCCCAGGGCCCTCCAGGGACAAGGCTTACTTTCCAGCTGACCCAGCAGACATGTTTGAAGCATTGCAGATTTGGGGCTCAAAGGCAATAAATTGAAACCTAAAAGAACATATGAAGTATTGATGAACTATATTTTCTGATAAGAAAAATCTGTATTAAATTTGTATTGGATAGTTTTAGTCAACTTGATACAAGCTGGAGTTATCTGCAGGAAGGGAACCTTAACTGAGAAAAATGCCTCCATAAGGTTGGGCTGTAAGGTATTTTTTTAGATTAATGATTGATGGGGGAGGGCCCAGCTCATTGTGGGCGGTGCCATCCCAGAGCTGGTGGTCCTGAGTTCTATAAGAAAGCAGGCTGAGCAAGCCAGTAAGCAGCATCCCTCCATGCCTTCCGCGTCAGCTCCTGCCTCCAGGTTCCTGCCCTGTTTGAGTTCCTGTCCTGACTTCCTTCAGTGATGCACTGTCACTCGGAATTGCAAGCTAAAATAAACACTTTCCTCCCCGAGTGCTTTGGTCATGGTGTTTCATCACATCGATTACCCTAACTAGGATAAAGTCAGGGTGTTTGGTGGGCAGCAGGCGTCATACCCACTTTGCTATCAGTGCTGTCTCAGCTCTGCTCTGGGGTAGGATCCTTACCCCAAGGTAGTGTAGTCCTCCACACCTAGTGGTATTTATGATTAGCTAAAAGGCCCCTGTCACATACCTCCTCTGCCCTTTTTGTGTATCTGGTTAAAAAGAATAATAAGCAGGTTAAATGTAGCTTGACTATAGGCTCTAAAGAAAAGAGAATAAAGAGGGGGGGGGGAAGACTTCCTTATTTGAAGATGTAATGCTTTGCTTAAATAGAGAGCTACATTCTGAGAAATGTATCCCTAGGTGATTTCATGTGACTGTCACAGATCATGGAATTTACTCATACAAACTGAGATGGCTGCTGGGTAACTAAGATGATAAAATCTCATGGGATCGCCGTCATATACATTCGCCTCTACTGCTAGAAACACCATTATGTGGCACGATTGTAGTTTTATGGAGACAATGGTTTTTCTTAAACAACTGTTACCAACTGCCTCCTATGTAGCATGTAACACTTTCCTGGCCCTATGGTCTGAAAATTGATTAACTCCTTCCTGAAGGATATCTGTCCAAGATTTTCTTTCATTTTTCCCTATCACTCCCAAGCAGAATGAAATCTGCAATAATAATAATAATAATAATAATAATAATAATTAATTGCTTTTAGCCAGTTCCTCATTTAGGAAATGCTCTCTGAAAATCTTTCATATAGGAAGCCTCATGACTGCTCTTTGACAAGAGTCATGTTCCTCCCGAGCAGTATTTACGATCCCCGAGTCAATGGCACAGAACACAGTGGTGTGAAGGTCTGGTTGCAGTTGCCCAGACATTTTCATCCTCTTCCCCACCAATACTAGTAACAGTAGACTAGGCAACAGCATGCTTTGGGATCTGTACGATTTGAGTGACTCAAGTTCAGACAGAAAATATAACCTAAATGAGTATCTTTTTGTGAAATAGAATGGTCTTTCTATAATTACCAGCAAAAAAGAAATTGATGTCTTGTTTTTATAAGCTTTAAAATTGAGTGAAGGCTGGGACACAGCTCAGTATTAGAGTGCTGCCTGTCGTGATCAGGCCCCAGGATTAATCTCCAGCACTGCCCCACCAAAATGCATTTGAAAGCTGCATGTAGCTTTGAGGTCATTAGTTTGTGAACAATATTATTTGAGTTGTACTGTATCCAAAACTGTGTATTAGATGTTGTAAAGCTCAGTGAGTTAGATATAATCTCATTTCCTCACAGAGATGGCCTGTAATCCAGTTGCACATATGAAAGAATCTATGTACAATTGACACATGAAGCATAACTGAGCTACTTGCGGCCACATGCAGAGTGATGCCATATGAGCCTAGTGCTCTGCTGAGGGGCTCAGAGGACAGTGGTCATTGTGCAGGATTAATTAAGGAAAAACGGATCTTCTCGGTGGGCATCAAAGGAAGTAAGAGACAAAATTACCAAAATAGCCTTTCTGTGACTTGGTTAGATGCTGACTAACTTTCTAGAATATGACTTCTGTAGTATTTGGTGCAATGAGGTCTCTGGGGGCTCAGGCCTGACTCTAGAAATATGCTCTGGGGTCTTGGGCATGATAACACATGCCTTTTATCCCAGCACTCGAGGCAGAGGCAGGCAAATGTGTGAGTTCAAAGCTAGCCTGCTCTACAAAGCGAGACAAGGACAGCCAAGGCTACACAGAGAAACCCTATCTGGGAAGAGAGAGAGATGCTTTGGAAAGTCTCGTTTTTCTGTAATTATACATGAGGTTTCTATAATAATGGGCATGTTGGCAGTCTCTGTGGGAAGCTGGTTTAGGCTTGTCTAGGGGGTCTCAAGCAATGATGAAGTTCTTTCCCTCCCTCAGCCACCAGCCAGGAGTAAAATCATCCCATGCAACTTTATTGTAAAGCTGGAGAAAGTACCTGGTGTTCAGGGGTAATGGTAAGCAGCTAGACACAACTTGCAGCTCCACAGGGATTTAATTAAAAACCTCTAGAATCTAAGCTTTGTGCTATCAACACATGATCCTCCTGCCTCAGCCTCTCCAGTGCTGGAATTACAGACAAGAGCTACCTACCACACCAGCTTTGGGAGCACCTCAATTAAGAAAGCTTGAGACTGTAGCATGAAGGAGAGATTTAGTCATCATTGTGTGTGTGCCTGTAGTGAGTGCGTTCCCGTGTGCCTGCAAATCACTGTCTTACACCGAATCTGAGTTTGTGTTTCCTCCTCAATTTGTAATCACTTTGGCCTTCTCAGTGCTCTGCATGATGTCACTAATTCAATGTGTTTGTGACATGGATGGAGATCGACTCTGAAGTAGTGCCACCCTAGCGCTTAGCTGCAGCACCCTGTGCGGTCCCCTCAGCTCCTCTTCCTTTCCTATTTCCTGCTCCCCTTATCTCTGGTTTCCACACAGATGCCGACATCCGGAGGAGTGCGGTCTCAAACAGCAAAGCATCCTTCTCCCAGGCCTTGTAAGTATCTTTTCATTCATGTTAATAACCTTGGGTACAAACCCAGGTCGTGGCCCGTGGTTGAGAAAGGTCACAGCGAAATCATCCCATTTCAAGAAGAGGCAAGGTTCAAGTGATTGCCCTGCCCTGTGGTGGCCACTGCATCTTTGAGAAGTACAATAGCAACTTTACTGACTATTTTATCAACAGGCATAGTGTCTGTTTTAAAGAAACCGAACTTTAGAGAAAGGCAGATACAGAACTGTACAGGTACAGAAACACAGGCGCTGCAGTACTACCATGTAATGCTGGTAGGCGAGGTCAGGCCTCGCAGATACTCGTGTAACAATTAAGAACTGTATATTTTTTAATTATTTATTTTTATTTTATATGCATTGGTGTTTTGCCTGCGTATATGTCTGTGGGTGTTATATCTTGCAGTTACAGACACTTGTGAGCTGCCATGTGGGTGCTGGGACTTAACCCAGGTCCTATGGAAGAACAGTCAGTGCTCTTAACTGCTGAGCCATCTCTCCAGCTCGGAACTGTATATTTTTTCACAGTGCACGTGTGTCTGGCAATGAGCAGAGAAACTGAACAGATATCAGGTGCAGCTGAGAAGTTCAGGCATGTGCTCTGGGATCCTAAAAGGAAGCTCCGATCTTCCTGACTCTGGGCACTAACTCTCCTTGACTCTGTCTTCCCCAGCTCCCACTGCTTCCTCCACTCCACATCAGCTGAGGCGGTGGCCATGGGCCTTCTGAAGCAGTTTGAGGGGATGCAGCTTCCCGCTGCCTCAGAGCTGGAGTGGCTGGTTCCAGAGCATGATGCCCCACAGAAGGTAGGCCTTTCCAGTCTTCCCCTGGAGCCTAGGATTTGGTTTTCCTTTCTCACATGGCCCCAGTCTAGAGTGAACCTGTGTATCTTTCTTATTCAGGAAGACCATTTGCTACAAGTGTGTGGAGTGACTGAGTGAGTGATTGGATGGGTGAATGCTGGCTTGCCTAGGTTTTCCCTGGCAGTTGCTCCTTCACTGTATTCTTCCACAGAGGAAAAGCTCCTGTTTTGTGGCTAACTTTAAGACACTGTGAAAGTGTGTTGTTCAAACTCCACTTTGCTCTATAGTTGAATCTTTTAAGACATGAAGTGAGCTGGCATGGTAAAGGCCCTGGAAAGTGTAGGGATAATATCAGCAATAGGTAGCAGCACTCTAGAATGCTGTTTCTCTTTGCTTCTTGGAACTCAAGATCCTTGAGTAACCTGGTACTACGAGTTTGTTTTTAAATCAGGGTTCGTTGAAGCCTCAGGCCAGTGGTAATTCTGAAATATGCTTCACCGCCTCTGCTCCTGTTGTGTCCAGAAGGACTGCATGTGTGCTCCCATTGACTGTCCAAGCCCGCTCACACGCATTTTTCTCCTGCAGCTCCTGCCTATCCCAGACTCACTGCCCATCTCACCAGACGACGGGCAGCACGCAGACATCTACAAACTGCGTATTCGTGTGCGTGGCAACCTGGAGTGGGCTCCACCCCGGCCTCAGATCATTTTTAATGTTCATCCAGCCCCAACGTGAGTGCCCAGTGCCCATGCCCTTTGTCAGAAGGATCCGTTCTCTGCCTCCTGCCTCTCTGCCTCTGCCTCTCAGCCTCTCTATCTCTCAGCCTCTCTATCTCTCAGCCTCTCTATCTCTCAGCCTCTCTACCTCTCAGCCTCTCTGCCTCTGCCTCTGCCTCTCAGCTTCTCTGCCCCTGCCTCTCTGCCTCTCTGCCTCTGCCTCATTGGGCTTCCCACAGAGTTCTATGTATTCAAAAACAGAGAAGGAAGATTCCTCATTTTAGTTTTATCCCTTCAACTTTTTCCCATACTTACCTGGACAGTCTTCCCCACCCCCTTTAAATCAGGCTTCCTCCCAGTACTTTGTGAGCTCACTTCTCCTATTGAGGTAAATGCTTTTTTCCATTGTTCTTTCCTATTTAATTATTCCTCATCCCTTGCATTTGTACAGAAACTGTGGTTCATTGTTGAGGATAATCATGTGATCACTGCCATGGCCTGACCCAGTAAATCCTAATCTCATAAACACTCAACTTTGTGTTAGTTCTCCCAGTAGAAGTGAGAGCTTTGTCCAGCTCTACAAAGGAGGTGGTGAATTCTTGGCTCTCCCACCCTTAGCAAGAGTCTTTGTGCCCTCGCCCTTCGCGCCTCTGAGCCTGTGTAGCTGCCATCTGCTCACCTCATCTCCTTCCCGCTCTGTAGGAGGAAGATTGCTGTGGCCAAGCAGAATCACCGATGTGCGGGATGCGGCATCCGCACGGACCCTGGTAAGTTCACATTGGGACTCAGAGCTTTGTCCTCTCCCATGTCTGTTTGAGGCAACAGGAGGCGGTCAGACAGATTGGGGGTTTAGGGGGAAGGACCTGGAACAGGAGGGGAGGCCAAGGCAAGAGTTGGCAGTTGTAGGGAATTACCTCCGGGAGTAGTACGCTACAGTATCCTGGATGAATTGGTTCATGGCAGCTAGGCTCTTAGAGACGGGGTCTCAAGAGCTCTGGTGGGTTTGAATTCTTCAGTGGCCTCCAGAATGGGATGTAGGAACCATAGGTCCCACTGTGTGCATTTTTTTCCAGCTTTAGAAAATTCCCACAGGAGTGGTTGACACCCCCCGTCCCCCGCCTGCCTTTTGAAGGTTGACCAGCCTCTAGGTACAAAGTCAGAACTAGCCTTTGGCTTTCCCGGTTTCCTAGATTATATCAAGCGGCTGCGGTACTGTGAGTACCTGGGCAAGTACTTCTGCCAGTGCTGCCATGAGAACGCCCAGATGGTCGTCCCCAGCAGGATTCTGCGCAAGTGGGACTTTAGCAAGTATTATGTCAGCAACTTTTCCAAGGACCTGCTCATTAAGATCTGGAATGATCCCCTCTTCAACGTGCAGGACATCAACAACGCCCTCTATAGGAAGGTCAAGCTGCTCAATCAAGTCCGAGTAAGACACCTGACATTCCTGTTCCTCCTCTCCTAGCTTCTGGGTCTGTTGCAGCACTTTCCTTAGGTCACCACACTCCTTGTCATAGTCGCCATTCATGTTCTCTGTACTTTCTTGTCTCTCTGATAGTCGGTGCTGGGTACTGGACTCAGCATTGATGCTCATAGGACCAACAAGCTCCCTACCATAGAGCTACACTACCACAGTTCCTGGGCACTTGTCCTTCCAGGGTCTCAAACCTCGCAGCAGCTCTAAGGCTGTAGATAGCACTTGAAAGCAAAACAGTTTCTGCACTCACCAAGAACAGGGTTGGGAATGTGAATCCCAGAGTTCTCAGCAGCTGCCAGGTGTCTGAATGAGCATACTGAGCTAGCAGAATGGCCTTTCTTGGCCAAAGATCACTTTGAAGTGAGCTGTTGAAGGTGTTGGCTGACAGGTTCGAGGGCTGGTGTGTGCAGGGTTTGAAGGCACTAGCTGACCTTCTAACTGTTCCCTCTCCCCTCTTCTCCACCCAATGTCTTGTCCTCAGCTGCTGCGGGTTCAGCTGTACCACATGAAGAACATGTTTAAGACATGCCGGCTGGCCAAAGAGTAAGTCTCGTACGGAGGCCAGAGTCCTCTGGCTACCCTGCTGTCTCTGAAAGGAGCATGTCCCAACAGTTGGCTCTGTTCTACATGAGGAAGAGTTTGCAGAAATGTCCGAAATCAGTGAATGGGAATCCTTGACAGTAATTAGATCTGTGTCTTCTCTGGAAAGGACTACGTGTCCAGGCCCGGACATCATTTTCCAAGCTCATTCTACAGGGTTTATAAATGAAATACCATGGTATGGGGAAGTGGGGTAGCCTAGAATACCTGGGCTGGCTGAATGTCGCCCACCCCCTTAGCTTTGCTCCTGCTGAGTAAGGCTTTTTGCACTGTCACATGCATGCCATAAGAGATGTTTGCTTTCTCTCATTTCCTGTAGGCTTTTGGATTCCTTTGACATAGTTCCAGGCCACCTGACAGAGGATCTCCACCTGTACTCACTGAACGACCTGACTGCAGCCAAGAAGGGGGAGCTGGGCCCCCGCCTGGCTGAGCTCACCAGAGCAGGAGCTGCCCATGTAGAGAGATGCATGGTGAGGGGCCGGGCTCCACCAGGCAGCCTAGCCTTTGCTTAGCGGATAGGAGTGGAGGGGCAGGGTTCTTGCCATTTAGCTCCAGAAACTTGACATGGCCAGTTGACACTGAGAGAAACCAGAAGGGCTTGCTGTTCTCTTCAGTGCGCAGCAAGCTCACCTGAAGAACCTGGAGTGAGAGGAGGAGCACTGGGGAGCAGGGGCAGGAGGACGTGAGTTCAGAGGCAGCCTGGGCTGCACAGCAAGACCCTGTCTCGAGAAACTAAAAAGAATCTGGGCAGGAGTCGGCCTGTGGGCCTGGGCTAGACTGAGCAGCCTTCAGTGAAGACTTGCCACACTCCTGGAGGACTTTGGATCAGAATCTAGAGGCTGTTATTTTCAATCACAGTTTCAGCCAGTTTGCTGTCTGTGTAAGCATGTTTTCTTCTTTCCGAATGAAGGTCTTTCTTAGATGAACTGTCCTTTCCTCTTGAGCATTTGAGGACTGATGAAATAGCTTATTTGATAGCATTTCTGTAAGTTCTATTTCCAAGTGTAATTTACTGTCGTTCATAATAGGATCAACAGTGCTAGAAATCCAGAAATGATACTTTTAGATCTGTCCGTCTCGGCTGCCCAGTTTGTGACCCTGTAGAGGGGGAGGCTGTGTGGTGGGCTGGGAGTGTAACCGACTAGAGGGTATTGTTTGGAGGAGACACCCTGACTTTACCTTTCATCTTACGTAGTCGAGGTACATGTTTCAAGAGAAATCGATGCCCAGACTGGATTGCAGATTTGAGGACCCTCTGCTCAGGACCATTCCTTCCCTTTCCTCTTCCCTAAGGGCTGTTCCAGAGGCCAGGGCTTCTCAAGCCTGTGTCTCTTGTCCTTACCCTAAGTTTTGTGTGATGGTGCCCAGCCCTGCTTTGGCTCTCATGTTCACAAGTCCATCCCTAGGCTCTACACATGGACAGTAGACGCCCTCTGGGCCAGTCCCACACTCTCCTGATGCCACTCTCCTCCACAGCTGTGCCAAGCCAAAGGCTTCATCTGTGAGTTCTGCCAGAATGAGGATGACGTCATCTTTCCTTTTGAGCTGCATAAGTGCCGGACCTGTGAAGGTGAGTACAGGTGCTAGCATAGAGACAAACAAGGCTGGGCACGAGTGAATGTATTCCCTGAGAGGCCTCTGTTAGCGAGTATGGTGTCTGTGAGTAGCTCCACACCCCACCACTAGACATGAGCTATGGAAAGAAGCGGCTGTGCTGGTGAGTTGCTTCCCGCTCCGAATACTACAAATCGTTTTCCTCTCCCTCTTTTTCAACCAAATAGAGTGTAAAGCGTGTTACCATAAAGCTTGCTTCAAGTCTGGAAGCTGCCCCCGGTGTGAGCGCCTACAAGCCCGGCGGGAGTTGCTGGCCAAGCAGAGCCTGGAGTCCTACCTATCTGACTATGAGGAGGAGCCCACAGAAGCCTTGGCTCTAGCGGCCACCATCCTGGAGACCACCTGAGGAACGCACCTAAGCTCTTTGTCTAAGGGTCTGACTAGGGTCAGATAGCGAACTGAGCCACACCTTCAAGGAAGATGAGGCCTTTTCAAATATATATATTGTCATTTTTTATGACTTGTCTGCCGTCCAGATGTAGGCAACCTTTATTGGTTGACGGGTCCAGTCTATTGTGACAGATGACTGTGGGCATCAAGTACTGACATCAGAACTGACACTGAGAGTGCCTCTTGTCAGGGACTCTTGTCAGGACATGGAGATCCTGTTCTGACGCGCTTGGCCTGCTCTGCTGGGGCCAGATCTGGTTACAGCTGTCCCTCAAGGACCATTCCCACGCTTGACGTGGTCCTCAACTTCTGAGCCAGGCCTTTCTCAGCCAATGATCTTCTCCTCTGCTGCTGAAATAGAATGGTATTTTCTCTGTCCCAGCCCTAAGGCCCGGAAGAGAATGGGACTACACAGTGGGCATTCTGTCCAACTTACTTAGGTATTTGGGGGACAGGTAGGAACAGAACCGTCATTGTCCAAGAATCCTCTGAGACCTCAAGAGGCAACCATAACTCCCCTGTTTCAAATATCCCATGCACAGGTGGGCATGAGCTGCTTGTGTACTCTGGTGGGCTTGAAGCAAAGACCAGAACTGAGTCTTAGGCCAGGCCCGTCTGTAGCCGGCAACCGCAAGCATAAATGAGGCTGCAGCTAGTGCTTTAAGGCACCTTTATTCAGACAGAGAAGCTGGCTGCCTCCCCTGGGGTGTTCAGTATCTCAATTAGCTAACTTGAGTGCAGGTGTGCTTCAAGCTCAGGCAAGTCCCTGCCACGGACCTCAGGCAAGGATAGAAGCCCCACCCACCATCTTAACAGGGGTCCCTTACTGCTCTGTCTGACTGTGACCCAACTCCGTTCTCCACCCCCTTCCCCCAGCAGAGCTGGGCCCTCCCTGTTGCTGATCTCATGCCTTAGTTTCTTTTCTCAGAGTTGGGAGAAGCCCTCCCACTCAGCAGCACTAGAGAACTTGACAGTTTGTGAATGTTTCTGTTTGCTCAGAATAACAGGCACCTTTATGCCACTTATGCACTTAACACTCAGCCTCGGTGACACATTGAACCATCCATTTCACGTTACTGATTGTAATAGACACCCCCCCCCCATCACCTAATGTGCATTTCTGTGGGAAGTTTCCTGGACGAGGCTGGACATTTCTGTGATGGTGTTTGAATTGCTCTGTGTAAAGACTGGTCAGGGTTGCCTGTCACAGCCTGGCGGTTCTGTGAACTAATGTCTACTGTGCGTTTGTTCTAGAGCTGACTTCTATATCTTCCTGTCCATGGTAGCTACTAAAGTCATTGCTCCAGGCACTGCCCAAGAAGCCAGACAAAGTTGCATTTGGTTGGTGGAAGCTGGCAGGTAACTGAGATCGAGGGGACGAGGGATCCCCCAGAGAGGCAGAAGGGCCAACAATGTGACAGCCAAGCTGAGCCCTGGCAGAGCCAGAGGGAACGTGTTGGGGAACTGGCCTGGGTGCCTTCCTCTGCCTCTCCCTTAGAAGCTGACAACTCTATGGCAGGGTGGCTGGGACTGTTCTCAGTGAGGCAGAAAGCTGAGGCCAGGGCCAGTGAGAGTTGGTTAGAAGTCCCTTCCACTCAGTTGTCACTGAGTCAGACCTCAGATTCAGACTCTGACCCCAGTTCCAGTCCGTGGCTAACTCCCTGTCCAGCAGCTCACCCCAAGCCAGCACGCTGGAGGAGACTGTCGCCACCCACCTCAGCTGACCTCAGCAGTCTCACCAACTTTCCAGTTTCCCTGCCCCACCCCATCCCTTTAGAGCACAGACCTTTGTGGTGCTCCTGATTCTGTGTTGCCATTACTGACCAAATACCCATGTGTTTATTTATTTGGGAATGAGGGAAAAGGGACCGAGGGGGTGTTTCTCGTGAAAGCACTTTGTTTTGTCACTTTACCGTATCTGAGTCTCCCCTGCTGTGGGGAGAGGCATCCAATACACTGAAGAGAGCTGCCTCTCGCGGGAGGGGGGCATCCCATCTATACAGAGGGAGACGAGCTCCAAGGCACTGAGAGGTGTGGGAGCCCAGCGCTCTGCACGTAGGAGGCTCTTCCTCGGCCGAGCGCTGAGAGCGCGTGCTGAACTAACAGAAAAGAAGCAAGAGTCTAAGTAAAAGCATTCTGTTTGTGTACATCTTGTGTTTTGAACTGGATTTTCAGCTGCTATAATTCGTACAGATCCTAACAGTTCATGGTAATCTTTAATAAACTGAGAAAATTAAATGTTGCCTTTTCTTTGCCTGTCTTGATGACTGTGGAGCAGTCTTATGTTCTGCTGAAAAGCAACCACATCTGAAAATTACCTCTGTGATTTTTTTTTCTTGTTGCAAGACGGCATTTCTCTGTATAGCCGTGGCCATCCTGGAACTCGCTCTATGCACCAGGCTGGCCTCTAACTCCACCTGCCTCTGCCCCCAGTGCTGGGACGACAGGTGTGCGCCACCACTGCCCGGCTTTTCCCGTGTGATTTTTGTGAAGTCGTTTCCACGTGACTCCTTTGGTTAGTTATCTTATTATTGTTTTTATTGTTGGGTCTTACCGTGTATCCCAGCCTGGCCTCAAACTTGGAATCCCCTGCCTCTACCTGCCAAGTGCTGGGATGATAAGTCACATACCCCCGTACACTGTGTACATGGCTCTTTAAATGTCCGTCATCTCTGTACACTGTGTACATGGCTCTTTAAATGTCCGTCATCTCTGTACACTGTGTACATGGCTCTTTAAATGTCTTTTTATCATCTCCCACCACTGTCTAAAACCCATACTTATCTCTACAAACTTAACCACCAGTGACTGAGATTTGAAAGCTAGCTGTTTTTGACTCCCTCTGAGGCAGGTCCCATGTTTCCCTCCCACTACCTGTTCTCAACCTCATTGATGGTCTTTTTTTTTTTTTTATCTTGTTCTATTTTTCCCACTCCCACACAAATTCAGGCTCTTCGCAGTTGTCTGGGGTCTTGTCAGTTTCTTCCTGTTCATTTACTTTCATCAAATATTCAGGTATCTGCTTATATACCAATTTATCTGGTAGTCTATGGGGCTATAGCAGAAAGCAAAATGTAGACAGGCCCTACCTATAAGGAAATGAAACACTGTGGTAGACAGATGTTGCACAAAATCACCAGGGTGAATGTGTGTGGTCAGGCCTTGGTTAAAAAGCTGGACATAGTGACATATGACTTTAATCCTAGCACTTGGAGACTCAAAAAACCAACATATTTAGAAAAAAGATACAGTAAAAGCTACCACAAATTTAAGAACACACTCTAGTAGCTATTTCCATTACATTAAATAGTATGAGTTACATAGAGATGATTTTAAATATGCCAGTGTTATGAATATGCAAATGATATTAAGACATGTAAATATTATTTTATATGAAAGATTTGAGCATTGGTAGATCTTGGGAACCCTAGAACCAATCTCTTGCAGATAAGGGACAGCTAGTCATTAATCTCTGCTAATGCTACAAAGGAAAACAACAAAAACAACAGGATACCCAACTGGGACTGGAGAAAGGTAAAGCCCCTAAGAATGATTCTGTAACAACTTCTCCAAGAATGTGGCTCAGAGGCTGAGATCTCCAGATGGGCTGGCGCGTGTGAGGATCCTACAAGGACCTGAGCAGGAACTTACCAAGGACTTGCTGATTCAGATTTGTTTATATTCTGTAGCCCACACTGGCGTCAAAATCCTGCCACAGCCCCCAGTCATAGATGTGCACCATCACAGTCAAGTACAATTTTAAGTTTAAAAAAGTGTGTGTGTGTGTGAGAGAGAGAGAGAATGCAGGCACATGTGTGCCAGGGTGCTTGTATAGGCCAGAGGACAAGTTTGGGGAGTGAGCGAGCCATCCTCTTTTTGTTGAGAGGGGGTCTCTGATACTTCTGTTGTGCTGCATACCCCAGACTAGATGGCCCCCCCGGATTCCTGTCTCGGCCTCCCATCTTGGTGCAGGAGGGCTGGTTTACAGATGATGTGCACCACCACATCCAGCTTTTCACATGGGTTCTGAAGATCAGACTTGAGTTTGAGATGTGGTTTCCAAGGACAGAACCTAGGTCATCAGGCTATTGCTATTACCTGCTGAGTAATCTCCCCATGACCCTCCCCCTTCCCCTTTAATGACAAGGACTCACATCACCCAGGCTGAACTCGAACTTCCTATATAGCTGACAATGACTGCACTTATCAATGGATGTCTCTGCATCTTCCAAGTACTGAAGTCTCCCTCTATTTCTAGAAATTTTAGGTGTGATATTGATAATTGGTGCAATAGACAAAATGTATTACCCTAAAGCTCATATTTAAGGCTTTGGGAGAAAAATGGTGGTCCTTATAGTCCAGCCACATGATGCACCTTATCATGAATGCCAGGAAGCGGGCAGCTTTTTCCATCATGTTGGGGCACAGCAGACACCTGTAAACCGGAAAGAGTGTTTATAATCGCCAAGCCCCCAATCCTGCTAGCATCCTGATCTCAGTCTTTAACCACCAGAGCCTTGAGAGAAATCTTCATCAGGTAGGCCACCCAGTTTATGGTAGTTTTAAGACAGCAGCTCAAGTTAGCCAGTGGGAAAGCTGCTGAAGAGCTTTATCTGAAAAGGTGGGTGACTGGTCAAAATGCCATCATCTCCTGCCGAGAAAGGGCGGAGCAGCAGGATGTTCTCCTGGGGAGGCGGCTCTCGTGCAGCTCAGAAGAGGTTCTGTGGAACTGTCACCTCATCACCTAAGAGCCTATAAGAAGATGGAGTCCATCTCTTGTCAGTCCCATCTCAGCTTAAGCGGAGAAAAAATGCTGGGAACAGCATATTTCACAAGATACGGTAGAGTCTCAGGAGAATTGGGGATTCCTCAGGAAGGGCAGGGATCAAAGAATCCCATGACTTCCCTTCGAGCCTGCTGCCAGCAAGGCAGGCCACACAGTAACAGCTGAGCTGAAGATGCACCCCTGAGTAATGGGGACACCCCAAAGAAAGGAAACTGAACCAAGCAGTCACCCGCTGTAGCGCTGACCACGCTCTGTGTGCATTCCTGTGGCCTCTGTTGTGCGTGGGTGCCCGCCTGGACTAATGGCAGAGATACGAGCTAAGTTAGGAGCCAAGCTGCTCCTTTTCCCTTTGAACTTTTGGTTTGACATACACACGAATGATCACTGCCCTTCTGCCCTAATCAACTGCAGTCCGTGCCTTCCGCCCAGGACATCAGAGCGCTCGTGTCTTGCCCACTTCAGGAGCTTGAAGTTCCTGGCAGCAAAGATGAGGGTGATTAGGAAGGAAACAATCTACCCAGCGCTACTCCGGGAGTGCGGAGTTCAGGGGTGTGCCGCACACTCCAGTTCTGCTTTGCCCAGTTAAGCCAAGAGAAACCACGCTGCTGTTTTGAGAAGGGAAAGGAGGTCCAGGCAGACAGAGCCCGCTATCACTTTTGCTGGCTGTCTCCTTTTCCCATGTGGTTACTGGGGTCCTAGAGTCAGGCGGATTAATTAGTTTTGCTCCTGAGCTGTGTATCTTTGCACTTACTCTTTGTTGTTTTGTCTGTCCGTCTGTCTGTTTGACACAGGGTGTTTCTGTGTAACAGAGACCAGGCACCCTTCAGCTCACAGAGATCCTCCTGCCTCTGCCTCCCAAGTGCTGAGATGAAAGGCCTGCAACACCATGCCCAGCTGCAATTACTTCTTAATTGCCGATTTACAGCTTAAAAATTATAAATCTCTCATCCTAATAAAACTACACCTATTTTTATGTACTTTCCTTCTTTTGTGTATCTTTTCATTCTCAGCATGTTTTACATTATTTTAATTGTGGCATATGTATAATTTTTGAGGATAAGGCAGTGGTGGGTGAACAGGATTCTAAACCTTCCGATACAGCGACACT
This sequence comes from Pachyuromys duprasi, assembly GCA_028658305.1. Classification (NCBI taxonomy): domain Eukaryota; kingdom Metazoa; phylum Chordata; class Mammalia; order Rodentia; family Muridae; genus Pachyuromys; species Pachyuromys duprasi. The sequence continues at coordinate 53,328,716 of CM053753.1, read as the reverse complement.
TTGGTACAGCGCCTCATGTTGTGGTGGCCCCCAACCATAAATTCTCTTTGCTACTACTCCATAACTAATTTTGCTACTGTTATGAATTGTTATGTAAATATCTGTTTTCCAATGGTCTTAGGTGACCCCTGTGAAAGGGTTATTCAAACCCCAAAGGGGTCATGACCTACAGATTGAGAACACCTGCTCTAGAGGCTAAATGGGCTTAGGGTTAAGGAAAGAAGTTAGGGCTAGTGAGATGGCTCTGAGAATAAAGCACTTGCCTTAAAAGCCTGATGACCTCAGTTCAGGCCAGGGAGCCCTGGCACTCACTGGGACAGGAGAGAGAGCCCTGGCATGCACTGAGAAAGGACAAAAGGAAAGGCAGGATCTGAAATCAGCCACAAATTAGGAAAATATTGACTTTGTTTGTTCAACTTAAACTGATCCAAGCCATCGGCGTGTGATCTTTTTCATGTGTGTGTTTGTAACTAGTTCTTGGCTGCAGTTCCTACCTTCAGAGATTTACTACTTAGTTATTAAGATGGGAGCACGTAAGTAAAAGTATTACACATAGAGTGCTTTCTGTGTCCCAGGCACTACTCTAGATTATCTCTAGATGGGATGACTCATTAACCCTCCCAAACACTCGGTGAAGTGGGTAGCATTATCATTCCACTGTAAATGAGTAACCAGGGCAGAGAGAGTTGAAGTCACTTGCTTAACACAGCCCGGTAGTCAGGATTCTCTGGAAGAGCAGAACTCATAGAACGAGTAGATATGAAAGAGGTTCACTAGGTCATCTTACATGATTTGGGCTGGGCAGGCAAACAAGGGCTGTCTTCGAACTGGAGAGGCACCCAGTGGTTGCTCACACACAGGGCTGGCTGCCTCGGCACTTCCAGTGTGGTACTGAAGGCCTGGAGGGTCCCTGGAGAGTTGTTGGTCTTCAGTCCACACTGGCGGTCTGAAGAAGCAGTGTTCTGACAATGAGTGAAGAGGTGTAGCAGAGGCTGTGACAGTGGCAAATGGCAAATGGGGTCTAGACTCGCCAGTGAGACCCCAAAGTGAAGCTTTTCCCTTGGACCCCACTTTTCTGGGCCACCAGTGGAAGACACCGCCCACACAATATGGTGTTCTCACTTTAAATAATGTGATCAAAGAGAACCCCTGCAAGTGTGGCCGGCAGCTCACCGCTCCAGCCCCCACAGGCTTTTAGTGTCCCAGATCTTAAATATACTCTAGGTTTACAACACTTGGCTCCTGATACTGTCTTAATTGTTGTCCTATCACATGATAAATACAGGAAAGAAAACACAACTGTCTGCTTAATGTGTGTGTGTGAACAAGCATATTGTTAACAAAATAGGACAGAAATGCTAATGTCAGTTACAACCCTCATTTTTGAACTGGTCACATGGCCTTACCTGGTATTTATGATCACCTTTTCCTGCTATCCATTCTGTATTTCCTCCAGCCTCAGCAAGCATCTCAGTGCTTGGTTCTCTACCTGAAGGGGTGACTTATACTTTCATTTGTAAAGGGCCTGGGCCATTTCTCATCCTGACTGGATTGGATTGTTGTAGTGAGGACATGGTAATACTATAGGATGTCTAAAGGATTTCCTGAACTCCAGATGTACTCTTCCCTTACCTCCATCATGGAAAAGTGGCCCACTTTCCCCTTAGTAGTCTGAATCAAACTCTCCTGCGAAGCTGTGACTTGAAGGCATCAGGAGCCCAAGATGGCCAGGAGGAAGTCTTAAGCTTCTAGTTCAGTGGGATGTTTGCTTTGCCTCCTGGAGGAAGCACTCCTTCCTCCAGAACCTAAACCTCCCCAGGTCATAAAGTTGAGGAAACAGGAAGCAGACTTTTGCTAGAGGGTCACTAGGAGTGCCGGTGAGCTGTTCTCCATTCCCACCTCCACCTCTTGCTTCCTGGACCTGTGAGGCCTAGCTATGGGGGAAACAGTACCACGTACTCCAACGCTGGTTCAAATCATGTACTGCCTTCCGGAGAACCCTGCCCCAGCCCTGCAGGCTACTGCCATCTGTTTGGCTCTCTAACTGTCTTGAAAAGACCATTCTATTATTCTAGCAGGTCAGCTGCTTCAAGATGGTGGGGTATATGGCAGGACCAGTGAGTTCCGTGAGCACAGGCCCGCTGTTGCTCCTCTTTGACTGTGAAAGGGGCTCTCTGGTCAAAAGCAGTTCTGTGTAGAATACCACCAGAGAGGAGAAGGCATTCTGTAAGCCCCTGGACCATAGTCAGCATAGAAGCATTGCACGAAGAAAAGGCAAATCCATAACCAGAACAAGTATGCATTCCAGTGAGGACAAAGGGTTGTTCTTTCCATGACAGAAGTGGGCCAATGTAGTCAGTCTGTTACCAGGTCAGTCAGTGGATGGTCACTCTGGGAAATGGCACTGTATCAGAGGCTCAGTGTCAGTCTTCGCTGCTGGCCAGTTTGGCACTCAGCAGCAACTGTAGCCATGTCAGCCTTGGGGAGAGGAAGTTCTGGAGACCATGATAACTTCCATGGCCACTTTGATGATCCATGGAGTCCACTGGGTGGTGGCAGGGATGGCCGGGGACAGCGGATGACTGCTGTCAGTAAGATGACTCGTCCTATCTCTTTGATTACTAAACTTTTTCTCTGAGGAAGTCACCTTCTAATGAGAACTCACACGGGAACCCAAACATCTTCATGTCCTTCCATACTCCTCCCAAAAATCAATTCCAAAGACCCCACTCCTCAGCACCAACTTTCTCTCTTAGTTTCTTTTCCTTCGCTGTGATAAGATGCCCTGACAAAAGCAGTTTAAGGGGAAAGGAGTTTATTTTCGCTCACGAGTCAAAGCCACCGGAGCTTGAAGCAGCTGGGGACTTTTCATGTCTTGGGACCCATACGCTGAGATCACAGACAAGCCTGACCTGACCGAAACGGAAGCCTTGCCTCCGATTCTCGTTCTTCCTACAGCTCCTATGACACATGTAAGAAGCTCTGCACAGAGCTGTATCAACCCTTCCAAAGCTTGGGAAACATCGAGGGGCCCGAGGCAGGAGAGTGTGATAGAGCGCTCTGTCTGGCAGGCACCGCATGCCCCCCCCCCCCGTGCTTTGGAACTCCAAGTAAACATGATCACCCAAGATCAGGCTATCATCAGGGTCATTCCATCATGGAGGGAGGAGGGGTTGCTTCATGAAGCCTTGCTCCTCCATGAGAAATTACTAATCAGCTAATAAAATCAATCAATCAAGAAAGGTCCATTCTTGAGGCTCTCACCATCTCTTAGCTTTAAGTATTGTGTGTATGTGTCTGCGGATGTGCACATATGTGTACAGGCGAACACAGGGCACAGTGCATGTGTGAAGGTGAGAGGGCAACTTTCGGGCGTCAGCTCTCTTCTTGCACTGTGGGGATTGAGGAGAAAACTTAGATCATCTTGAACTGCAAGCACCTTTACCCAGTAAAGCATCTTTTCAGCCCTCTTTTAACTTTTTGATTTTTGACTTTTGATTTTTTTTTTCGAGACAAGGTTTCTCTGTGTAGCCTTGGCTGTCCTGGACTCCCTTTGTAGACCAGCTTGGTAATGTGTTTTTCTAAAGGAATTGCACACACGTGCTTACACAGTCAGCTCTGCATTTTTATTTACTCATACCCTATTTGGTCCAGTTGGGATTTTGGATGGTTGGTCATTTTACTATAATTGGGTCTTTGGTCCACCCTGAGTTCACAGGAAACCTCTCAAGAGGCACTTGGGTTCAATTTTGCAGGCTTTAGAAGGTAAAGGAAAGGAAAAAGAGAAGGGCGTCAGGGTGTGCTCAGAAAAGGCTTGACTCAGGACAATAAAAACCAGGAAAGACACGGGAAGCCCAAGTCCACAGGCCTTGCCGATTACAGGTGTGTGTGCAGGGGTGGGTGTGACTGAGGGAAACAGGTGGGGGTGGGGTGTGAGAGTATGAGTCACTGAATTGCGGGGTGCCTGCCCCGCCTCAGACAGTTGCCGTCTTCTTATGCTTCTGGCGGATGGCTGCTATGTAGAGTTCAGCGCTGGGGTCACATTCCGTGGCTCACCTGCAGCTGGACTGAAAGCTCAAACATGCCTCCTCCTCCCCCAAGGCCCACCCCTGTCCCTTGAGGCTTAGCTGCTGAGCGGAGCCTTCTTTTTATAGACCAAGCTCGCCCTGAAGTTATCCAGGAATGCACAGGCCCTCGGCCCCAGGCACTCCCTTCTACTCAAGTTACCACCGTGCGAGGGTGCTTGCCCCAGACCGTGACCGTGTTAAGTCACTATAAGCAGCACAGAAACTTTGATCCTTTGTATTTTCTTCAGCTGTAAAAAGCCCACACTCCAGAACGTACACTTTGCAATGCGCTGGACTTCGGAGGCACCCACCCGACTCCTTGGAAAACCGTACAGAACGTGTCCCTTGTTGCAGAGGGTCAGCTGGTCGTTAAAAAAGCAAACAAACAAACAAACAAACAAAAACCAAAAAACGGAAGCCTGCCCGTCGCTTCCAGTGTAAAGCTTGGCTTTACATTCTTAAATTTTTTCATTGGGGGGAGGGGGAGGGCCATGCCACGGTGCATATGTGACGCTAAGAGGACAACCTGCTGAACCCGGTCCTCGGCTTCCACTTTGTGGGGTCCAGGCTTGTTAAGAAAGCTCATTCTCTCACCCAGCCTCAGGGGTCCTCGGTGCGAAGGGGGCGGGTACCCTGCATTCGCCGCAATGCTGTCTACGCACCCGCCGCCAGGGGGCGCCCAGCCCTCGCCGGGGCTCCAGGCCGTGACCACGCTGGAAAAACAAAACAAATCTTTCTCCTCAACCCCTGGGGCCCTGAAGTCCAGCTCCTGGCGCGTCACCCACAGCAGTTCCCGCCCTTCCTACCGCTTTCTACATCATCCCTGGTCGTATGTACCGAGGCCTCCCAGCCCCACTGACAGGGCTGGGGGAAGATGGACACGGCTGAGCAGTCGGCTACCGTTAAATCATGACCTCTCACGTCCCGTAGGTTTCAGGCCAAAGCAACAAAGCAGTACTGTCTCCAGAAGGCTCACTCTTACATTAAAATATTTCTTTTTTATTGTTTTAAAGTATGTGTATTGTGCACTGTCTCTGGGGGAGGCGGGGAGAAGCAATAGGTACACGTGCCAGTGGAGGCCACATCCTGTGGAACTGCAGTTACGAGCAGTTTTGAGCACCGCCGTCGGTGCTGGGAACCAAACTCATTGTCAGGAGCTGAACGCAGCCTTAACAAATGCTGAGCCATCTCTCCAGCCCCCACTTTCCCACAGGGACCACTCCAGACCTTTCCTACTCACCACTCCACGATTCACTTAGTTACCCCAGGTCACAGAGAAGACGTGGCATCCAGAAGAGATGCCCTCCCCGCTCTGCCACCAGAGCTCCCCTTGTGCCAGGCTACGCCTGTATTTCTCTGCCCTGTCGCTAGGTTACAGGGACCACGATGCAGAAGTCTCTGTGGGTCCTGCTGAAAAGCTGGACCGTGTTTAGAAGGCAATCTCCCCCAGCTGGGCGTGCTGGCTCAGCCTGTAATCCCAGCCCTCCAGAGGCTGCGGCAAGATTCTCAGTTGCAGGACAGCACAGGCTACGTAGCCAGACCCTGTTTCAAAAATAAAAATAAAAATGAAAAAGATAAGCCAGATAAAAATATCCCACAGACCCAACATGCAGAAAATGAACTGCTGTCCTGGGAGGATGTGGCTTACTCCACCGCTGTGGCCGTTTCTTGAATGTTTAACTTCTCAAGAGAGAGCAGAGTCATAACTGATAAAATACTTATAGGGTTTTCCATTTTAGAAATCCAGGCTCCCAGCCAAGATGGCTAAGCAGTGAAGAGAGTTCACTGTTCTTGCAGAGGACCTGGGTTTGGTTCCCAACACACACACACACACACACACACACACACACACACACACACACACACACACACACACACACACGGCAGCTCAAAATTGCTTCTAACTCCAGCTTGTGGGAATATTATGTCCTCTGCTGGCCTCCACAGGTTCTGCGTGTATGTGCTTCATATACATTCAGGGAAAGCAACAACAACAACAACAACAAAACATATACAAATGTAAAAACCTGAATAAAAAAAATCTTTTGAAAAACAGAAAAACAGTCTCTCTTAAGCCTGTTTCCCTCCCTTTCCTCTTTATGGCCATACTCCTCCAAAACAATGGTCATATTTTCTGCCAACTTCAGAACATCCACTACTCTCAAATAAGCCAAATTCAACTTCCTTCCTACTCCCACTTCACTGGAAATACGTCAGCAAAGAGGCCCCGTGCCATCTGGAGGGGTTACCGGAATGACCCGGAATGTTTCTTAACTCCTCTGTGATGTTTGAAGTAGCCCAATCCTGTCTCCTAAAAAGCAGTCTCCCCTAGAGAATAAGGATATTGTCTTCCCCTGGGCTGGTGGCGCCATCTGCTGACGGTCCTGGTGTTATACTCGATTTGCTTTCCCTCCAGTCCTCTCCCGAGGCTCTTTAGCTGCTCCCAAGCGGGGGCATCTTGGCCAGGTAGGTGAAGAGATAGCCAAGTCGCCTAGGGAAACAGCAACCCCTAAGTCTTTGCTTCTATTCTGTGGAAAACCTCATGCTGTAAGTCAGCATGGTGACACCCATGGGAGAAGCAAGCAAACAAAAACCTGCCTCCTAGCCAGGCCTCCCAGAACCTGAGAGGCGGAGGCCAGAAGAAGACCTCTGTGAGTTCGAGGCCATCTGGTCTGCAGAGCTCTTGGGCAGCCAGCACAACACAGAGAAACCCCATCTTGAAACAAACAAACAGACAAATCTCTTCCATGCAAAACCCCACAACTCAAGGCCCTGGAAGTCTAGTATTAAGCAATTCCTCAGGGTGTTGAGCTAGCTCACAGAAACACGGATATTGGGCCTGTGGCTGCATGCTTTCTCCCTAATATCAGGACTAAGAAGATGCCCGCTCTCAACACTCTTCAGTCAACACAGCGAAACAAGTTCTATCCACTCTATAAGGCAGGAAAAGGAGATAAGACTGACGTGATTATGTAGAAAATCCCAAGGACTGTTTTGTCTTGTTTTGTTTTGTTTTCTCTAAGAACAAACAAATCTAGACTAACTGAGTGAGGCCTGGTGTTTGACTTCTGAGTTCTGGGGCTGTGAGAAGATAAACGAATCCCTTCTGTATTGTTATTGTTAGTTTAGAGAATAGGTCTCACTAAATCATAGCCATGGCTGCCGGCTCCCTGAGAGCCAGTTTTCCACTCCGGCTGCAGCACTTTTAAAGATTTGACTGTACCATTCTGCTTTCATCTGCACGTTGCAGGAACCCCAATAGGATAGCAGTCAGCCAAGTGGAAGTTTGTTTCAGGGGGAAGCACATCAATTGATGACTCCGGGTGGGTTGCGCAGAGCCATTCCTTTGGGACCCCTGCCCCTTCCATCTCCCTGCTCTTTCGGGCTCAGCGTGTTGCCGTTCTCTTCATTGTCGTGTTCTTTGCCTTGTGATTGTCGTTGCCACAACCCTGGACATAAAAATCTAATACAGACAGGAGGGGGGTGCTAAGACAGAGGGTAAAGCGCTTGCTCTGCGGGCCTGCCCACCTGGAGTCGATCCTCAGAGCCCATGGCTCTGGTTCTCAGAACTGGTCTTTTGACTTCCAAATGCACGTGGGTGGCATGCATGTGTGTCTGCACATACAAAGTAAACAGTAGATAAAATAAAAAATTTCAAAGAGCATAAATAAACATGCTAAGGACACAAAGAGGAGAAAGGTGTCCTGTATTAGGGTTCTCTAGAGAAACAGAACTGAGAATTTGTGTATAGTACAAAGGGACTCTATTAAAATGGCTTACGGGCTACAGTCTGGCTAGCCCAACATTGGCTGTCTCCTGACAGAAAGGCCAAGAATCTGGTAATTGCTTCATCAGTGAGGCTGGATGCCTCAGCTGGTGTTCACTCTGTGTTGGAATCCTGAAGCAGGCTCTAACACCATCGGGAGAATGCCTCCGAAGCAGGCTAGGTGAATTTGCCAGCAAGAGTAACTTCTCTTCCATGGTCTTTTATGTGGACTGCTACCGGGAAATGTGGCCCAGGTTTAGGGTGGGTCTTCTTGCCAGCTCCCAGTGGAAGGGTTAGGGTTAGGGTTAGGGTTAGGGTTAGGGTTAGGACTGGCTATTTTCTGCTCCAGGCACCCACCATCCCTTTTGAAGTGGAGCCTCTGATGCATCCAGGGATTGATAAGAACCTGCTTGGCTAAAGACATAATCAATTTCAAATCATAGTTAGTCATTTACAAATATCCAACAGAGTCTCTTTTTTTTCATTTTTAAACAGGAGCTATGGGAAAAAGTCTTAATCCCTTAACCTTGAAATGACTTTCCCTCAGCCCTTCCAGGCTGAGCTAGAACTGCAGCGGCTCTGGCGAGTGGAGGGCCTCTGCAAGGACCCAGAGATGCCCTGTCCATTGCTGTAGTACATAGGGCCATGCCTACTTTATCCCCCATTTTGACTGGGACAGCAGTTGGGGGGGACCAGCATTGTCACCTCAGCTCTCCATATTAAGCTACGTGAACCCAAAACATCTCATGTCGCCCAGGCCTCCGGGTCCTTGTCTAACAAATGGGAAGGTTGTATACTCTCTGAGGTCCTTGGCATCTCTGCCACTTTGGCATTTCAGATTCTTTCTAGAGCTCAGAAGTCACAAGATGTAAAAACTCCCCTTGTTTAGGTAAGCTAATCCAAACAGCTGGGCCACCTGCACCATGCGGCTGTGGGGCCACCCCCTTGCCAACTACCAGGTGTCACCTGGCTCCTCCTCTGTGTGCAGACACCTGGTGAGCTTTCTCCAGTGGGTAGCTACTGAAACTGAGCCTTGATCCCTGACGCGCTTCTGCTTCGGCCGAGCCTGAAGCTATGTGGCTGGTCTTTCTCCTCCTGCTGTGGTTGGGCCCTGTGATTCCAAACCAGAAGACAGGTGAGCAGCTGTGCTGACTGCTACCCAAGAGGCCAGAGAGACCCCGAATTTGTTCTCACTCCCTCAGTCATTTGTGTGTGGTGAGGAAGGCCTCCTCCTGGTGGATAGCACTCATTCACTGATCTCATCGGGTAACCCACTTACACGCTACCTGAATCCCGGTGTGCTTCACGTGGCTTCTCTGTGTGTCCAAGCAGTGAGCTTGGAGCCTGGAGCTTGGGGAGACATGGAGTCTTTAGAGGGGGTTCTGATGTGTATGCTTTTGGTGGAGGGGGTGAAGGATCAGGAGAGACAGTGAGTGTGACAATCCCAGGTCCAGATTAACCAGCAGCCTGGTTTATCAGCCACTACTAGTTGATCAGGTTGGCTTAAAAGTACCTGGTAATACAGCAGGAAATCCACAAATTTATTATTATTATTATTATTTAGTAGTGGTAGTGGTATTTTATGTGTGTGGATGCTTTGCTTGTATGTATGTACATATGTAAACTTGTAAGCTTGTATGCTTGTACGTATGTCTGTGCACCATATGCATGCCTGATACTCCCAGAAAGCAGAGATATTTTGGAACTGGAGTTAGAAATAGTTGTAACATGGGTGCTGGGAATCAAACCTGGGTCCCCTCAGCACTCTTAACTGCTGAACTGTCTCTTCAGCCCAGGAAATTCAATACAGGTGTACTTCCTGGAACCTTTTGCCACCCTGTACCAACTCCCACACCCTGTACCATTCTCTAGAAAACTGCCAAACAGAGAGGGAGCCGAACTGGTTGCCCTGGGTCCTTCACATTTTCACCTTGCTTTAAATTTTGAGTCAGGGTCTCACTAAGTTACTCGGGCTAGCTTGAGCTCACTCTGCAGTCTAAGCAGCTCTTGGATTTGATGTTCTCCTTCTCCCACAGTAATCAGTACCTGATGATATGTTTGTTGCTTGTTTGTTTTGAGACAGGGTTTCTCTATATAGCCCTGGCTATCCTGGAACTCACTATGTAGACCAGGCTAACCTTGAATTCACATAAATCTGCCTGCCTCTGCCTAACTCTGCCTCTTGTGTGCTGGAATTAAAAGTTCACCAACACTGGCTATGTCTGATTTTTTTAACTCACTCTTTCTCTCTCTTTTCTTCCTTCCTTTAAGATTTTGTTTTTATCTATGTGTATGTATGTATGTGGATGTGTGTGGATGTACTGTGTGCCCACAGAGGCTAGAGGCATGGGATCCCTCTGGATGTGGAGTTACAGTCAGCTGTGAGCTGCTTGATATGGGTGCTGGGAAGCAAATGCACCCACACTTAACCACCAAACCAAATATTTCTCTAACCTGCTCTCCTTCCCATATCCGTCTCTCTCTCTCTCTCTCTCTCTCTCTCTCTCTCTCTCTCTCTCTCAGGAGGGTCTCAGACTGCTTAGAGTGTCTATGTAGTCCAAGTCTTGAACTTAGGCTCTTCTTGCCTCAGTCTCCTGGTACTAGAATTATAGATGTGTGTCACTGTGGCCAGCTAATCGCCAGTGAACTACATTTCCAGGGGCTGAACACCATCACAGTAACGATCTAGTTCTTTTGCAGCCCTGGGGATGCTGGGTTCACTTGTCTTTATAGTGAATAAAGTATACAGGTCTCATTAGGACATTTTCAGACAAATATTACTTTTGTTGGTCCTCTTCTATTTCTCTCCCCCAGCTCCGTCTCTCTCCGGCTTTCATGTCACATGTATTCCATTATCCCACTCATTATTCTTTCTTTCCTCCTCTCCTCATCCCTTCCCTAAGGCTTCATTTTCCCCCCTCTCATGGTGCCCTTTGGTTTCATATCTAGCACCTACCCCCACATACATTCACACACATGGTCACTAAAACCTAGGCTCAGCATGTAGGAGAAAAGATACTATGTTTGTCTTTTCTGAGCTTGTTCATTTTGCATAATGTCTCCCAGCTTCATCCAATTTCCTACAAATGTCATGACTGCATTTTCCTTTACAGCTGAAGGAAGGCTGGGTTCCAGTGTGACCTTGATATGGAAGGTTATTTCCTTCTAATGGATTTGGAAGGGACAGCCCTCCCAAGCTTGGCATAGCATGAGCTGAGGCTCAGAAGCAGTGCAAGGCAGGGAGTTTAGGGACTAATGGGCATAGATGCCATAGGTGACAAGCGCCTGTGTGAGTGACACTCCTGGATGCGGGGTGGTGGGAAAGCTAGGATGGTGCTTCTTCTTCCAGTTCTGTGGCCATGTCAGTCTTGGCCTCAGGTACATGCCCATCCTCCATCTGTAGAATGAGAGCATCTCTCTAGATGAGGGACCTCAGGTTTTTCTGCTCCCCCCTCCATATTTATAAACATTAATTGTTCTGTGACCCAGTTCATTCATGCATGTAGTTAGGACAATTTCTAAAGCAACTTATTCTTGTTATGTAGAATGTGTGCAGATCTATTGGACTCAATTCAATCCAGTTTGGCCCCATTCCATCCCATCTCAGGCTGCCCTATCACACTAAACATTGGCTTGATCTCTGGATTCGTAAGCAAGGGCAGTCTTAGATTGGACGGCTTCTCCTACTCTTTCCTCTCTGGTTGATTCTTAGTCTTGAATGATGGACCAGGTACTTGGGAAGAGAGATGACATAATGGAAATAGATCATCTGTGGGAGGCCACCAGCCCAGCCCACCCTCACCGTGAGAGGTCTTAGGCCACTGCTCTCCTTTCATCAGGCTCTTATTTGCACAACACCAAGGTGAGCCACACCCAGCCCTGCGTCCTTTCATTGGGCTGCTCCTGTTGACCCTGTCAACTCGGAAAGTCCTCAAGTTTATCCTTAAACAAGGCCCTAGGCAGGTGCTAAGCTAACAGGACTCAGCTGAGAAGGAAAGAGAACAGTGTTAAGATATCTGGGGCCGGTCCCATGAACCAGACCCTCCAAGAACTCATTCCTTCCTCATCCCTATCTACCCGTGCTTTATTTCTTCCAACTCTTAAAAAAGATGTACCTGTGGCCTCGCAAGGTTGCTTCCCCATCAGGGGGAGGTGGTCAAAGAGCCAGCCACTGAGCTCATGTCAGAGACAGTCCCTGTTCCCCTTACTAGGGAACCCACTTGGCTACTGAGCTGCCACGGGCTGCATCTGAGCATTCTAGGTTATCTCCATGAATGGTCCTTGGTTGGAGTGTCAGTCTCAGAAAAGACCCCGGTGCCCAGATATTTTGGTTCTGTTGCTATTCTTATAGAGCTCCTGTCCTCTCCAGACCTTACCATCTCCATAGAGGAAGACAATGCAGCCAGTCCTGATGAGACTGAATAAGCTAGGGTCAGATGGAAGGGGAGGAGGACCTCCCTTATCCGTGGACTAGAAGAGGGGCATAGGAGGAGATGTGGGAGAGAGGGTGGGGTTAGGAGGGGAGAAGGGGGGGCTACAGCTGGGATACAAAGTGAATGAACTGTAATTAATATAAAAATAAAAATTTAATTAAAAAAAAGGTGTACCTGTTTGTTTGTGGGTTGATAAACAGATAACCAGTGAACTGAGCAACTTAGGGGAATAGTTAGGAAAGCAGAGTTGACAAAACTTGCTTGTGAGAACAAAAGGTAGGTATCTTCCTCCCCCTTTGCAGAGATTCACTCTCCCTCTTACACCCTTTCCCCTCAAAGCCTCACGGTTTTATGTCTTCTAGCCGGGTTTTTGAGCCACCTTGAATTGTTTTTTTGTAGCTGGTGTGAGGTAGGAATCCAAAGCCTTCCTTTTTGCATGTGCCCACCCGCTTGTCCCCACATCATTTATGCAATCTCTCTCTCTCTCTCTCTCTCTCTCTCTCTCTAATGTCTCTTTTCTCCAGGCAGTTGTTCCCAACCCCAGCCTCTCTGCTGCCAGGGAACAGATCACAGTTGCAAGCGAGGACGCTGCTATTGTGATGAGTTCTGCCACGTGGCGTCAGACTGCTGCCCAGATCACGGGGCCTTCTGCAACCCGGTTGACCTTCAGGGAGGCTCACGGCCACCCGTGGCACAGCTGGATGCTGTAACCGACAGAGGCAAGCCTGTACTTTAGATGGTGGTCACCACATGGACTGCAGGGCACTGCAGTCCATCCATTTCACGCCCCAAGTGTCTTCATAGTTCTCTCAGCTCACTTCACCCATGCCCCCTTCTGCCTACTGCTCTCCATCAAGCCATTTCGTTAGGTCTCACTGGGGAGAGGCTGAGCTATTGGTGTCGAAGATCAGGATAGACATTTTTTTTTTTCTGTGTGCATGATGCTTGGCTTTGCTTGCTTGGAGGTGTCAGAATTGAGTCCTCAGAGAGGTGTCGGGATGTTGAACAGCCGTGGGCTGGGAGGCAGGGATGAAGGTGGGGACTTTCACCCTGTGTTTCAGCCTCTCACACCCCCAAGATGGTGCTGCAGGTGGTGCTGAGGATGGGGAGCCCACTTGACTCAGCCAGGAAGGATCAAGATTCAGTGCAAAACATGGTGAGTGCCCGGGGGATCCTCTACTGGGGTTGAACTGCTCCTGCTCCTGCCTCTCCGGACTTCTAGGACCCAAGTAAGGGAAGAAGGAGGAGAAAGGGAAGGGAAGGGAACAGGAGAGAAGGGCAGAGGAGGGCGGGAAGGGGAAGGAAGGGAGGGGAGGGAAAGGGAGGGAAGGAGTTCTTTGAACTGGGGCAGAACTCTATTTGAATCTCATCTCATTTTCACATGTCATAAACTATTCTTTTCTTTCGCCCTACACCACCATTCAAAAATACGCAAAGCATTCTTAGCTGGTGAGCTGTACAGAAACTGGCAGCATGCCAAACTGTGTTCTAAATCCCTCTCTGTTTTCCTTTTTCCTTTTGTGCCCTGGCCCCAAAGTGCTCAGCCCAGCAAAGACAGACAGATGGACACACCTCACTGTATCATACAAGAGGAAGGGGTGTAAGGGTCCTGGCTCCTGGTACTTGTGACCTGGGGGACCCAGCTTGACCCCTCTAACTGCTGGGCCTGTTGCTCTTCTGGGTCCTAGGGTAGTAGAGACAACTCAATTAGAGCAACTATGGAAGGGCATGGCTCTTGCTGGCACAAGAGATGGTTAGAATATGAGACCATGTGTGTCAGCAACTCAGATGGGCTTCCTTGCTCACCTAGGTCCAGCAGCTCCTCCTCACCCTCTCCAGAAGGCCACTCTCAGTAACTATGAAGGGAATCAGGAAGAGAGCCTGACTCCTCCAAAGCTCCTCCTCCAGCCAAGGCCAGCAGGACCCATGGGACTGAGGTCATTTTTGATTTGTTGGGGCCAAATGTCCAGCCCAGGGGTGTCTGTGTATAAGCTGCCATCCTACGAACCCCAACATTGCCTTAGCCTGTGGAAAACTGAAACTTGGACTTGTTGTAAATGCATTTAAAAGTGCACAGAATTAGCCATAAAAAATTATAAAACCACACTTGGCTCATAGTGTTTGCTCATTTTGTTGTCATGATCACTCGTACATACAATTATGATCTATTTATTACAATACAGCAGTGACTTGAAAGTCAAAAGCAAGGGAGCCAATTGCTAGTGCTTGCCAAGCATGTGTAAAACCCTGGGGTCAGTGATAAGCACTCCAGAAATCAGGCATGGTGGCACCTGCTCATCATCCTAGCACTAGAGAGATGGAGGAGGTCGAAGCAGCTAGATCAGATATTCAAGGTCATCTTTGGCCTAATAGTGAGTACAAGTCCCCAGCCCCACCAGGTTATATAAGACCTTGTCTTAAAAAAAAAAAGCAGAAAATAAAAACTGGAAACAATAACCTTTAGTTAAGTAATCCACCCTCTCTCCCCTATGTTCTTCCTTGGGCCCTGAGTAGCTCTTGCATCGACCTCCTGGATTTTAACCACAGGGTCATCTTTTACTTCCCTCTGCCGATGACTTTCTTCTAATGCTGTCATAGTGTCCCATCCTACAGTCTTAGGTCAGTGGCTCCTTCCTAGTGCTGCTCTGTGACTGGCTTCTGGCCAGATTGCCTCACCAAAGCTCAACTATGTGGCCATTTGCCTGTTGAGAGGTCAGTGGCTTTCCATTCTCTACAGAAAAAAAAAAAAAAAAGCGAAAGTGCTGGACCTGTCCTACCACAGCCCAGCCCCACACACAGATCTAGCTTTAGCCCCTGCTAATCCCCTCTGCCCACTCATGGTTGCAGCTGAACAGAATTTCCCATTCTCCCCCCCCCCACCCCCGCCCAGCCTCGCTCCAGGCCTTCACTAATCTGAACACTGGTTTCTGAGCAGCCGACCGCAGCGAGGATCCCTGTCGGCATAGAGCCAGCTCTTGACTAATGGTTTTGTGTTGGCTCTAATTTCTCTGAGTCGTTTATTTAGGAACATAACCTCAATGGGATTAGGGTGAGGCGTAAAGGGAGAGCCAGCACAAAGGCCTGCCCTCCAGTCGACTCCAGCTACGGCTGACGGGTTGCTTCACCTGTGGGATCTTCTAATAGGCCTTAGGAAACGTGTCTGAAAGGCGGTCTGTCTGGTGACATCAGTATGGCTGTACCCTTTCCTATGGGTTACAAGTTGGCCTACAGAGTCCTGGATATATATGTTCAAAGCATATGCAATAAAGTGAGCAACTGCCTTATGCAGATCAGGGACAAACTGGAATCGACTCAAACCCAAACATCCATCAATAAGAAGCCGGCCAGAGAAGCTGTGGTTGGCTATTACAATGGAAAAACCACCCAGCACAAAAGGATAAAACATTGTTATACAGAAGAGGCCCGGTGAGCCTCACAGACACAGTGTTAAACGAAAGAAGCCAAATATTGAGAGGCATCTGCACATTTCTGTTTGCATGAGGTTCAGAACCCGAACCGGTCTATGGTGACGGAGTGAGGGGAATGCTCATGTCAGGAAGGGGACACGATGGAAGGGAGCACCCAAGGGAGGACATTTACTATCATTTTGTGTGGATTTGGCAATGGAACCTAAGGCCTCTCACAGCCGGCAAACTCTCTACCACGGAGCTGTACCCCCAACTCTGCTTTCAACTTTTACTTCAAGACAGGGTCTCACAAAGTTTCGAAGGCAGGCACTGAACTCACTTGGGCCCCGACCAATCTTGAATTTGCAGTCTTTGAGGGTGAGCTTCCAGGGTCGCTTCTTGTACACGGTCTGTGCTTATACAACGTGCAGAACTTGTGGGATCCTCTCAGAACCCTGACAGATGGCATGAAGAGGTTTTAGGTTTGTTTGTTTTTTAATGTGTGTGTTCGTGCGTGCAAATGTAGGCAGATGCATGTCTGCACACTCATTTGGAGGCCAGAGGACAATCTTGGTGGCATCCTCAATGACATTCTCTACTTCCTTTGAGACATGGTCTCTCATTGGCCTGGAGCACACCAGTGGCCAGCAAGACACATCATCTTCAGCTCTGGGACTGAGAGCTCACACCAACCACCCCGACAACTGTTCTGTGGCTTCTGGGGTTCAGACTCAAGCACTCAGCTTGGAGGCAAGCACGTCACCAACTGAACCATCTCCTTAGCCCTGTTCGAAGGTTTTTTTTAAAGGTGAAAATACTGGAAGCCAGGCAATAGCACACCCTAATTCATCTGGTTAAAATATGATCCTTCAAAGCGCAGGGTCAGCATAGTTTTCTGCCACTCTGTCTGCGTTGGAGGCAGACTGTCCATCCTATGAGCATAACAGACCTCACAGCTGCTTTCCTGAGTTCCCTTTGCTGCCCGAAGCCCCATGCCCATTGCTAAGTTTGATGTATAAACACTTCATTCCGGCTGTTCGGTGAGCTGTTTTTACAGAGCACACCCAAGTGCACCTGTAAATAAAGCTTGTTCCTCTCTCAGGTGATATGCAAGCCCCAACTCCTAGACCCAAGAGGATGAAAAGAGACGGTATCTTCACAAGAAACCCCAAACAGTTCTGCTGTGGCTCCTTGTCTACTACAAGGATGACTTTGTGATTCCAGGACTTTTTTTTTTTTTTTTTTTTGCTAAGTCAATTAGGCCTTGTCCCAAATCAGAGTCACTCCTACGTTATGCCCTGGTGTTGTGTCGGACAGACGGTGGAAGAGCCAAACCTAGCTGGTGCTGGTGACTCCAGGATCCTTCCTGATGTGCAAGCTGAGAGTCTGCCCTCATCCTTGACTCCACCCTGACCCCTCCCAAGATCAAGCTGGATTGATCTCCATCTCAAAAACCAGCCCCCCCCCAAAGCAAAACAAACAAGAAAAAAAACCCTACAACAAAACAAAACAACAACTAATCAGAGAACTTTCCTAGGTCTTTCTTTCCCAGTCATCTCATGTCATGCCTATACTGGGCAAAAGCCACCTAACTCCTAGTGTTTATGCTGTTCCCAACACAGTTGCCACAGTCGGGTCCCACCGCCTGGCCTTCTAAACCCCGACTTAGGACCCATCACTCTGCCCAGAGCTCTCCAGGGACCCTTCCAGCTGCCTTGCTTGTCAACTTAAAAATCACAGGGCACCATTGTCTTGGACAAGGTTCCTGAGAGGGGCTGACAGACCAACAGGGATCAGCGGCTCTTGTCTCAAGTCCCTGAGACCAAGTTATCTGAATTTAGAGATCAGAAGAGGGTCAGTGGCCAGATTCAAGAACAGGCGATGCTAATGAAGTCCCTTCTTAGCTCTTACCAAAAACGAGGGAGCTAATACTGTCCAGTCAGTGATTCATTGCCTGTTTCCCTGTTGCCACCTTCCAGGAGAGGAGATTTGAACTCAGGGAGCCACCATTTGCTTTTGCTTCTCCTTTTTCTTGCAGCTGAGGTGAACCCCATCCGGGCCCTATCCTGTTTTGTTCTTGTCATGTTCTGCCTTCTTCTTTGCCTGCTGAGCTCACCAGGAGGGAAGCTCCTTCTGTTCTATGGAATGAAGCCAAACTCCAGAAACATAGACGAAGCCACCGAAGATCTTTAAACTGTATTGTAATTTGTATTTTGATAGAGCAAAGTTTCCGTTTCCGATATCCACGAAATCCCTAGTACCTTCCCCACGCCCCATCTTTTGTACTTCAGTGACTCCCACCTCAGTGACTCTTCGGAGCTTGGAAACCTTCCTGCTTTCAGCTTCTGACCTTTCTTTAGCTGTTCTCACAACCTCCTCATTTGTTGGTGTTACATCCTGCCCTTCCCCCCCACCACACACATTGTCTTTTCTTGTCTTCTTTCTCCATCACTTACAAATCCACCTATTCCTGTGTGCCCTGCTCACCCTATCTTCAGGGTGAACTGAGCCGGGCTGAAGAAATGGTCCAAGAACTTTCTGGTGAAGTCTGAGATGGCCCTCAGCGCCACCAGCCACCAGCCACCAGCCAGGCTTTGGAAATGACCCTGAATAAAGAAGAAACTAGCCTAGATCTTCTTAGGGTTTGTTTGTTTGTTTCTCTTCATGCGCAAGTGTGTAGAGCTGTTGGCCATTTCAGCTGGAAAAGGAAATGGAATGGGGGAAGTCCTCGTTGGGGTGAAAAAGGCAGTCCAACACTGAGAAGCTCAGAGGCGGGGACCTACCTGCTTCTGGAATGAGGAAGCCCCTGGCCCCCGCAGAGGTTCGGCAGGAGAGGGAGGAATTGTACAAGGATGACCCGCCCTCCTGCTGCGTGCCCTTCACATGGGGTCATGGCTTCTCGGCAAGGTCTCCCTGGTCCTCTTCTCTCCACCTGTGCAGAGCTGAGGTGAGTGGGAGGATGGGACAGGCTCAGCCTACAGATTGTGTTCGTGGGTCTGGTCCCAAGACCCTCAACTCCAAGTGGCAGGGGGGCTCCACACAGACTCCGTCAGCCCCTTCTGAAGAGCCTGACAGAGCCCAGGAATACCCCAAGACTGCCCCAAGATGACAACTCCTTCTCCCAGGCAGCACAGCCTGTCACCTCAGTACCGAGGAAAGTTCTAGAAGACAGTGTCACATACCCAGCAGCAAGTCCCAGACTGCAGGGCCTAGGAAACCGTCTTCTTGACTGAGACCCAGAGTGGGCAGACTACCCTAAGACCACACAGCTTCTTGCCCACCATTAAGGACAGAGCCAGAAACAGAACAGGACAGATCTTTTAATACAGTTTTAAATTTCTTTCCAGTTTCCAATTTTTCCATTCTACGACACATTCAAAGTGTCCACTCCATCCCAGAGCTGTGTTCATCCAAAAGCACTCACTTAAAATTCCCAAGGAACCTTATCTGGCCCCTAGGTATGTCCCTAAGAGCACTTGGCCTTGGTCCTTGAGGGATAAGAGTTCTCTCTCTCAGGAGAGGCACATGGGAAATACAGTCCGCAATGTTACTCCTTGCCTCAGAAATTAATCTCCTAAGTGTTCCTAAGACATCTCCACACTGGCTCTCCTTCCCAGGCCTTTGTGCTCAGAGCAGCTTGCTCATTCTCCACATCCTGGTACCAAAGCCTGGCTGGGGACCTGGTTCTGCCTTTGATTTGACTGCAAAGTTCCAGGATGTTGAAAATAGAAAGGTATTAGAAGTTAGAGTTCCGCCCCCACACTGGCCCCCTTTGAGACCTTAGGAACACTCACATCTATTGATCGGGGATGAGGGCTCCCACTTATATCTTGAGCACCTGAGATGGCTGTATTTTCTCTGAGCACCAGCAATGTACTGGGGACACTGTGTAAGAACATTAGTGGCAGCCAGGCTCGGTGACGCAGGCCTGGAATCCCAGCACTCAGGGAGCCAGAAGCAGGTGGATCTCTGTGAGTTTGAAACCACCCTGGTGTACAAAGTGAGTTCAGGACAGCCAAGGCTACACAGAAAAACCCTGTCTCAAAAAAAAAGTGTCTTCCTGAGTCAGTGTGCCCATTTTACAGATCAAGAAGTTGAGGCTCAGAAAGGTTCTCATATTTGTCCTTGGACCCTAGAACTAAAAAAAAAAAAAAAAAAAATCTAGGCTCAGCAGAGAAACTCAGGTCAGCCCATGAAGCTCAGACCCCAGGTATGGCTGAGAGGGGCAAACATCATCTCTCTTCTATGCCCTTCCCATTTGCGAGGCAGGATTTCAGAATGGAAATGATGCCGGTATCTTCAAATCAGAGAGGCGAGGCTGTCAGGCAAGGGGGCGGGGGGGGGGTGTCAGTGAGCCTGCTGTTAGCCCTCACAGCACATCTGCGATCACCTGGCTGCATTCTGGAACCTACCCGGTCACACCTGGCCAGGCGGCTGCCCCTCCTCCCTGGGTTGAGGAAGCAGGAAAGAGTGGTGAGGAGGGGCAGCAGGCACTTCTGCCAGGCAGTGCTGGTCAGTGCCCAGGCAAGGATGGGCTCCGTGTGGGGCCTGGCTGTGTCTCTCCTTTTCTTCTGCTGGAAGGCTGGAGTTGCTGTGAGCTCTCCAGGTAAGGGACAGGACGCCCCTCCCCACCCCCTCGGGGCTCCTCCCTGGCAGGGAGTTTTTGGCAAAGAAGGCCCTTTGTGGGCAAGGGTTATTTCTGTTAATTGTGATTAAGGGCCTGAAGAATGGACGAGTGTACAGGATGGTGGATGTGTCTATGTAAAGCATGGTGACGCCGCCATCGCTGTAAGGGAGTCTGGGGTTAGGCTTTAGGCATGGGGCAGCAGTGTGGGAGGGTAGAGGGGGCAGGGAACAGTGACAACCGTGCTGGGGACTGAGGACTATGGACTAGCAAACCTCTACCTGGTCCAACTGTTGCTAACTAGCACAGCTGTTCTCTGAAATTTGCCTTTTGAATGAAAAGTTGGTCACAAACTGCTTGGACAGGGGGATGCGGGGAGAGGCGGGCTTTTCTGGAAGATGGGAAGTAACATGATCTGTGATCTGTCGGTAGCAGGCACTGTGCCAAACTCATCACACACACTTTAAGAGGCGATTTCCAGAGGAACTTTAGGTCCGGAGTAAAACTGGACAGGGTTCTACTGAGAGGGCTCATGTCTCCTGTCCCTAACCACACACGGTCCCCTGCTGGCCCTAAGGTCTCCGAAGCAGGGGCATTGTTACAGCGAAGACCCCACAGTGACACGTCACGCTGTCTACTGTGATCACTGTTTAAGAATTCTTTTACTTTCCCTATCAACAATCTCCCTATGCAGGCTGCCTGGAACTTGCTATATAGACTTTTTTTGGTTGGGTTTCTTTGTTTGTTTGTTTGTTTCCATTTTCTATTTTCTGTGTGTGTGAGAGAGAATGTTTTTAATAAGTGTGGACTCACCTGTGTATGGCTCTGTGTGAACATGCGTGCAGTGTATGTGGAAGCCGGAGATTGATTTGGGGGGGTCATCCTGGAAGGCTTATTCCTTTTCACCTTATTCCTTGAGGAAGAGTCTCTGAATCAAACCCAGAGCTCATCAATGTAGCTAGACAGACAGACTGACAGGCCGACAGACAGAGTCCACAAGTACCTGACACGTGTAAGGAGGCCAGATGACAGCCTGAACATTAAACTCAGGTCGCTAAGCTTGGTGGCAAGCATCTTTGCTCCCGTGAGCTTTGGGGCTGGTCCACCACTGCCTTTCAAATTGTCACAGAACTCTAGGAAGAGGCACCCACTTCCGAGACACTGCCACCCATTTTAAGGCAAGGGGACTGCAGCTTAAAGGCAGGACTTTATCCCCGGAGTCAGCAGGTACTAGCAGCACCTAGACCCCCGACCACCCTGCCTGTCACACACGCTCACAACTGACCACGCTGATGCTGCATTGTTCGTTCTGTTTAACTGAAGCCTCATAACCCCACGAACCAGGTAGCCCTCGCTCCTCTTCACCGACGAGAAAAATGTCAGTGTGAGCACAGGGACTTGGCCCGTGTCGCTGAGTTAGTACCCAGCAGAACAAAGGAGCAGAAATGGGACTCGAACCAGGCTCTGTCCACACTCTCCTCAACGTCATTTGGAGACATGGAGGAGGAAAGCAGCAAGGTCCTATGACCTGGGTTGGGTTCTGTGGACCGGGGGACATAGCTTGAGCTGGGGAGTAGGGACAGACTATGAAGAAGGCTAACAGAATGCAGATGTGTGTGTGTGTGTGTGGTTATATTGACCGAATACAGAGCACATGTGTGCACACGTGCCCACCTAATCACTTTCCTTACCCACGTGAGCTGCCTTCAGCACCCTGACAGCTTGCTTTCCTAGGACACATTGCATTCAGGCTGGAGGCTCCGCTCCCCACCATCCTAATTACCTCAAAAGATGTAGATTACCTCCAAAGCCATTCTTGACTTTCAAGAAAATACTTCCATGGGAAAATTTTTTGGGGGGGTGGGAAGCAAGCAAACTGCCCATGGAAGAGTGACAGTTTCTTCAGAAAGCTCTGGAAGTCCTGATCCCTGTTCTGCAGTTCTTGGCCTGTGTGAGTTCGGGTCTTCTTTGCCTACACTTGTCGGTACATGCTGCACGGCAGACTGCTGACCAACTGCTGGCATCCTGGGGCTGGCTGGCCTCAAGGGGGTTATCAGGGCTACAGAGGCAGGGCAGCGTGTCTTCAGGACTGCCACGAAGGCCTTGGCTTCTCTGTGCTGCTCTCATCATCTTTGTTTATGTAGACAGTGACCCTCCCCACCATCCAATAACACCCAGGGCACAAGTGCAAAAGCTCACGTGCAGTCAGTCCACAGGGGTGGGATGGAGTGGGAGGTGGGGGTCCGTGGACTCACCAATTGGCTCTCATCCGACACAGGCCTCAGCATCAGCAGATCAGCTCCTTTGGTGACAACAGACAACAAGGGAGTGCCCACCTTTACTCAAACGGACAGGCCCAGCTCAGAGGGCGCTTTCCAGACTGCTGATCTTACTCTGTATGCTCCTCCAGACACTCAAACTCTGAGAACTGCAGCTGCTTCTAACACCATAACTGCAACCAGTGCCAGGTCAGAAGTCAATTCCAGGGACACCCAGACCACCACTTTTGTAACAAAGACCAGGAAGACACACGCCACCTCCTCTACAGCTTCGTCCCTGGACACACAAACCACCTCCTCTATAGCATCGCCCCTAGACACCCAGACCAGCTCCCAGCCAGCATCATCCCTGGACACCCAGACCAGCTCCCAGCCAGCATCATCCCTGAACACCCAGACCACCTCCTCTACAACATCATCCCCGGACACACAAACCACCTTCCCTACAACATCATCCCCAGACAACCAGACCACCTTCTCTACAACATCATCCCTGGACACACAAACCACTGCCTCTTCAGCATCATCCCTGGACACCCACCCCCTTTTCCTTTCAACATCATCTCTTTCAGCAGCAACCCAGACCACTTCTCTTGCTGCATTATCCATGGATAACCAAACCACTTACCTTGCATCATTGATGATAGATACTCAGACCGCTTCACCTGTAGCATCAACCTTAGAGACCCAAACCAATTTCCCTACAGTGTTGTCTCTGGATACCCAGACCACTTCCTCTGCATCATTATCCCTGGATCCCCAGACCACTTCCCCTGAACCATCCTCCCTAGATACCCAGACCATTTCTCCTCTATCCCTGGATCTCCAGACCACTTCCTCTGCATTGTTATCCCTAGATACCCAGACCACTTCCCCTTCACCATCCTCCCTGGATACCCAGACCACTTTCCCTACCACAAAGACCCCAGAGAACCAGACCATCTCCCTTCTTGAATTGACCCTAAGGACCCAGACCATTTCCTCTGTAACAGAGACTAGAACTCTTGAAATAAGGGTACCTTCCAACTTCACGGCTGTGCACCCCACAGAGACTTTGTCAACAAGCAACAGCCCTACAATCTGGATGGGCACCGTCAAGACCGGCACAGTGAGTGACCCCGTAGAAGCCATCTTTGATAGCCTCTGTACTGACGACAGCTCTGAAGAGGCAAGGAAGATTGCAGTTGACTTTCTGACTTTGGCACACACCTCCACAGAAGCTGAGCACCTGTCTTCAGAAAGCAGCTCCTCCTCCTCTTCCTCTTCCTTCTCCTCTTCCTCCTCCTCCTCTTCCTCCTCCTCCTCTGAGAGCTCAGCTGGGGTCCTCAGCAGCTCACGGGTCCTGGAACCCGACATTGCAACTCCAGCCCAGGACTTGGTTGCCTTAAGCATCACCCGTATTAAGCTCACCACCTGCATCACAGAAATAGAAACATCTGTCATCATGTCTGGAGCCTCAGACACAAGCCACAGCCCTACAGAAGTGACGGCCTCCTGGTCCTCTTCTGAGACGTTGGCTCTGCCTCAATCCACAGAGACAAAACTACATCTTCCTGAGATAGCAAGCCCATCTGGGACCCTGTCAACAGCCAGCACCTCAGCCCCTGCCACCACCCTTAAGGGCACACACCCCACCAGTGGAATCCCAGAAAGAGAAACAGCAGTGGCCCAGTCTCCTACCTCCAGCGAGAATTCGGTGCCCGTTAGTAGGGACCCACCGAAAGACACATCAGTACTCTCAACTGACACGCAAAGCCACACTGAGGTCTTGGGAACAATCACAGCGGGAGAAGCCCCCTCCTCCTCCAGTTCCTCAGCAGTGGCCACCACCACCGGAAGCGCTGCTCCCTCAGACACAGTAACCACCAACACAAGCAACAGCTCCTTCCTGACGGGTAGTCGCCCTGTTCCTTTCGTCTATTCAACTACAGTTAGCACCAGCAAGAAACCAAATGTCACCTTAGCCAAGACCACAGCCTCACCGAAGACCCCCGCCAAACCCCCAGCATCTACACCTGCTGTGGCCTTGACAAAACGTGATCCAGGTAAGTGAAACCCCCACGTGTGAGTTTTTGAGGTTTGGAGTATCCTTAAGGAGTTGAGAGGAGGGAAGGCGCTAAAGGCCAATACTGCTTCCTCTCCCTGACATTTCATGATCTCCTGGTGGGTTGGTAATAAGTAGTTAAGACGCATGTGTGGTGTAGTGATGTAGGAGTGATGTAGTTGGCGGCCATAGTTGCTTTGTTCTTTATAAAAAAGAATGACTTTAGACAAACATTTGTAGAGTTTAAACCTTCATATCTGAAACCATAGAAACTTCTCAGAGAAGCTCGCTGTCAGCAACTCTGCGGTGGGAGCAGTTGGGGGCAGTCCAGAGCACCTGCCTCTGCTACTTATCTTGTCCTTCTGATTCATTCCTGGATATCTTTGTCTTGTCCCACCTTTTTGGGTAAGGGAAATAGAAACAGGGATCACGAGTTGAGGCTGTAGCTCAGTGGTACAGCGCTTGACACTGTGGATGCACCTGGGCCTCTCATTTGACCCAAACCCTGAAAAAAAACGACGTATTTATCATCCCTGTCTCTCTGTGTTACCTCTGCCTCTAGCATCTCTGTCTCCATCATCCCTGTGTACCTGCCGTCTCCACCTCAGTCTTGGCCTCTATCTCTAGTATGTCTTTCATCTCTTTATCATCTCCGCCAACTCTCTCTGTATCTATCATACACCTTCCAGCACCGTATCACAGGCCTGCGACCCAGCACTCAGGAGGCAGAAGCAAAACTGTGAGTCCGGAGTCAGCTTGATCTACCTAGTAAAACCCTGTCAACCAACCCAAAACAGAAATTAAAAAAAAAAAACATATCACAACCATGTTATTGAGTATCTTTTTAAAAATTCTAGACAAAAATAATTTAAAAAGCAACTCACAGTCAGTAGGCAGAACCCAAAAGTGAATTCACCCGGTGTTCTAGTTTTCCTTCTGTTGCTATGATAAACACCGTGACTAAAAGCATGGGGAGGAAAGGATTTATTTCAATTGCTGGCTTGCTTCTCCTGGCTTGCTCAGTTTGCTTTCTTATATACCCGAGATCACCTGCCTAGGATCCATATTTTGAACATTTCCCCACTGGTTCTAAAGAACATTTGGGCCAGGTGGTGTTACCACAGAAAACTAGCCTTTTCTTTCTAATGGGTTCATACCCATACTTAGTCTCAGGACTTGCCTCAGGGGGCTTTTTCTTGGGGGCTGTTGGCACACTTCCCATTCTGAGAGCCGAAGGTGACATGGACACCTGGACACATGGACAGGTTCCCAGTTTCTAGGCACAAGCCCTCTTGCTGTTCCCGTTCCCACCGAGAACTCTGTTAATAAGGGTCTGTCTGCGAGGAGAATGGAACAGAGATGGTTTCATTTCACAGAGTGCAGCCTTGGAGGGGAGGGAGATTCTTAAGTTTAATCTCTTTCTCTCTCTTTCCTTCTCTGTCTCTTTCTTCCTTCTTCTAATCCTCCTCTTTTCTGTCTTATCATCATTATCATCATCATCATTGTGTGTGTATGTGTGGTGGAAACAGGAATTCATGTATCATGGTGCACGTGAGGAGCTCAGAGACAGCTTTATACGATCATTTCTCTTCTTTCACATTTACATGGGTTCCAAGGATTGTACTCAGGTCACCAGGCTTGCTCTGCAAGCAAGCCCTTTACCTATTGAACCACCTCAAAGACTCAGGAGGGAGTTCTGAGCATGGATCTCAAGGAAATTTATCCTACTTCAAATTCCAAATCCACAACCTCACAGATCATTGACATCCCTGGTCCACCTATCAGGCACAGAAGCAGTCAGGGCCCAGTCAGAGTCAGAGAAAGTTCTCTAGAGAAACAAACGGCTCTGTAGGCTGCTGGGACCAACCTAGGAATTCCTGGCCCAAGACTGTCTAGCTGTCACAAACTTTCTTTTTCTCAAGAAACATAAAATAATGTTTATTTCTTTTCTCCTCAGATAGCAAGGGCTCTTGTAAATTCTACCCAGTCCAGCTTGGTAAAACAACACTCTTACTGGTGTTATCTATGGGAACCTGGATGGCTTAGAGTCAGTCACACTACCAAAGAGTCCCACTTCTTGCGTAGCCTTGGGGAGAGGTGGGGCCTCAGAGGATCTCAGAGCCTCCCTGATCCTCATGTGAGGGAGGTAAAGGTCCTGCACAGGTGGTCACAGCTGCTGTGACCTAAGACATCAGCTATCATGCCTGGCCCAGAAGAACTGGATGCTCAACACTAGCTGTGAGCAAAAAGTCTCCCAGCTCACCATCCTTCATTCCTACTGCCCCAAAAGGCTAATGACTTAAGGACAAGTTTCTGGGGCAAGGAAAAAAAAATAACCTGGAAAACCAGAAAATAAGGATCATCTTGGGGTGCTCAAGTATCCTGAAGGGCTATACAAGGAGGGGAGGAAGGAGCAGGATGTAGTGAAAAAAGACAGAACAGATTTTCTGGAGACTCCTAGGAGCTGAGCCAGTGGGCTGTTATCATAGTCGCTCCTATCTGGTTGCCTTTAGCCTAAAGGTGAGAAGAGATATGAGGTAAATTTAAGCTGGGTCAACTTTGTGCTACAGTCTCACAGGAAACAGTTCTTAAACGGTTAATGTCGATAGTTCAAAGCCGAACAGAAATCTGACCAAAAGGTTAAGTTGACGAAGGAGACAGATGTAGGGTAGAGGCAGAGACGTCAAGCATTTTTGTCTTGTTTTAGGGACTCATCAAACATCTGCAGATTTGAGCAGGCTCAGTGCTTTTAGAAAAAGGGATCTCTGAGCCCAGAAAGGTAACATACTCAACTGGTGTTGTCAAAACCAAAGCCGAAAGTATCTTCTACAGCGAGTTAGTGAGAGACTAAGGATTCGATACCCAGCTTCATGATCTTCCAAATTAGTGATTTGAAAAGTAAATGAAGCTAGAGGTTTTATTTATGTTTTCCTTGAGATAAAAGCTAGAACTTAGCAGGTAGTGGTGGCATATGCCTTTAATCCCAGCGCTCAGGAGGCTGAGGCAGGTTGATCTTTGAGGTCGAGGCCAGGCTGGTTTACAGAGTGAGTTCCAGGACAGCCAGGACTACAAAGAGAAACCCTGTCTTGAAAGGAAGAAAGAAAGAAAGAAAGAAAGAAAGAAAGAAAGAAAGAAAGAAAGAAAGAAAGAAAGAAAGAAAGAAAAAAGGAATTTCCTGGTAGAGCTGGTAAGGTAGAAAGGCTCCGCTAGGAGACCTCCTCACTCTACCATCACCGCTGGAAGAACTGGCTCAGGGCACCCCTCAGAGGGCACCCCTCAGAGGCCGCATTCCTCATTACTCTTTCTGGCTAGGGTCTTCTCTAACAGATTCATCCAGGCTCTCCAGAACTTCTAGATCCGCTTCCATCTTCCCTTCCTCAGTCTTCTCTTTGGCTTTTTCAAATGTGGAAGGTGCCCTAAGACATCTTCTGTTGTGCCCACTGGTCAGGAGGACACCTCAGTAGGCCTAATTATCTCAAGAATGGAGTCCTCAGTTCTATTTGTGGTGAGCAAATGCTGCACACACATTTACAGGAGAGAGTGTAGACAGGTAAGGAAAGGGGTCCAGGCTTGGTTGTGCTTTCATCACCTTCCATCTATCCCCAACTTTCAGGTGAAAGTGGAGGCTTCCTCCTTGTACGGCTGAGCGTGGCCTCCCTTGAGGACCTCACAGAGCCCAAAGCCACAGAGAAGCTGATGCATCAGGTACGTGGTCTATCAGGAGTGAAATGAGGGGTTCTCAGGGACTCCAGGGAGCATCCGCAGGACATAGAAGGGTGGCTACTACATGAAGCTGTGTTACAGGAAAGAGAATCAGGAGTTGAACCTGGGGCTCAGATCTGGCTTTGATCTTGCCCAGCTTCTCAATTCTTCTGTTCCCTTCCGGTAATGTGAGTAAATCTCCCTGATCCAATTTTTTCCCCCATGTCTTGGAAATGCAGGCCTTCTGACCTTTGAAAAGGGCAATGGTATTGATGGGAAAATA
The DNA here is from genome assembly GCA_028658305.1 of Pachyuromys duprasi. NCBI lineage: Eukaryota > Metazoa > Chordata > Mammalia > Rodentia > Muridae > Pachyuromys > Pachyuromys duprasi. Next base: position 53,300,111 of record CM053753.1, on the reverse strand, counting down.
AGCAGAGATCTTGGCTGCAAGCAGCAGGAACCAAATCATGGTCGTTTACTTGGAAAAGGCAAGGTCTGAGGAATCAGCTTCAGGTTCAACTCCTGATGTCAAATCCTCTGGAACTGGAATGACAGAGATTGTGAGCCACCACGTGGGTGCTGGGAATCAAACCCAGGTCCTCTGCCAGAGCAGCAAGTGCTCTTAACAACTGAGCCATCTCTCCAGCCAGATCCAATTTGTTTCAGATCCTAGACGTCCAGACTGTTGAGAAGTTTAGTGACATTAATAGGGGGTGGGGGGAGGAAGCAACGTTCTTGTTGCAAGGGAGGGGGACTCCAGATGCACAGAATCAAAGGAATAGCAAAAGAACAATTTTTTGTTTGTTTGTTTTTGTGACAGGGTTTCTCTGTGTAATAGCCCTGGCTGTCCTGGACTTGCTTTGTAGACCAGGCTGGCCTCAAACTCACAGAGATCCACATGCCTCTGTCTCCCAAGTGCCGGGATTAAAGGCGTGTGCCTCCACACCCAGCCAGAAGAGCCGTTTTGAAAAGCGTGAGGACATGCTCCCTCGGACACTGCCCTCTTCCTGGGCACCTTCAGTGAGCATCACACTTCCTCCACATGCTGTCACAAGTGGGTTTCCACTGTCTTTGAGTTGCTTGTTGCAACTAAGCGTGGCTCTTATATGCACTGAATACAGTCCTGGGATATTAAGAGGAAATAAATATTTGAGCCTTCAAATTTTCTTAGTAGCAAGGAGGCCCACCGGGCCCACCTAGATGAAGATTTCTGTTCACAATGCATCCAAGTTTGATGCAGGACAGACAAATAAGTGACAGGTGTCACATCAAAGTAGCAAGCATGGATCGTCATGGGAGAGGGAGGCCACAGTGGACTGTAGACACCCGAACTGGCAACTATTTCAGAGTTCAGAAAGCAACTATTCCAGAGGTCCCAACTCAGGGTCAGGTCAGGCAGCTGAGGTACAGGAGTGAGGCTGCTCGGGTTTGCTGCTGGTTCTATTGTTGTCATTTTATTCCTTTATTTTATAAAGTGTGCTGATTTTTGTTGAGGTTTAGCCAGCGGCGTGAGGCCCAGGAGTCAGGCAGATCTGAAGGTGGGTTGTGGAGAGCTGGGAGAGCTATGGTAAATCAGACCATACCACATTTATCCCTTATGGAAGGAGGATAAGAACACCTGCTGTGAGCTTGTTTTTGTTGTTGTTGTTTTGGTGTTGTTGGGTTCCTCTGTGTAGCCCTGGCTGTCCTGGACTCGCTTTGTAGACCAGTCTGGTCTTGAACTCACCGCAATCCCCCCTGCCTCTACCTCCCTAGTGCTGGGATCACAGGCGTGCGCCACCATGCCTGGCCTGGCTGCTGTGAGTTTCAAATGGCCCTTGGCGTCACAGGAGAGACCCAGGCAGCATTGTTGATTTCCCTTCACTGCCCCTTCTTGTCCTTGGCTTACAGTGGGCTCCCGGGCAATAGGCTGGCACCCGACGTGTTCTTTTGCTTTCCAGATCCACCATGAACTGCACACCCACATGCCACTTGTCCAAATGTCCTTACTGAGCGTCAGGAGAGGCTGAGGAATGGTAGCTGCAACCAGGCATGTCCTCTGTGCCAGAAGAGTGACGCTGCCTGTGGCCCCACCGACAGACCAAAGCCATGGTGCTGAGCCATGGACCAGGAGGCTCCCTCGAAGGTCAGCTGGCCCGAGAGCCCTACCCTGTACCTTACCGCAAGCTGTCGGTCCAGTTACACCTGAGTATATGTGCAAGGGGAGAGGGCTGGCCCGTTTCTAGTGACGTTCTTTACCTCCTCTGACTGGCTGTTATATTTCAGTAAAGAAAGACCTGATCTCTTACCTGTGTTCTTCTGATTTGTACTCATTGACACTCGTGTGACCCCAAAGATTGTCTGTCTCGAGCCCATGTGTCTCAGATGTTTTTATTACGTGGGAGTGATTGCCTGTTGCCTGGCTTGGTTTGACTTTTACCAAGACTTGCCCTGGATCCCGTTGAAGCTTAAGCTCCGTATTAGTCAGCTTTCTGTTGATATGGCAAAATATGAGGTTATCAACTTACAAGGAGAAAGTAGCTTATTTCTGCTCAGAGTTGAGATGGTTCCAGGTCAGAAGAGGGCAAACCCATTGATCCATTGTTTTGGGCCTCAGGTCGGGTCAAAATAGGGCAGATCAGTTGCTTTCTGTATCAGGTGGGAGAGCCTGGGGACATAGGTGGGAAGCGCCTAGCAGAGCCAACTGCTAGTCTTCTGCCCAGAAAGCAAAACAAAGCAAGAGGAAGGAACTAGGGTACCCAACCCCCTCCAAGGGCTCATCCCCAGTGACTTAAAGACTCTCCTTTAGGCTCCATCTCCTAGAAGCCTCACCCACAGAGGACCAACCCTTTAACCCAGGGAACTTCCAGAGACACACCCGAACAGTAGCGAGCAGGACAGTGGCCATGTCGAGGCCATGTCATCTCAGACCCCCTGAGCCTGGCAAAACTGGGTCCAGGTGAGAGAGGACCACAGAGAAGGTCAATATTTAAATGTCAAGTTGTGGATGGATTCAAAAGCAATCCATAACGTGCAGTGATTCCTGCCATAACTCATGCTCACCTGCTGGGATTTCAAAATTAAATGTAGCTTGTTTTTTCTTCTCTCATAAAGGCATAAGCTGCTTAAGATCTTAAACTTTTGAAAAATCCAAAAGGAGAACCAGAAAGAGCAATGTAGGAATAGGAGAGGTGGAAGAGGAGGAGGAGGGAAAAACCTGAAATACCAGCCCTTGCCAGCTCTTACACATACAGCCAGTGCCCATGCGCGTGTGCAAATGCTCACTCAGCCTGCTCACAACACTGCACGCTCAGCACTCCAGCCCTTCTCTCTTGTTTCTCACATTTTGTACCAGAAAATCCAACTGGCTTCTCCTCGCCCAGGAATGCCTAGCACCTGACACTCCCCACACACTCACCTTGCTGCTGTCGCCCAGCTGATCTGAGATGCAGCCGCCTCTCAGCTGTATAACTTCCGTCTCCCCGGGTGACCACAGGCCTCCCGGTTCATACCTGTGCCCACCTGAGCACCCAGTCTACCCCCCAGACATTAGCTGGAGCTGTCTTTTCACAACGTAGGGCAGACCTGTTCTTCCTACCCTTCCATTTCACTCAGAGGAAGGGCCAAGTTGGGACAACAGCACGTGGAACTGTGAATGGTGGCCGCTGCTGCTGCACCCACCTCTATAGACTGTCCTCCAGGCATCTGCTCAACCCTCCTCCCTAAGCGCCTCCTCAATGCGCTCTACCCACAGTACCCTTCTCACCCTACGTACGGACTGCCCCTCTGCTTCGAAATACCTGACATAGCATGTAGTTTTTTATTTGTCCTTATCACCTGAGTCCTTCAACTACCAAGACATCGTTTGCCCATCGTGGCATCCCTAGCCCCTTGTGCATAGTCCGTACCTTGTGTTCTGGGGACGTGGCTTGCACTCAGGGCACATTCTCAGCACGAGCAGAGCACTGGGGTCAGTCCCCAGCATTGAAATAATGACAAAAGTTGTCCCGTAAGCATGTGAAGTAGATAATGAAAACAACCAACAGCTCTGGGGTTGCTCTGAATAAAGTGTGTATGCACTCAACTGACATCCCGGTGTTCTCAGAGTGGGCAGGGATGGGTTTCATAAAGCCGAGCGGTAGCAAATAACTCAAACTCTTCTCGCGCTGTGTTCGGTGAGTAGCTAACACAGGAGAGACACCACGCTGTGTGCTGAGGAGTATCCAGCAGTGTCTCCT
>CM053753.1:53265806-53296224 GCA_028658305.1 Pachyuromys duprasi | reverse complement strand
GAGCGGTAGCAAATAACTCAAACTCTTCTCGCGCTGTGTTCGGTGAGTAGCTAACACAGGAGAGACACCACGCTGTGTGCTGAGGAGTATCCAGCAGTGTCTCCTGGGCCAGGAAGATACCCAGGGAATGAAGACGCCTGCTACCAAGCCTAATGACCTGAGTTTGATCCCAGGGACATACAGTACGGAAGCAGAGAACCTGCTCCTTCAGGGTGTCCTCTGACCTCCGCACACACGCTGCCTCTCTTTCCTGTACACAAATATATAAAATGCTTTAAAAAAATCTCTTCTACCACAAAGAGTAAGTTAGTAGGGGATGTTTAGCAACAACAAAGAGACTGGGGGGAAAATCTGTATCACATTTAACCAGAACAGTGTCCTTGCTGTTCAGAGAGCTTCTACAGAACAGCAGAGAAACCAGCAGGCCAGCAGAAAGATGATGTTGTTATAAACAATGATGAAATTCCCAATCCTTCTATTTTACCAATAAAACCTCAGGAGTCAGATGCTGGGGTGAAAACCTGCTAGCTCAGAGAGACAGAGAAAGCACTGAGCTAACCTTCCTTCTCAACTCAGGTCTTGATGGAAAAAAATCCAAAAGGCTCACTAGTTCAACTGACAGCCGAGAGGAAAATGCCAAAACACCCAAGGCCAAAAGCTTGCTAGTTCAAAGCCCCAAAAGCCAAGAAACTGAGGAGCTGAAGCCTAAGTTAAGGCCAGAGCTTGAGCTAGAAGCCATTCTCCTTCTCCATGCTGTCTCAACTCAAAGTCCCTCCTTCTCTTTAATCCCTGTCAGCTGGTTTCTTGCTCCACCTCTTGACCTAGGGTTAACTTTATTAGATCCAGTATGAGGAGAACTCTTGGATTAAAGGTGTGTGCTAGGGCTGGGTGGACCACACCATAACCACCCTGTTTACAATAAACAGAAAGTTCTTGCATTAAAGGTGTATGTTAGGGTTTAATCAAACCAAACAATAAACAGGGATTAACAGTTCACAATGTTGGGGTTCACAATGGGATCAAATATCCTGCAATAGATGGAAATATGGCCAAGAGAGGTGATTCGCAGAAGGAAGAATGTGAATGCCTTCTCATGAAAAAAAAATTGACTCTGCTACCAAAGAATGGACACATTAATAAAGTTAGATATTATTTATTATGTTTCAGGTAGGTAAGTAAGGATTTTTAACTTTTTAAAAGATTTTAAAATGTTTAGTACTTTATAAGTGAGTAGACATTATTAAATACTTTTAGCATGGATAAAATTAGTACAGGATTTTGGAGAAAAACTTGATTATTTATTTGACAATTTAAAGCCTTGAAAATGGGCCATGGGCCAGGTGGATGCCGGTATGATGAGCAGTATGTTGTGGAGAGATGGGAGAGAAAGAGAAGCGGTTTGTGCACTATGCAGAGAGACAGAACTGGAGACGAGTTGGCAGTGAGGAACAGCCTGACGTGAAAGACCTGCATTGCCTCCGGAGGCCCTGGTGACGTCTGGGCCCATGCTGCTACCTAGAGCCCTGCCACAGCAGGCGTCTGTGTTGATGTGTTTGGCCTGTGTGACCACCAAAGGCCGTTCGGGTGTCTGTGGTCTGGTCTGCTGCCTGAGGCTATGTTGATGCCAGATGATCACGCTGAGCTGACCCCAACCCTCACTGACCACCACATGATGGCACCAGCTGTGACAGGAGTGCTGGAGAGCTGGCCCCGCCCCTTGTCTGGACAGCCCAGGTGGCTCCTGGAGACCTGGAGATTAGACAGACTGACCAACTCAGCTACCTCTGAGGCCCAGATCTGTGGTTTTGAGTTGGCCCAGCCCAACATCTGCCCCACTTATGAGCTGCTGCAACATAGAAAGGGGGCAGTCCTGTAGACCCAAAACTACAGGATCTCCATGACACAGAGCAAAAACAGTGGATTGGAAATGAGTCCAGTATTTACAGTGAAGCAGAGCCATGGGCCTCGAACCAGACCAAAGGCTCATTGCAAAGAACATTTGCAAGTCAGGCTATTTAGAGGAAAGGGTATACTGTGTGACACACCTTAGCTTCCATGATGAGATGGTTTTTCTCTCTCTTTCTTTTTAAAAATTTTAAATATAAAATTTTTATTTTCTTTTGACAGGGAGGTTACAAAGGAGAAGAGCAGATACAGAAGGAATGGGAAATGAGCGAGATTAGGGTACATAATGTGAAATTCACAAAGAATAAAATTTGAAAAGTCTTGAAAATGTATATCCCTTCAACCCAGAGATTTTATTCCTAGTTTACATCAATAAAATAATGAAGACTCTATATAGAACTAGTTATAACTGTGAAAAACAAAACAAAACAAAACAAGCATATCTAAAAAATAAATTCCAATAAGGTAGTTTAGCTAGATGTAGTAGATGTCAAAACAGTATTGTTTTATTCAATCTATAGAAATTCCTGGCTGGAGTGATGATGCATCAGTTAAGAGCTGCTCTTGCAAAGGATTAGAACTTGGTTCCCAGGCAGCTCACAAATGTCTGTAACTCTAGCTCTTGGAAATCTGATGCCCTCTTCTGGCCTCAATGAGCACTGCACTCATGTGCACATACCTCACCATAGATACACACAGTATATGTAATTAAAAATAAAATAAGTCAGGACTAGAGGAACATGGCTCAGAACATGCACTGCCCTTCCAGAGGACCTGACTTCTATTTATTAACATGGGGAAAAGTGCATAAAAATATTTTTGCTCTTATTTTCTGCTAATGAAACTATTTTTTTCCTCCACATTATTTTTCACATTATCCCTAGCATTTTCCTTTCCAAGATCAGAGCCACTTCCATTGCTTCCTAGAAGATAGATAGACTGCTTGTTATACAAGGGCCTTCATGATATACTTCAGCCTGCTCTCTCACTCCTGGTCCTGCAGCTCCTTCTTCTGTATCCTGTGTCCCTTCTACAGAGGTAGCTCATGCTCCCAAGCAATGCCTGATCTGATTTAAGTTCTCACCCCTATGATTCCTTCCTGCTGGAATAGTATCACTTCTATGAATCCCTTTACCTGGAAAATTTCTACCCTTCTCAGAAGCCATGTTCAAATGAGACCTTCTCATGTCTCTGTCAGATTCCCTGTAGAGGGGCTGACTTCTTAGTCACTTTGCTTACATTTTTGTTCCAACACTTGATGTGTTATGTTACAATTTAAGCATTTTTTTTCAGGTTTGCTAATTTACCTGTGTTCAGGATAAGTATTATCTAGTTCAACATTTGTGCCTGTAGTTACAGAACTCAGCATAGAGTCCTCCACAGAGGGACACTCACATGTTTCTGAGTGACTGAAATGGACGATGGGCTATGAGGTGATTTTAATGAGACTGGCCCACAATAAGCTTATATATTTGAATGTTTGGTTCTCGGTTGGTGGAACTGTTTAGGAAGGATTGGGAGGTGTGGCTTTGTTGGAGGAGGTGTGCCACTCTGAGGAGGTGGTCTTTGAGTTTCAAAAGCCCATGCCAAGCTCAGTCTAGAGCACTCTCTGCGTCTAACTCTTGGATCAGATGCAAGCTCTCAGGGACTATGCCAGCACCAAGCCTGCCTGCCTACTGCCATGTTCTTGCCATGATGTTCATGGACTCACCCTCTGAAACTGTAAGCAAGACCTCAATTCAATGCTTTTTAAGAAATAAGTTGCCTTGGTCAGGGTGTTTCATCAATAGCACAGTGACTAAGACAGGTCATATGAGCAGATGTCCCTGAAATGAGGGCAGTGGGCTCTGAAAGCCAAGAAAAGAGCATTCAGTCATATAGTCAAACAAGACATCAGTTGACTGATGTAGTCACAAGCTGTGCCGTGACAAAGTGTGAATGGAAAGCAACTAGCTAACTTGGCAACAGTGCCACTGCTGAGGGAGCCCCTACCACTGGGTCCTTTCTTTTCTCTCCATTTGTACTTTCTTAAATTGGTAACGCCTACTCCAGAGGATAATTTAATATCAATTACATACATGTAAGGGCCTGCACATACAATGTTGATGATGACTACTACTATGAATCAGAAAAATTATAAAATATGGGACAGAACAATTGAGAATCTTTGGGAACTCTAGTCTGTAATTATAATTGTGTGGAGAGGATAGAGGTTAACAGAAACAATGTCACCAAGTCAGCAAGAAGCAGAAAGATGAGGAAAAATTCTCTAGCCATTCGGATTCTGAAGGTGTGTGTAGAAAAGGGAAAAAAAAACCAGGGATGGGGAAATGGATCAACAGGTAAGGGAGCTTGCTGCAAAACTATAAAGCGTTCAGATGTCCAGCACACCTATGAAAAGCCAGGCATGACCATATGCAAGTCAATAACCTCAGAACTACCAGGCATAGGACAGAGGCAGGAGGATCATTTTGCCAGCTAATCAATCATTCCAACATGTCAGTCTCCAGGTTTGTTGAAAAGCCCTTAAAAAACAAACAAACAAATAACAACAACAACAAAAAAAAAACAACCCTATGTCAGGGTAATAAGGCAGTGATGGAACAGGCCACCTAATGCCCATAATCTAATCGTCTTGTACTAGACCCCTCCTCTTGAAGGTTTACCACTTCAACGTGGCTGCAACAAAGACAAAGAAAGGCTCCAGTACAGAAATCTTCGGCTGTGTTGGCTGAGGTGTAGGGGTGGGTGAGGCGGGAGGAGGCAAGGAGCACTGTGGCCACAAATGCAACCAACATGCAGCAACTGGGAGCCGCAGGGGCTGGGCCCCACCACCCGACTCTTCTGCCCCCTGCCTAACGTGTTTATGACAACTGAGAGAGTGCGCTGTGCCTAGCCCTTCAGCCACCAGAAGAAATCTGGAATGGAATCCATGGTTTGGAGACACAAAAAGGTAGAGGCTTTATTTAAAAAGATTTTTTTTAATGAGAAGTAAGGCAGTTATATGTAAAAACATTTTGGTTACTGTAGAGCCAGTCACCCATTAACTCTGGTATGTGTGTGTGTAGGTACATGTGTGTGCATACATAGGGAGTATCCTCCTTTCAGATGTGTCTGTGTAGGAACCCATCCATCTATACATTTGATCATCATGGTCTTTTCCTGTACCCCTGGTCTTCTAATAGGTAAGGTCTGGTTTCACTCCCTTTAATCTTTCTTGACAAATGGCAAATCATCTTTGTTTAGCAGCCCCTTTCCATTCTCCCTAGAGCAGGGGCGGAGTGATAGGTGGGTCCTGAGGTATCCTAGATGCAGTCCACCTTCTGGAGCAAGGCCTCACAATTCGGAGTCCAAAGGGTAGGAGGACTTGTTCATGAAGCAGCCCCAGAAATGAAACACCACAAATGCCAAGATCCCTAGCAGCAAAAGGCCGCCCATAGTCCCGAAGAAGATCCCGAAGAATGCCCCAAGTTTCATACTTAAGTGCTCACAGTGCTCGCCCCAGGAGGTGTAGATGGTGAAGGATGCGCAGCTGGGGACAGAGAGGACAAAACAAATGTGGTCAGTGAGGATGTCTTCCTCTCCTGGGGACCAGGGGCCATTAGCCAGGATAGGCAGGCTATGCCTTGGATGGAGGATCCAGCCAGCCCTGTGGCCATTTTGAAGCAAGATCACCAGCCAAAGGAGGGAGGCGTGGTCTTAAAAATTAGGTCTGAATAGCACATTTACACCACCTGTATGGCTCAGAAGGGTGGCAGACAAAGGCACATGTGTCCTCACAGTCACAAACCAACCCCCTTGTTCTCCCAAAGGATTGGTTCCACTCTCGACCCAACCCACCTCCTTTGACCCATCCTGGACACAGAGGACACTCGGACAAGCCTCCTCCCCCTGTGTCCCTGCAGTCTTACAGTCCTCTCCTCAGGGAACATACTCAGCTTGTTAACATATGGAAGAGGCCTAAGGAACCAGCTGTAGGGCGCCCCCAGACTGAGCGCTCTTACAGAAGGGGCAGGACTGGGACCAGACACAAGATCTGGAAGGCATCCATTTTTAGGAGGCTCTAGTACCCTGTCACTTTACTTTCTGGGTGCCCACTGGACGCTCATCATGCTACAGGATAGTTTCCTCATCTCCGGAGTGGCTGGAGTAACCTCTTGTGACTAGTTAGGGTTTCAGAAGCAACGTACATCTTTTTTTTTCTCCATGCAAAGGAGTGTCCACACCCTTCTCCTGCTGCCCCTTTTCTCTGCTTCTTGCCCCCCAGCCACGAGGGAGTCATCCCAATGTCATATGTTGGGAGGGACCATTGCCTTCCTGGGCTTATGGTGGTGTCTAGTCCAGCTTGCATTCCCCAGCACCGTCCTCTCCTGCTCCGGGCCCCTACCCACCTGCACTGGGGTCCGTCTGGCAGGTGCTCGCACTGGCCTCCATTGTGACAGTGGCCTTCACTGCATGGGGACACGCAGGTGACGCCATCCTGGGGGCTGTAGACTAGGCGGTAGCCCTTGTAGCCATCACATCTGAAATAGTCTTCCAGCATGCTTATGTTCACTGTAGGCAGGAAAGAGATGCTTAGAGCAAGCCAAGCACTGAGGTAAATCCACGCCTTTTCAACCCAGACGTCAAATGTCAGGTGTTTATCCCGAGAAATGAACAGTTGGATGTGCAGATTCCTGTATCTCTGGGTATTCAGTTCTACGTGGTTGATCCTGTCAGCATTGGGTTCCTGGGGTTGGAGTGCTTAACAAATATACTATACAGTATATTTGTTATTATATACATTACGATACAGCCTTACCAAGGGGATGGCAGTTTTCAGGATCTGCAAAGGCCAGTGGTGAGGAGTCATCCAGAACTGAGCTAAACCTCAGACTCAAACTCAGATCAACTAGCTGTGTGATTTAGGGACTTTTTCCTAAGCCAGCCTCAGTTTCCTTGTCTTTAAATACAAAGTATAAAAACGGCAATTGCTTAGCTATGATGTTAAATGAGATACTGGGTGTAGATATAGGAGACAAGGCTGGACACATAATAAACACTCAATAAAAAGTAGCTATTCTCAAAACATGTAAGATTTGTTACAAACACCAGTTTCAAAAATATTGTTGTAAAAACAATGTGTTACATGGGAATAGGTGCACAATGTTTAAGGTGGTGTAGTCATTATTTAATGCAGAGGATGCCAAAGATAGGTATGATTTGATCCCTTTATAAAACTGATATGTGTAATTCCCTAAGGCATAAAACAGAAGACAATTAGAACACAAAGTAGCACTGTCTTTTCTGTCTTATTTTTGTAACTCAGTGTATCCTAAATTTTCTACAATAAACATATTGTATTTGTACAACGAAATTGTACTTTCTTCTTCCCTAGCTGCCTTCCTTTCTTTTGTTCTTTTAGACATGATCTTGTGTAGCCCAGGTTGGCCTCAAACTTGCTACACAGCCAAAGCTCTCACTGAGTTATCGATCCCCCTGCTTTCGCCTCTCAAGTGCTGAGATGGGTTTCCTAGAGTCCTTCACTGTTGCCCTTCTCCTCACCACAGCCACCTGATGTGCAGGAGTTTTGGAGAGATTTCACTTTATTGCTCAAGAAGCAGGAAGGATAAACCAGATTCTAGAATCAGTTGCCAGATCCAAGAAGAATAGCAGTTTTCCCCAAGTTGGGACTGGTCCCTATTCTATTCTCTGCTCCAGTCCAGCTAGGGAGGGCCATTCCTTGGCCTCCCTTGCTCCCTGTCCAGGAGAACAAGAGGCTGTCAGAAATGCCATCTCATTTTCCCAGCGGGACCATGGAGTTCTGGTTTGGGGCCATGTCCTTTCAGGAGTCCTCTGTGCCTGCCAGTCTCCAGTTGGAGGGCAAGATGAAAGGGTGATCTTTGGGTGTCCAGTGCAATGATTAGCTTAGGAAGATAATGAACAATTTTTCTAAAGGAAGCGAGGCCAGCTGGGTACAGTGGTGTTATCCCCGGGCACACAGAGGATTGGGAGTTTGAAGCCAGCCTGAGGCCTGTTTATATCTCGTTCCCAACACCAACCAAACAAATGAGTAGATACATGGAACCCATCGGGGCAGCCTGGGGTTGGAATCATCACTGTGTGATGATGGGTCCACCCCCACGGGCCCGCCAGCAACGTCTGTGTCCCTGCCCTGAATCTAAAAGAAGCTGTTGAGAAAATGTTTTTAAATTTCACTCAAAGATTTATGAACAGCCAAGCTAACTTAATTGGCGCCTCTTCTGCTGTGGACCGGCACACAGAAAGTGTACACAGCACTTTCTGCTGAGGGTTGCCATGGCCCTCAGGTCCACGATGGCCCCTCTGTTCACTTCTCTCCTCTTCTCCAGCTGTCTCTGTGTTGTCCCCAAGACAGAATGACTCACAGGCCGTCTCATCCTGGACGTCTGCCCTGGAGATGGGGAAGAAGTGGACATCCGTCCTGGCTCCTCCGCTACTCCTCTGCCTCGCCTGCGGAGCCTGGAGGAGGAAGGCCGCCAGCACAGCATCTATCAGCTGGTTGTTCAGATAGTGGATGACCGGGCCCCTCGGACGATACTGGAAGTGAGACACGACCTCCCAGTGATGAACGGACGTGCTCGATGGCTGTGCTCCGGGAGAGCTGTATGGGAGGGAGAGAGGGGGAGTTTGTGGAGTGCGGCAGTGGGGGAGGGGAGTCATGGAGGGACAGCCTCACTTACATCCTTGTCAGCGTCACCACGCTGTTCCAGAGAAAAGCGTGCATTTCCAGGTTCCCTAGTTTGTATGTCACCTACAATAGGGAAAAAAGGGGGGGGTTTGGATAGCCTGAGTGAGGATCAGAGAAGCCTTGTGTACCTTTGAATGGGGGGCCCAGGACCCCTAGAGCACCTGCAGCTCATCTTTCATTCCCACACTCAGGCCTCGGTCAGAGGCTGGCCTGGGTCCTTGCTTAATAAATACTCAGTGGGTGAAGAATATGGCCTTCTTCTCCCTCCTCTGCCTCAACATTGCCAGGGCAACATCTTTTCCTCTGCCTGGTCTCTGAGCCCAGTCCATTGTTTCCCCTCATTTAGCTAAGACCTAGGGATGGCCAGGTGCCAGGAACGTCAAGGCGACTCAGGAACCGATTCTATTCAAAGAGCCCGTAGAGTGAAGGGCAGCAGATCTGACCGGTTGGGATTTAACGTCTCCAGAAGCCAGGGTGCTGATGGTAATAATCACTCTGAATGCCTGTCATGTTATGGTGCTAGCTACTCTACACGTATTATCATTTAAACTTTGACACAACCTAGTGGCCGGCACTACTTGCTATCATCCTCTTTTATATGCAATAAAATTTCACATATAAAATTGGACAAGCTACAAATTTCTTGTCTAAGTACTGTTCCTGCCCTAGAGAGGCAGGACAGAGCTCTGAGTCCCTGCATACAGGAGTCTAGAGTTTCCACCATTCACCAATCTGGCTACTTTGCTCAACAGAGGTATAGACAAGGACATGGTATCAGAAGAAATCCCAGCTCTTTCTGGGAAGCCAGGATGCAGGTGACTTCTATCTAGCAGCCAGAAAGTGTGACTCTTGAAGGGTACCCAGAGGGACAGACAGGATGGCATGCCACCCTAGAGTCTTCTCACGGCAAGTTGGTGATTCTAACACATTCAGTGATCCCTAATTCTGAGGTTTCCCCACGTCCTAGGCCCTCAAGCAGACCCCAGGCAAAAGGCTCCCCTCCTTTGGGAAATAAATGTAGCCGAAGGATGTGCAATTTCCAACACAGCCCCTGTGGGACCCGCTTCAAGATCCACTTCCCAGCAGAAGCCCAGCAAGCTGCACTGACCGTGGCATTGACGTCAGCTGCGGAGGCATTTTCATTTTCCCTGAGTGCGAGCACAATGGTCCTCAGAGGAAGCGCTGGAGAAAAAGAAGACCTGTCTCAAGCCCACGGATTTCCCAGACTTCTCCAGCATTTCCCCCTGCCACCGCTCAGAGCTCCATCCACCATGGCAAGGTCACTGAAGGCAAGCACCCCGAGGCCCCTGTGCTGACCAGGCCTTCCGTGGCTCTCGCCTAATGCAGCCAGGAGGCTTCTGCTTCAGTCTGTCCCCTGCACATGACTGAGGTCCATGGTTCATACAGGGACATCTGCCCTCACCAGCTCCCCCAGCTCCAAACTCACCCCCCAGGAGGAAAACTCAGTTCTGATCTCGTTTCAGGAACTTGGGCCTTGGACACTGTTTTCCCATCATTCCCAGACATGAGAGATGCTTGGGGCTGGCGTGGCAAGCATGTAGTCATACCTTTAGAGATGGTGGGGGTGAAATTGTTCCCAGCCAGGAGGCAGCGGTTATCAGTGAATGCCGGGGGGCAGGTGCATGTGGGCTGGCAGTCTGGAGCGCCCGAGATGTAGCAGTGACCATGGTTATAGCAGTAACTCATGGGACAGGAGTGGTTTTGGCAGAATAAAGAGTTTTCTAGAGCTGTGAAGGGAGTAGCAGAGTCAGCCACCATGGCGGGGTGGCTGATGGGAGATACTGGCCTATTGGAACCTGCACTCAGCATATCTTGGGTTTTTTTCCCCCATGGGTGCCCAATCTGTGTTGGGCTTGCGGGCCACTCTGAACCCCAGACTAGCTTCCCCTCATCTTCTCCAAGTGTCTCTTTGTAAAGCATTCTCCCTGTCTTCCAGTTAAGCATTCTTTCACCTCTGCTCTGAGAGGGCATGGTGTGTTGGTCAGAGAAGGACCCGGAAAGATAGTGGGAGAAGGTCGCAATCTGCCTGCCTCCCGTCTCCCTCCACGCTCCTCTCCTGGTTCTGCCCACTCTGGCCTCTGCTCAGACGACAGTACTCTCCTGGTTGTACTTGCCTACCTAGAGGATTGGAAAGGTTGCCCTGACATCTCTGGCGAGGTGACTACAGTGCCTCAGAGGGGGAAGAGAAGATGGGTAAGAGAGAACTCAAAGGAAAACTGAGGTTCCTCTGTCACCAGGCCCCCGTGGCAACACCTCTAAATGTCCTGACTTGTGAAAAGCTGAGGCCCTGAGCCTTGTGTCTCTGAAGAGGCCCAGGTGCCTCAGAGCCCAGCTTACCTCTGGTCCCTTAGCCTAGTCCATCAGTCTTTCCCAACGTTTTCTCCAGCAGGGTCTCGGGGCTGCTCCGATCCAGCCCTCGGCTTCTGCCCCAAGCCACCTACCACCCCTTCCAAACCCTCCCCTTCGCAGCTTCTTATCATGAGGCATTTGAAGACCTGTGTCTCCAGGGCCCTGTTCCCACTTCACCTGTGCAGTGTCGCCCGTCTCCGGTCATGTCTGCGGGGCAGGCCTCACAGCCCTTCCCAGGAATGCAGGCCACATTTGGGAAGCATGGCTCTTCACAGAGGTCCTTGGAGCGTTCACAGAATCGGCCAAAGGTGAGCCCGTCACACTTGCAGCTGGTCACCTGAATAACAGCAGCGTTGCTGGGAGAACTTCTGCCCTGACAGGTCTCCTGTGAGAAGCCTTGCTTGTCCTGGTTTCTGGTACCATCTTGAACAGGCCTGGACTGAGTTCCTTCCCAAGGCTACACAATCCCCTGCCTGGCCCTGCAGCGGGCTCTGAGCCTAGCCTCTCTCACACTACACCTCCTTCCCTGAAATCCTTGATGGAGGAAGACAGGGGGAAGAAACACAAGGGAAAGAGAAACAAAGCCACAAAACAGAAACGGGGCAAGATCGGTGGATGTGGGCCATGAAGCTTGACCACAGATGTGGATGGAGAGGGTTTTCTCCAAACTGAAAAAGGTACCCCCTCAGCTGGAGAGAAGGGCAAAGAGAGAGGCATCCTGTCCCTCTCTTCCCGACCCCAAAGAGGTGTGCTGTGGTGAGCTACTCTCTCTAACGCCCTATAGAAGGACTTCTTGTGTCTGAGCACAGCAGGCTCAGGTCCCCCTGCTTTGGAGGGAGGCAGGGCAGCTATGCTGGAGACATGGGCCTCTATCCAGAAAGCCCTCTCATCCTATAGCTCAGTGCCATGGCGGGAACCACAAGAAAGGCTGAGGCAAACATTTCAAGTGTGACGGAATGGGAGGTGGGACCCAAAGACTCTTTTGTGCTCTAAGCCATGATGAAAGTTCCACTTCACACAGGAGTTTGTAACCCAAGATGGGCCCCGCGCTGCTCGCCCATCACAGCTCTACCCTGCTCCCTACATCCACCTTGCCCAGGAGAGAGCCCAGTCACTGACATCTCTCCACTTGCTTTCCCCACACCACCAACAAAGGACCGCCTCAGCTACCTCTGCTCACCTCAAAGGAAGAACTGCCCTCCCTGCTGGTCTCGTTGTACAAACACTGGCTCTCATTTCTGCAGAAGCAAGCCACCAACTCAGGCTGAAGTGCAGATGACAAGCCAGTCCTGGTGTCTCTTGCTAGAATCTCCAGGGTACATGCTTCTGGGGAAGTTGGTGTCCACTGCAAACTCCCGTTCTCTGTCCAGAGAAAAAGGGATCTCAGTGGCTGGCAGTTCTCAGTGAGGTCAGTGCCTCCTGGCATCCACTACCCTGACTGCTGCTGTGGCCTCTCCCTCAGGCCTCTTCCCGAATCTTGAATGCCGTCAGGCATCCTTTTGTGCAGATCTGGGATTCCCCGGGTGATGTGGGTTATGCTCCAAGCTGGAGGGAGGCAGCACCTGCTCGACGTGCTCCGTGTAGATAGAAATACACATAAGAGAAAGATACTTACCTCCATACACACACACACACACACACACACACACGCACACACACACACACACACACGCACACACACAGGCCCCTAAGTGCATCCCTGCTTATGCCTATCATAGATGGGTCATGGTGGAGACCAAACATCAGAGTCCTCCTAACCCTTCCCCAAACTGCAGGGTGGAATGGCTTTGTCTCCCAGGACCTTTTCTTCTGTCTTCTCCTCTGACTTCCCTGGCCTTAGATACCTTACCAGACAGCAGACTACAGGGAACAGAGTATTTGTATCTCTTTAGTCTGATTTCACAGTGTGCTATGCTTTTAATAGGTATGATAATGCTATAAACTCATGGGTTTTATTACATTTACTTATTATGGGGTGGGGAGCATGCATGCATAGCATTCATGTGGAGGTCAGAGGACAGCTTGCAACAGTTGGTTCTTTCCTTCTACCGTATGGGTCCTAGGGATGGAACTTAGTTCATCAGGTTTAGTGACAATCCCTTTTACCTGCTGAGCCATCTCACCAGCCCTGCAAACTATTATTATTGTTGTTGTTTCAAGAAGACAGGGTTTCTCTGTGTAGCCCTGACTATCCTGGAACTCACTCTGTAAACCAGGCTGGCCTCAAACTCAAGAGATCCACCTGCCTCTGCCTCCTGAGTTCTGGGATTAAAGGCGTGTGCCATCACTACCAGGATAAGCTAGTGTTTTGAATGGTCATACTTGATTATTCTAATGATTTGTTATATGCTCCATGATAGTTGAAAATGATGCATATAGTTGCACATGGTGCTGCATACCTTTAATCCCAAGAGACAGAGGTAGGCAGGCAGATCTCTGTAAGTTCAAGGCTCGCTTGTTCTACAGAGTGAGTTCCAGGATGGCCAGAGCTACATAATGAGACCTGTCTCCAAAAATACATATATTATTAGATGAAGGTGAAATGCCCTTTGCCTAACCAGTGTGTGCCCAGAGTCAGTCTACCTATTTAGTTAAATCTATTTAACCCCTTATTGCTACTCACCTTGAGAAGTGCCACTCATTTGAACTATGGGTCTCTCTCTCTTTCTCTTTTCTTGAGACAGGGTGTCATTCTGTATCCCAGACTGGTCTTGATCTCATGGCAATCCTCCTTCCTCAGTCTCCTACCCAGTAGGATTACAGGCTTGAACCACTATGGCCTGCTGTAAGTACCAGTCTTTGGAAATGCCCCTTCTTTAAACGAATTTAAAGAAGAAGCGCTGTTCCTCAAGCCAGATGTGGTGATACATCCTTATTCTAGCTTCATCTCTGACGCTATGCTAAGACTCCCTGAACAAAAGGAATTTAGGGGAGGAGAGGGTTTATTGAGCTTACAGTTCCACGTTTAAGTCTATGGCAGAGGGGAAGTCAGCTAATTGTCACATCTGGTCAAGATCAGGGAAGAATGAATGCACCCATGCTGCCTGCTGCTTGCTTAGCCGCTTCTGCTCAGCTAGTTTTCTTCGTTCTTAAACAGTTCAAGCAAGGCTCAGCCCATGGAATGATCTCCTCCCCCCCACATTCAGGGCAGGTTGTCTCACCATAACTGACAATGGAAACACTACCACCCCACCTACAAGCCTACAGGTCAGCCTGATCTAGTAATTCTTCAATCGAGACTCCCTTTGCAGATAATTGTAGGTTATGGCAAGTTGACATTGAAAACCAGCCACGGCACTCGTTCAGAGGCTGAGGTGGAGGAACCAGAGGCTTGCTTGTTGCCTTAGTTATGTGGGAAGTTTCAGGGCAGCTTGGACTACGGTAGTAAGACCCTGTCCCAGAGACAGAGGGAAGAGGGAGGCAGAGGGAGAGAGAGACTCAAGATGAGGAGAGGATTAGAGGGGAAAGAAAGAAAATGTTTGTTGGTCCTGGGTATCCAAATGAAAACAAAAATGACAGGATGTTGTACAGAATAAAGAAGTGCAAGGATGGCCAAGCTGACTCCTGCCCCGACCCCATCCTATTAATGTCAAAGAGTCATACCAGAGAGTTCAAAGCCACTGCAAGTCTTAGTGAGGTTGAATGTGACATCCTTAGAGTCACTGGTGATCTCAATGGTCTCTGTCTGCCCCTTGTAGGCTTGAATCTTGCTGGAGCAGTTGATAGAGGGCGGGAACTGATCTGAAACAGAGAGAAGAGACTGGCTATGCTCTGGGTCACTCAGCCGCCTTCCCTCTCTGCTTTCTTTCTCCATGACTCTTCCTACAGGCTGGGAACCAAGCCTGGGGCCGACCTCTGGGAGCAGGACTCAGTCTTCTCCCTGCTCTGAGAACTGTGCTGAGCATCTTTGGCTTGTACTGCCCACTGTCTAAACTTTAGCCTCCACTTTTCTATCCCCTCCTCAAACTGGATTATTCTTCCCTGAACAGAATGCCACTCTGGACCTTGAGAACAGATGATCAGTTTTACCCTGGGAAGAGCTGAAAGCCAGGAGGGTGATAAGTAGATGGACATTTTTTTTTCTTCCAAAAGCAGTCAAACTCCCTCAATGCTCTGTGTCTTGGAAGCCTATTATTTCTGTTCCATTGTTTATTAATTCATTCTACTAATAGAACATGTGATTTTTAGATGGCACTAATCTCTATGAGCACATGATAAAAAAAGAGGTCTAAGGGAATTATAAATTATAAATCACACTGAGTGGTTATAAATACTAAAAAAAAAAAAACTCAGGAAAGGGAGTGTGAATGAACACAAAATATGAGACAAGGTGGTCCAGAGAGTCTTGCTAGGAAGGCCGTGCCAAAGGATGAGCGACAACGTGCCTGTGGCTGTCTGTGGAGAGAACCTTGCAGACGAGAGAAGGGTATGTCCAAGTTACCAGTGAGCGCAAAGGAGCCAGTGGGGCGGGGCAAGGGGAGTGCCAGGGAAGGGGTGGTGGGCGGTGGAGGAGACAGAGTGCACAGGGCAGTGAGGGGAAGGCTGTTGTCCATCAGAGGGGCCTGAGTGAGCTGGGAGCTGTCGGAGGGCTTTGATCCATTAAAGGAATAAAAATGTGGAGCTTGAAGGAACGTCATAAAAAGGGGCCCTCCTCTGCTCCCGGTCTCTGGGAAGGTCTCCCTGAGCCTCGTGTCACTTACTGAGGGTACCATTCGCTTGCTGGAATGTCTTGAAGATCGTGTTGGTGTTCTGCCCAATATTTTTGTTTCCTGTGGCCAGAATGTCAAACTGGCATTGTGGGTCTCCATTGCAGCCAGAAGTCAAGTTTTTGTCTGAGGTGTTGTTAGTGAGCAGTTGGGAGGAGAAGATGGGGGTGAAGTTGGAAGGCAGAGGTTCTGTCCTCACCCCAAGGAGGCCTGTCCCATTGATCTTCCCTATAACACAAGAGGCATGGTGGAGGTGTGAGGCCGCAGGCCCATTTCAGCTGTGCCCACTGCTAACCCTCACTGGATACGGCTCTGTGGGTGAGGGGGTGAGGCCATCCACTCCCCTCCTCCCTTCCTGGAGGAGACACACAAGTGGGGCGGAGACAAGGGACAAACATGGGGCAGTCGGAAACCCTTCAGACCTCAGGGAGGATGCATAAGGTCCCACAAGCACAGAGCAGACAACATAGCAGCTCCCTCGCTGACTTGCCCAGTGGCCCAATTACCCCCCCCCCCAGACTCACATGTCATTCCATAGTGGAAAAGCGTCTCCTCGGAGCTGTTTGACGGGATGGTGGAGCCGTTGGGCATCCTGAAGTCATCGTCAGGATTGTCATTCCAGACTCCTGCGGGACAGAGAAGGGCGTTCGACACTACAGGAAAGTGGCATCCCTTCTGCAGGGCAGCTGTAGCTGTCCTGGGTCCAGGGCCCCAGGAGGTGGGAGAAGACCACACACTCACACCCTGCTTTGAAGAGAGAGACCTATTGTGGGGAACGATTGTGCTCTGAAGAGAGAGAAGAAAACCAGGAAGAATGTGGGGGAAGATGGGAGGAAGGACGATGAGAGTTTTTAAAAAAGGAAGTGAAGAAGAGGGTGGGAGGAGGAAGAGGACAGCCGGGCCTTTATGCTCCCTTGAAAAGATGGCAGACTAGCCAGGCCTGGTGGCACACACCTTTAATCTCAGCACTCAAGGAGGCAGAGGCAGGAGGATCTCTGTGAGTTCGAGTTCAGCCCCAGTCTACAAAGTGAGTCCAGGACAGCCAAGGCTGCATTGAGAAACCCTGTCTCAGAAAATAAACAAACAACAAAGAAAAGATGGCAGACAAACAGGAAATTAGCCTAAACAGTGGGTGAATCAGGCCCTCTCTTTGCTCAAGGGGGCTGAGGAAGAAGTGGGCAGGAGGTCCAAGGCCCACAGGAGGGGCAGCTGCCTCGGTGTGGTCTAAGCTCCGCTTCTTACCCAGAAGGCCCTTTGTGTGGTTGCGGTACTCCTCTGAGAGGCTGGAGGAGGCATGAAGGATGTTGGAGAGAGCAATCACGGAGATGGTCACTGTCCCATCAAAGTTGGCTGAGACTTGGGAGCCATTTTGGGTCAGCAGGATGCCGGTGGTGTTGAACATGGGCAAACCTGGAATACAAGAAGGCAGGTGACACTGCTGCCATCATGACCCTTGGACCCACAACTCAGCAGCAGCGAAGGCTCGTGGCACAGAGGGCACTGGGGTAGCCTGACATGCCTCAACTAAAGGCCCCACTCCATCCAGACCATCTAGAGCCTTCCTTCTAAGGTAGGAAATGAGGAAAGTTCAAAGGCCAGGCTGGATGAAGGTCTTCCTGTGGAGCAGTTTAAGGGACAGCAAGGAGGCAAACGTTGTTTTGCTGAGCGTTGTAGCCTCCATCCACTCCTCCCAGGGGCTGAGCTCCTGCTGAAACCCAAGAATCTACAGCGGGGCACACGCTGACAGTTACCGAGCCTACCTTCTGAGTGGCTGGTGAGAAAGTCCACAGTTTGGTTATTGCATAGAACTCGGATTCTGTCATTGGGCTCAAGGAACCACCGGACCTGGAAAGGAGTCAGAGGAGGCCTAAGCCCAACCAGCAGGCAAAGCGGAGGCCTGGAAACGAAGCTCCAGGGAGCAACTCAAGGCTAAATTCTGGGCCAATGGAAGAGGTGGGTGATGGAGAGGGCAAGCAATAAGGATGTGTCAACTGATGTGTGGAGAGCTCAGTGGGTGCCAGGCTATCTCACAGCAGCCTCGTGAAAGACAGTATCCTTGCCCCCACTGCGCTCTAAGAAAACAGTGACTCAGCTGGTGGTGGTGCACACCTTTGATCCTAGCGTTCGGGAGGCAGAGGCAGTCAGATCTCTGTGAGTTGGAGGCCAGGCTGGAGTCTAGGATAGCCAAGACTACACAGAGAAACCATGTCTCAAAAACCAACCAAATAAACAAACAAAAGCCCTACAGACGTGCCTGTAGCCCAATCTTATGGCGGCATTTTCTCAGGGTTCCCTCCTCTCAGACGACTCCTACGTCAAATTGACATGAAACTTCCTAGCACTCCTTTCCTTCCTTAAGTTGCTCCTTGTCAGGTACCTGGACGCAGCAGTTGTGAAAGTTCTGGTTTATGGTATATAAATGTGTTTTTGTTTTAATCCCAGGTGTAGGGTGTGGGAGTGCTACAAAGTGTCTCCAGCAGCAAACTATTTGCCTTGTGTGGGCTCTGAGAGGGGCTCTTTGCCAGCTGCAGAGAGTTTAAATGTGAGGACTCTGGAGAGAGAATAAATGCCAGAGCCAGACAGTGTCGAGGGGGCTCCGAGGAAGAACAAGGCCGCTGGTGGTTCCCCACTGCTGCTCCTGGTTGCTGTTGATGCAGTGTGATGAGAACAAAAAAAAAAAAAAAAAAAGATTGGACTTGCCTCAAGAAAGCTGATGGCCCTAGCCAGCAGGAAGTAGCTAAGGAAAACAATGCCCCATCTCCCCACTAACGTTCCTTCTCTCCTACCTGGTGTTGGGAGGGATTGGGGTGGAGAAGGGAGGTCCGAGAGAGGCATTAAGAAACGTAAATAAAATGGAGTTAAAAGGAGTGGCAACAGAGCAGTGAGAAAGTATTGAGTGACCCTCTCCTCCTCTCTTTATTCTCGGTCTCTTCCAGTGTCCAGCTTGACGGTCTCTAAGGGGCTGTGGGGAAGGAATGCAGGGATACTTGGATACCCTCCTCACTTACTGTGATGGAAGAGCCCAGGCTGCTGGTGTTGTATTGAGCAGCAAAGGCAATGAAGTTCGTGGCCTTGGCAGAGCCAGTCTGGGCAGTGCGGCCCTCCAGCCGGAAAGAGGAATTCGCGTCTTGGGCCTGGACCAGCAGGAAGTCTCCCAGCCCGTTGAAGGTGTATTTGACATTATCCAAAGTGGTGATGTGGGGATCACCAAATGTCCAAGCTGAAAGAGAGTAGGGTATAGTCGGGCATGGTGGCACATGTCTTTAATCCCAGCACTCGGGAGGCAGGGGCAGGTGGATTGCTATGAATTTGAGGCTAGCCTGCTCTGTCAATCCTGTCCAGGACAGCCAGGGCTACACACCAGCAAATTGGGGTCATAGTCTGAGGCTCTCTCTGCCCAGCAGGCAAGGCTTCCACCTTGGTGGACTCAAGCTTCGGTACATTCTCCTGGCATCCAGAATCTGCCCAGAAAGGCCTCTTGCCCTCATAATCCCTAGCCCAAGTTCTCACCCCTTTGCAAAAGTCATGCCCAAATCTGCTCTGTTTGCTGTTAGCCTCCATAAGACCTGTCCCCCTCATCCCTGTGGCCACAATTCTGGCCTTGGAAGTTGATCCCTTACTAATCCAGGCTCCCTTCCTGGATGCTCCACCTCAGGCATCATGCTCACCGGGCCGTGGGGGCCTGTACCATGCACAACTAACGCGGGGCCGCCTGCCCTGGTACTGGACACAGAAGGAGGGCTTGTTGGTCCAGTGGCAGCACCAGCTCTGTGCCTCCCGCTCCTGGTCTGTGGAGAACAACGCTTTGTCAGAGGGCATGGGCCCTGGAGAACCAGCTGGCGGGTTTGGGAGAGTATGGTGTATTGGTGGCACGACACAGTTCACATCCTTCCACGCTCAGTGACCGTCTGTGACTTGGAGGAAATGACACTGTATGTCCTCCTTGAAGGCATGTTGGGGTTGTTATATAGCAGGGCATATGGGAGAAGACCTCAGAGAGCCAGGGGAAGGGAGGGCATAGATGATGGTGCAAATTGATTGGAGCAGCACCAAGGGTGGCAGACGCAAGCTGCCCGCCCAGTTCACCCCTGTGTGCTCTAGCTCCCTTGGAAGGCCTCTGTGGTGAGATGATTGTAAGTCTCACCTTCTCCCCCCCCCACCCCCCCAAAAAAATCTTGTTAGTGTAGGTCCAGAGGATAAAGTCAAAGTAAACCCTCTTCCTTTGCCTAGAAAAATTCCCATTCCAGGCCGAGGGCACGCTCTGTCCTAATCTGAGCAAATGCAGGGAGGGTGGGCTTCTGAATTTCCAAGGATCAGGGAATTGGGGCCAGAGGGGAAGAAGCTGGAAAGCTTTGGGGACTAGAGGCTTCATGTAGTTTATCTGAGAAGAGCCGCAGGCTCTGGGACACGTGGGCTTTCAGAGATCTCCAGGGAGATACATACCAAACTGCCAAGGACTGTGCATTCTCCAGCCTTCCTGAAACTCTCCCCAGTGGCCATAGCTGCAGCACACGCCCCCTCCCCTGGAGGAGAAGCTGCACAGTTGCCTGCTGTCCCACCAGCCTGAAAGGAGAACAGACATCCTCAGCAGCCCTGTGGAGATGGGACAGGGGTGTCTAGGGGAGGGGTGTGTGCTTAGAGTGCCTGGGAAAGGGCAGAACAGCTGTGAGCAGAGGCGACGGTGGGTGGGTTTGTGAAGGGCAGGAAGGAGGCATCACCTGTGTTCACGGGCCAGAACCTCAAGTCCCATTGTCCCTGCTGCCAGGAGCAAGGGCAGGAAATCTGGTTCCAGCCCCAGCTGGGCTGCTGAGGCTGGCCCTCCAACCACTGCAGACACTTGAGCCGGAAGTTGGGCCTCACCTCCCTGTGGAGCCTGTAGACCTGCAGCCCCCGGAGGCCTGAGGAACGAGGATAGAGTAATTATTGCAGGACATGGGCCTCGAGGCCTGTCTGCTTCAGCTTTGTGCTCAGCGAAGACTCGACAGCAGCCTCCATCTCACGCCCTGCCTCTCTGAAAAGCTCTTTCTAGGGAGGGACTCAGTTCAGACTGGCAATGATTTGTCTCCAAACCATGGACCTTTGGGCAAAACTCTGGGTCAAATTATGGGCAGGGAGGCACCGCTATGATCCGACTTGGCCTACCTGCCTTGCCTCCTTCCCTGCCGCCTGTTCATTCATTTCTCCCTCCCTCCCCCGCTCCTCTCTCTCTCTCTCTCCCAGACCTTCCTATTTCCAAAACACTTTACTTCCTCCCCTAGAGACACAGAGTCCACCCAATCCCTCTATGAGACACTCGGTGTTCATGATGCCCCTTCCTTTCCCTTTAAGTGGCCAAAGAGACCAGGACAGAGGTCCATGCCCAGAAGCTAGCTGAAGCCACAGAGAAGTTGCCAGGCCAGTGGGGCCCTGCTCTAACACTGTGAATATCTGGGAAATCCTCTCTTGGGCCCAGACACCATCTTGGGAAGGAAGAAGTAACTAGAAAGATCCTCAGTGTGGTTGTCAAGTTTAAATCTTCAAATAGTTGGAAGTTTCATACTGCACATGCAACTTCAATGAGAGAAAAGGACTCCAGAGCCTCCCACCCCTGAACAAAATATGATCTACTGTGTAAGATTTTCAACTGTATACCCACATGAATGAAGAAAAGGAAGCTTTTCAGAAGAATGACATTGCTTCTTGTGATCTGTATATACACACACAAAGACACACATACACACACACACACACACGATACCCTATTTCAAAGCAGATGTGTCTTATAGAGAGCCTAATATGACAGGGAAATTCTTCCACAGGGAGAGTTTCCAAATGATCCACCTGTCATACGGCCCAGCTTATGGAATGTTCCTGATTGTCAAACATCTTTGTCCCAGATCAAATAGACCTGGACTCACGCTTCAAGATCAGCATGGTTGACCTCTCCTGGTTGCTAGCATGCCCTTTTCTCCATCACATTTTGGAAACTGACATTTCTTTCCTTTTGGAGCCTCTGTGTATGACACTGAGTCACAGAGGAAGCGCCACAGTCTGCTATGGACACTCAGCTCTCTACCACAGCGAATGGGTGTTGAAAGCCAACATGGCTGACCTTCTCCTCCTTTCCCTTCACTTTTCTGCCTCTTAACCTACTGTCTGGCGGATAGGTGCTCAGGAAATGCTGACTGAGTGAATGCCGGCCTTTTGGAATTCCACCTGGTGGGTCTCTTTAAGAATCTTGCTCCAGCTCTGGAAGGAACTTTTCTGTGGGTCATCCTAACTCACACCTATATCCCTTCCTGCAATACCCTTGTCCTCACTTCAGGACCCGAGCGCCCACCAGCAGACAGCCTGGGTTTGGCTTTTCTGAGGAAGGAGAACTTACAGGGCCTGAGGGTGGGAAAAGAACAAGTAGTTGCCTAGGCAACACCAGCTTTGGATGCCTTTGTAGATAGCACCTGTGCAGGATGCTCTTCTGGGTGGAGAGGCTACAGTTGTCTAGGACTGACGTGGCATATGGAGTAGGGGGCGAGGAAAGACTGAGGCCAGCTCCTGTGTGGTGGGTGGCATGTTTACCTAATTTGGAATTCAGGAATCGGTCAGGTCGGTACTTCTCTGAGGCTGGCCGGAATGTCAGTGGGCTGTTTTCAAAATACCCATCTCCACTGCAGGCAAAGAAAAGACTCTCAGGCCTCCGCGTCACACTCAGGCTCTCTGCTCTCGTTCTGAGAGCTACCCACTCATTCAGTTTGTCAGCTGCTCCAGCTAGCCCCCAGGCAGGAGCTGGTAGCCTGAGACACAGTCAGGTGGGCAGCCACAAGTCCCCATACTAAAAAGGAGAAAGGGAAGAGAAGATGGCGGCAGCGGGGAGTTGAGGCCAGATTTCCCTTAGTTTCCCTTGAAGCTATCGAAGCACAAACTGGCAAGGGGTGATTCAAAGCCAGCTTCTGGAGTCAGGCCGTCCCTTTCAACTGTTGGTCCTGTCACGTGTCATTTAACATGTCTGACTCTGGGTTTTATGTCTGGGTGAAAGAGACTTCAGTCACAACCACATCACAGCCTCATAACGCCTCAACACAGCGGCATTCGTAAATACCTCAGATCTGAGTGGCGACCAGATTCCAGGTCCAGCCATCCCCGCTATGGCAATGTGGTCCAGGACAGAAGCAATCTGTAACAGCAGCCTCGGCACCACTGCAGGAGCATGGCCACAGAAAGTGACTCCTGGTCTTTGCTCTACTGTTCCACAGTCCAGAGGACAGACACGAGCGGGACATCTCTACTGGGTCCACTGACGATGGTGTGAAATTGCTAGCTACCTGGGGAATTACATGCCTTCTCTTCATTGCACATCAAAAGCCAGTGGAAGCCATGTGAACGCAACCTAATGCAATAGAAACCATCTGTGGCAACTGCCCAGTAATGGACGGTGCATGACCTCGACAACTGATTGCCACACCGACAGGGCCCTGAGAGCTGTCTTCAGAGACTGGGGCTCCTTCATGTGCAGGGACCCCCACTGCAGCCAGCCACAGCTGGACCGCCTCGTCTCCTGCTCCCTCTAACCTGCAGAGTGCCAGGAAGCACAAGTCCCAATCTTGGATGTCTGTGTTCAGGACATCCACTTTGCTACTTTGAAACTCTGGCTTTGGGCAACTTGACTCATCTGCCTGAACCTAAGTGTTCTTACCTATCGGATAATGTTCTTATCTACAGGATAATGGCCAGCTACTATGGGTGGCTGTGATAACCAAAGTAAATAAGCAAAGAAAGGAAGAATGTGAAGTAATAGGTGGAGTGTAATGAACAGCTGCTAGCTGAGAAGTCAGCTAATGTCAATGGAAGCCAAGGTCAAAGGTTGAAATGACTCCTGTGCACAGGTGTTGAGGTAGTTAACAAAGGCAGGATGGATAAGGGCCTTTTCATCAGGGATGGCTGCATCTTCAAGGGCAGAACGGGAGTGTGAGCGGGGAGCCCTTACCCCTCACGCTTCAGTGCTGGCAGCCAGCCAATCCTGTCCTACCTGGAGAAGCCCATGAGGACGTGGTTGCGAAGGCGCTGGCTTACATCCCACCTCATCCCGCCGCTCTGGTAGAGAAATAGGGCGTAGGCCGCGCTCCCATCTGTGGAGAGGATGGCTTGGTAGGTATTGGTCTGGAAGTTGGGAAGAGACAAACAGAGACTTCTGTGAGAGATCTGAGGTTTCTCCCCTGGTATCCCCACACCCTCTGACTGGACACACACATTATCATCTGGTCCAACCAGGCTGCACATGCTGGCAAGTTTGGCTGTGATTAGGGCAACGTTTACCTTGGCTGTGGAAGCATTTAGTATGCCCTGTTTTCCTTCTTTGTAACTTTTATTTTTTTTTTCAGGGAGAAAAAAAATTGCTGTGGGTTGCGATCCAATTTGAAGAGGGCGTGTAAGAGAGAGCTGCAGGAACGTGAGCGGCTGGACAAGACAGCAGAGCTGAGAGAGACCTCCTTATCTCTCCCTCAGGGATATGTCAGGTCATTGTCCAGGTGTCCTCTTGTGTGCTATGGAGGACCTATACAAGCCCTGTCTGAGAGAGGCAGTCAGTGAACTGTTGATAACCGTTGCACTGATATTTCACTATAGGAAAGCTCACTCCGGTGAGTCATGCAAAGCTGTCAGTCCACCGACACTGTTGCAGTTAAGGCTTCTGACTTGAAGCAAACCTGACCCACAGTGAGTTCTCAGTTGGGCCAAGGCCTATAACCAGCAATAACCCGCTAGAGCTAGAGCTGTAACCAGCAGCCTTTCTTCCAAAAAGCCTGAAGATTGAAGTGAGGAAACAAGTGACTTTGGACAAGATCAGGCATGCTCAGGGTGGTATGGCTGTAGACAGGAGCGGCTGAAGATCAAACATGGAGATCGTAGAGACCCTGAGAGCTGTGAGTTCTCAGAGCGACCTCTGGAGAGTATGGGGAGCCATTTCCATTGGCTGGCTCTGTGCTTAAGAGAGAGAATTTGGGAAAACTTCAGATCTAGCATTGCCTTTGTCATTTGCTATGTAGTGACTTTGAGAAAAATGCTTAACCTGCCTGATCATCATCTGCTTTGCCTGTAACAGAGCCACACCTCTGGTTCTGATATATGGTCTCATGTGTGTGTCCCTTCACCCTCACTAGTTCACTGGTGTGAAGGCTTGGTCCTCAGGCTGGTGGCGATGAAAATGGTGGTGGTTTTGAGAGTGGACTTTCTGTCTCTAGGGCAGCAGGCTGTTCTTGCGCGACCCCTGACTTCTTTCCAGAGGACTGTCACAAAAGGAGAAAGCCTGGAGCAAGGTCCTCTTCATGTTGAGATACAGTCATCTGCCTACTTCTGCATACACGTGCCCACCAATGCTCTCG
This sequence comes from Pachyuromys duprasi, assembly GCA_028658305.1. Taxonomy (NCBI): domain Eukaryota; kingdom Metazoa; phylum Chordata; class Mammalia; order Rodentia; family Muridae; genus Pachyuromys; species Pachyuromys duprasi. The sequence continues at coordinate 53,271,181 of CM053753.1, read as the reverse complement.
GTGCCACGAGGGGATGCCAAGCCCACACTACACTTTTGATGCCCAGCCTTCCAAACAGAGCTAAATAAACCTCCTCTCTCCCTCAGTGCCATGTACTGACGCGTGTGAGGCACAGGAAGCTGTGAGTCCACAGACGTTCTCGCCTGTGAGCACAGTCGAGGTTTCTGACTTGAGGCAAGCCTGGCCCGCTGTGAGTAAGTACTCAGTAGGCCATGCTCTCGAGGGATAGCATAACCAGCAGGAAAGGCAGCTCCCACCTGGGATGATGGGATGTCTGGCTCCCAGCAGCATCTTGGGGAGCCATCCATGTCCCACTCACCCCAAAGCTCCCCTGAGCAGGGTAAGCAAGGACGTTGACCCATGTGATCTTCAGCGTCCACTTGGCTTTGTAGCTCCAATCACCTGTGAACTCACTAATCAAAGTCTCCACCTTCCGGATTAGCCAGTTGTTTTCATCAAAAAATGTGCTGTACTCCTAGGAGAGGAAGGTAGGTAAGGGCAGTTGCACACCAGAAATCCTCCTGCGCACCACGTATTTACATTACATTCACAACTGTTGCAACACTACAGTGATGAAGTAGCAATGAGATCATTTTATGGTCCGGGGTTCACCACAACATGAGGAGCTGTATTAAAGGGTCGCAGCAGTAGGAAGATTGAGAACCACAGCTCTAAGGGGTCCCTGCTTCCTGCTTGGGGGTGCTGTTCACGTCAGAGCCCACGGCTGCCTACCTGTACATCCCCTCCCCAAATCAGAATTTCCACAAGCTCTTTCGATTTTAAGATCAATTTAAATTGAGGCTGCAGGAATATGGGGTGTGTGAACTAGAGGCTCTCCTCCCCAAAATTCAAGCCTTCTGGAATTGAACTGATGCCTCCTTGAGCTCAAATTGGCTTGGATGGTATGACCAAATGTGTCTAGCTTTACATTCCTGCCTAGCTTGTAACTCCTTAAGGACAGGTATGGGTCTGTCCATCTTTGGAGCCAAGGTAGTGTCTTGTTAATGGTAGGCACAAAAAGGATTTGCTATGACAGCTATATACTTTCACCAGCTGCCATTATTAATTTAATTCAGGAGTGCTGTGGGGCAGGGGATTCTGTCTGACTCACCCTCCATTGCTGTCACCGGCAGGCCTTCACATGGTTAGGGTAGGGTGTTCTAGAGTCTATTTGGTATTCTTCCTCAGCTTCCTCCCTACCCTGTATTTAAGCTTCAGTCCCTTCTCACACAAGTCTAGAATGTGATACAATGCCCTTGACAAGCCTGTGATTGCTCCAGGCTCTGACCTCCTGACTGCCATGGCCTGGAATGACCCACCTGGTAAAATATGGTTCCCCTGGAACTAGAGAAATCAGCATCATCCCAGAATGGGGCCACCATGGCCACACGGTCCCTTGCTGTGAAGCCTCTTTGAGGTGGATTGGGGTAGGAGAAGATGTCGTAGTCTGACTCTGGGAAAATGATCTGGCCATTATCTGTGAACTGAGCACAAGGGTTCTTGGTTAGGGAGAGATCAGGGAAGGGTTACCCCAGCCAAGGGCCAGTTCCTCAGAAGAGCTCCCCCTAAGAGCCCATCTGTGAGAGGGTTAGAGGTGCCAACCTTGATGGTCCCCTTGTCCACATTTTTTTCTTCCAGTAGAATGCTTTACCTAGTAAAGTCCCAAATGATCATCCCTATCAGAACTGACATGACATTCCCATATCAGTCCAAAGAAGAGGGTTATGTCCTGCTTTTGTAATGTATTGCAGCTTTTGTCAGAGCAAAGCCTTTCTGGTAAAGGGCCTCACCCTATCCTTAAAGCTCGTGACATATCAGATGAGGGTAAAGGAGACAATGTTCTCCCTTCCATTACTGTGTTGAGCTCATTGGGTGTCCCTACTCCTCTTCCTGAGGGCAAGAGGAGGCAAGAGCGTCATTCCTAGGGAATCAGGAAGTAGCCACAGGAAATAGAAATGGCATGAACCAATCAAGCTTCCAAGCATAGCTTCTTCCTCATTAACAACAACAACAACAAAAGCTTGTGAAATAGCCATGATCTCATTTTACTAGACAGTATAAGGATATTTTTGTTCTCATGGGCAGGGGGGGCATGGCTTCCTTCAGCTTTCCACACCTGACATTAAAGAAAGCTGCAAAGGTGTCGTACAACAAAGGCGTCTTTCACTCGGAGACTCACGTAGAAGGAATCACGCAGAGCAGAGCCGAGGGGGAATCCGATCGTGAGCTTGAAGACTGACGAGGTGAAATCCACAGTCGGCGCAAACAGCTGCCTGTCTCCGACTTCAGAGCCGTAAGGGAACAGGGAAATGCCTAGGCCAGGACAGAAGAGAGACAGAAAAGTTCTTTACCTCCCTTCAGGTTCAGAAGGATCCTGAGAGAGCTTCCCTAAGCAGCCCCTTACTCTCTTCCGGAAGGAGCCCCTGTAGGCCCCAACTCTTTGTTCTGCCTTTCCGTACCTATGTAACACATCTCCTTGTTTATTTCTCAGCTGGTACCCTCAGCATCCCTCAAGTTAGAGCACCCTGACATAACAGTCCTGCTGTTAGGATATCACCACAAGACAGATATTCTCTAACCAGGAAGTCAGAACTACTAGCCGGCAAAAAGACGAAACTCCAAAACAGTGATGACTTGTCACTTAAAGACCTTTTCATAAAATGGAACTTGGTTCCTACAATGGTATTTTTCCAGGTAAATTTGAAGACCTCCTAGAATTTCCTTAGGCCACCCTATATGTCCAGTTTAGGAAACCTTGTCTCAAGTGTCTCCCAAATAGAACTCTCTACTGGCATGGCCTTATTTGGCTTGGCACAGACTCTTGGCTTCCTGGCTGATGCCTCACTTGACCTTCCCGAATTTATCCACACCAGCCATCACTATGCAAACCTTTATCCTTCCTGATTCCCTTACCCACATGGTTCTTGTACACACCAGCCTCCTACTTACCATGCTCTTCATGTTACTCCCAGCAATTGCAAATGCTTTGGAGCCGTCCATCCCACTCAACACAAGGACTTGCTTTTTGCAGCTTTATTCTAGCTGCTCAGACCATCTGACCTATCTAGGGTACTCTCCCCTCCCCCAGCCTTCACCAGAAAGCCTCCTGTTCACCTTGACCCTATTTCCATGTTCCTTGCAGGCTTATGTTTGTGCCTGCTCCCTCGCTTTTCACCTATAGAATAGTTGATTGGTCCCTTCATTATTCCCCTAGCTCCATCCTCCCAGCCCCATGCAAAGCACAAAATAGCCTTTAGTACCCAGGTTTGGTGCTGTCCCATTGTTCCCTGCAGTCTCTAATCCCAGAGAGCAGAGGCTGTGAGTAAGCAAGCAGGCTGAGACTGAGCATTCATCTGTCATCTCTCTAGAACCTTCCTAATGCTGCGACCCTTTAGTACAGCAACTTGTGTTGTGGTGAACCCCAACTAGAAAATTATTTTCGTTGCTACTTTATAACTCCAATTTTGCTACTGTTATAAATCATAACTAAAATACCTGTGTTTTTTGTTGGCCTTAGGTAACCCCTGTAAAAAGGCCATTTGATCCCCAAAATGTCGTGACCCACAGGTTGAGTACCTGTACTCTAGATGGACAATGGGGAAAAGATGGAATATTCATGGCCTTGAGGGGACAGAGTAGGAATCCAAAGAACTGGACCCCTCAACTACACACAAGGACCTAAAAGGGCAAACACAGCCTAACGATGACAGCTTCTATCTGGCTCAGGTAGAAAGCAAGAGGGTCCCTTATTGGCATCACTTACCTTGATCTGGTAGGATAGGGGGCGGGGCTACTGTTGACCTGGGGACAGTGGTTGTTCTGGGAGTAGTAAAGGTCGAGGAGGTTGCAGGGAGTGATGTGCTTTTGTCACTGTCTGTCCTCGTGGGCATTCCTGGACACATATGGAGAGAAGGCATGGGGGGGTATATATGAGAGTCACTAAAAATGAGGAGAGACAGCTAGAGTGTTTGTCTTTATACTGGTCAACAGCCAGTGTCTCTGAGTGTAAGCATAGGAGAAGACAGAAGGAAAGGAGGGCTAGTCACCATTCACCGTAGGGAACCTCACCTCACCCTGGCCTGCAATGCTAGGTAGCTGATTCACCTGAGGAGGACGTCCCATGAGAAAAGGCCTCTGTCACGGTGGGTCCAGGTGAAGAGGATGAATGGTTGTCGGTGGTCATCCTTGTGAGGACGCTGGTTTCAGATATGCCGGAGGTGGCCATGCTTTCAGTCTGGTAACTCTGAGAATATGTAGACCATTGCTGAGTAGAAGCGCTAGGCACCACTAATGTTGATTGTTGAGCTAGAGTTGTGCTTGAGGCTCTTGATGTGACAACACTGAGACTCCCACTTATAGGTGTCTGCCTTGTGTCGACTGACGTGGCTTCTGTGGAGGGGGTCCTTGGAGGTGAGCTGCTCATGCTGGGAGCATGTGCAGTGGTTGATTCATCAGGAGAGGCTGTTCCCTGGGAAACAGACCACATCAGAGAGGGTCCACCTGTGGAGGATGAAGCACTTGATGTGGTCATCTCTGTGACGGTGGTGGTTTGAGGTTTGTTGCTGGTCTCCATGTTTTCAGTGTGTTGGCTCTGAGAAAGCGTGGACAATTCCTGAGTAGATGTGATGGGTGTTGACACTGGAGAGAGCGTGTGTGGAGGAGATGTCACAGAGATTTCTGTGCTGGTTGTTGTTGAGCTTGGAGCTGTGTTATCTGGAGCAGAGTCTGTAGAGGGCGTTGGGCTGTGTACCTCTGGTGTGGTTGGGGACGTGTTGCTGACACTGGAGGCAGATGGGTTGGTTGTTCCATGGGGAGATGACGTCACTTGGGACCTTGTGGTTGTGGGAGTTGAACCATTTGAAGATAATGAAGGAGTTGATGTGGTCACCTCTGTGAGGCTGGTGATTGGAGGTTTGTTGCTGGTCTCCATGCTTTCAGTGTGTTGGTTCTGAGAAAGCGTTGATGATTCCTGAGTAGATGTGATGGGTGTTGACACTGTTGGCAGTGTCTGTGAAGAAGATGTCGTGGAGACTTCTGTGGTGGTTGTTGTAGAGCTGGGAGTAATCTTTGGAGTTGTGTGCCCTGTGTCTACTGAGGTGGTTTCTATGGAAGGTGTACTTGGAGGTGAGCTGCTCATACTTTGAGCATGTAGCGTGGTTATTTCAGCAGGAGAGGTTGTTCCCTGGGAATCAGTCCATGTCCAAGAGAGTCCACTTGAAGTGGATGAAGGTGTTGATATGGTCACCTCTGTGGGGCTGGTGGGTTGAGATTTGCTGCTGGTCGCCATGCTTTCAGTGTGTTGGTTCTGGGATAGTGTTGAGGATTCCTGAGTAGATGTCATGGGTGTTGACACACTTGACAATTCCTGTGTTGAA
>CM053753.1:53220994-53265306 GCA_028658305.1 Pachyuromys duprasi | reverse complement strand
GGTCTCCATGCTTTCAGTGTGTTGGTTCTGGGATATTGTTGATGATTCCTGAGTAGATGTCATGGGTGTTGACACACTTGACAATTCCTGTGTTGAAAGTGTCATTGAGACCTGTGTGGTAGAAGGTGTAGAATCTTGAGTAACTACTGCAGTTGTGTGCCCTGTGTCTGCTGAGGTGGTTTCTGTGGAGAGTGTACTTAGAGGTGAGCTGCTTGTGCTGGGAGTATGTGGAGTAGCTGATTCATCAGGAGAGGTTGTTCTTTGGGAATCAGTCAATGTCCAAGAGGGTCCACTTGAGGAGGATGAAGGAGTTGATTTGATCACCTCTGTGGGGCTGGTGGTTTGGGGTTTGTTGCTGGTCTCCATGCTTTCAGTGTGTTGGTTCTCAGAAAGTGTTGAGGATTCCTGAGTAGATGTGGTGGATGTTGACACTGTAGAGAGCGTGTGTGGAGGAGATGTCATTGAGACTTCTGTGCTGGTTGTTGTTGAGCTTGGAGTAATTCCTGGAGTTGTGTTTTCTGGAGCAGAGTCTGTAGAGGGTGTTGGGCTGAGCTCCACTGGTGTGTTGCTGACACTGGAGGCAGATGGGTTGGTTGTTTCGGTTGGAGATGACGTCACTTGGGACCTTGTGGTTGTGGGAATTGAGCCACTTGAAGATAATGAAGGAATTGATGTGGTCACCTCTGAGAGGCTGGTGGTTTGAGGTTTGCTGCTGGTCTCCATGCTTTCAGTGTGTTGGTTCTGGGATAGTGTTGACAGTTCCTGAGTAGATGTGGTGGGTGTCATCACAGTTGACAGGACATGTGTTGACTTTTTTGTTGAGAATCCTGTAGTGATAGATGTGGAAGTTTGCGTAACCATTGGTGATGTTTGTCTTGTGTTACTTGACGTCATATCTGTAGAGACTGTTGAGGTGGACACGTTTGTCTGTTGAGGTATGCTGTTGGTGCTGGGAAGAGGAGAGGGTGGCGTCTGTACTGTTGATGGAGATGTTGTTGCTAGAGCATTTAAAAAAACAAACAAGGTCTTCATCACACTGCAGATTTAGTGAAATGGAAAGTTCAACCCAATTCTTTCATACATCTAACAATCTCTTAAACTTCTGTACAGAGTGATTTCTGTAAGATTTTATTTAACCACAGTCATAAATTCTGCTCACAGGCACACACCAATTTACTGATAAATATTGCAGTAAGTAACTTGTGATGGCATTTTGCTTCCATTATAGATATTTTTGTAAGATAGTAACATCTCATGGATCCCGCGAACCCTCTATTTTTCTCATGTTAAACGTGGAAGCCAAGAGCCATATGCACAGTCTGCAACACAACATAATTAGGATATGCACACGGATCATGTGATCAAAACCTCTCCAATTATAGCTGTGTGGGAGGGTGGGTTGAGCAGCATAGCAAAATCCTGTCTTACTGGGCTTCAAGCCACTTTGAGAAGTCCCCCGAAACATTTTCTGTTAATGTCTTTTATAATGAGAAGGGAAAAAAAAATCATCAACATAATCATGGATCCAGCATGTGTCAGTTGCATTTATCTTCAGCAACACAGGTAGGAAATATTTTAGGTTTTCATGTTTTTCAGAAGAAAAAAAAAACGCAGAAAGAGAGAAGTACCTAGGGCCTGTGAAAGTCATAACCTAAGGAGATAAAAAGAAAATCACAACAGAGGGTCAAAGGGTGCCCCTATCCACCCCATTTTATGTATGAGCAGTGACTCTTCTCTAGAATTGTATGTGGCTTGCAAGAGTCCTTCAGGACAACGTATTTTCTGGTGGAGAGTAGATACGTATTTATGCAGACAGGATGGGGTGGAAGTTTCAAACACCACGCATAGGTTAAGAATGCAACCGCTTAATGTACACAGCATGCTTACATCCACTCGGGTCTTTGGTTTTCCACAACGCCTGTGTAAGGGTCATTATTCCCATTTTCCAAATGAGAAAATAAAGGCTTCTCACAGACCTGACTCTTTCAAAATTTCCAGCTCTTCATGGGATGCCAAGGCTAATACTCAAGTTCCTAGCCTCTACCTCGGAGCTCTCCATGTCCTGCCATGGTGGATGTTTGGGCAAAGAGACACCACAGAGTTCAGTGTGCCAGACTCAGCCAGGATAGAGGGAAGAGGAAGCTCAGGATGTGAGTGAGGCAGCACCAGCAAGGAGAGTGGAAAGTACATAGACCTGAAGGAGTCACTGGAAATAGTAAGAGTATGGCCACCAAGATGGAGATGCTGCTGTTTTCTCCAAGGTGCCATTTGGCAGCTGTTGAGGTGGCTTTCCTTCACATAGTATGAAGGTGTGTCTCCACATTGCCAACTGTTGATTGCTCTACTGGCAGAGTGTTAAGTGCTGGCAGGATCTTGGGAGTGTCATCTCTATGGCTCATCAATGACCTTATATTTGAAAACACTTGCCCTTCAGATACTTGAAGGTCAGACAGCCCTCTATGCTTAGAGGCAATCTAAAAGATGTTCTGTTACATTTTCTTACTGCTGATTGGCTGTAATAAAGATCTTCCAGCCACTCTCTGGAGCGGAAAGTGGAGGGCAGAAGTGAAGAGCAGAACTTCTGGGCAAAGAGAGGGACGCAGGAAGAAGAAAGCAGAACTGGGAGATCCGGAGGCAGACATGACAGGGAACCGATGGACAGGAACAGGATGGAGCATTAAAGAGCTAGCCTCGTGGCAGGTCGTAGGCTACAACAATCGGGTTAAGTTTAAACAGTAGCTAGAAGACTGCCCCAGCAAAAGCCTAAACTTTAAACTATATGGAAGACTCTGTGTCGTTATTAATACCACTGGGTGTTCCAAGAAAATCCCCTGCTAGAGGCAATGTGAAAATTCAAAAAATTAGGGGACAGGAACAGTGGTTAAGAGAAACACTGTTGGGTCCCCAAACGTCACATCCAACAGCAAAATCTCCAGTGACTTCTGCCCCATTGAATCCGAAACCCCTGCTCTCTGCAGCCTCCGGCACTCACATCCACCCCTACATACACAAACATGATTAAAGATAATAAATAGAAGCCAGGCAGTGGTGCTGCACATCTTTAATCCTGGTACTTGGGAGGCAGAGGCAGGCAAGATCTCTCATGAGTTCGAGACCAGCCTGGTCTACAGAGCAAATTCCAGGAGAGCCGGGGCTTTGCAGTGAAACCCTGTCAAACAAATAATAATAATAAAATAATAATAATAAATAGAAACCTTTAAAATAGTCTAAATATTGAGAAAGGAGGGGTGGACAAAGGAAGTTGGATTTGAGCGATGCCTATATAGAAATATTATGCCTAATTCCTCTAGTATATAAATCAATACATACTACTAAAATATTTTTTGATTCCTAATCAAACGATTTATCATGACTAACCAAAATGAGATCAGTCAGAGAAGTGAATATCTGAACTTTTCATGTGCTTCTAATGTGCTTAGAACTCTGCCACACACATTCAGGGCTTCCTAGCAAATCTGCCAATAAATGAATGTTTTTTCAAAATTCTGTATCACAAATGTCCCTCAATTGAGAAAATATCACCAATTTTGTGGCCCCACTCTCAGGAATTTAGAAATAAAGATTAAATGTTAATATATCTGTCATGATTGGAAATGGCCAATTTTTTTTTTTTACTGAATTTTCCTTAAAATAGCCCTAAGGGGTACAAACAAGTAGAGACATTTCCCTCTATTTGTTAGTAAGTAGAAGTCGTCTGGGGCTCTGTGCATCCTACTATGCTGAGTAGCCAGAGCTAGTCAACAAAACCTGTTCTAGCTCAGAGGTTCAGAGGTAAATTCTCTGGGGGAAAGCCCTGGAGAAATCAGTCAAACCAATGAGATGTGGAGGTGCAGGCTTCCCACAGAGAAGCCATCTGCTCAGCACTTGGAAGGCTGAGGCAGGAGAATCTCAGGTCTCCAGTGAGTTTGAAGCCTACCTAAACTACATAGTAAAAACTATCCAAACATCACCCCAAAACTGAAAAAAGCACATTCAGAGCTGAGAATGTGGCTCAGTACTAAAATATGTACTTTTCAAATTCAAAACCCTAGGCTATCTATCTCAGGATTACTGTGAGCAAGACTTTTCTGATTTGAGGGTTTCTTCCATGAGATGAAAAAGGTAAAATGAATCTGCAGTTGTGAACAGGCAATGGGAAACTCCAGGAGAAGATAATGTCCTGGCTCCAGCAGTGACTCATTGTTCTTGGATGACATTGTCCTCAGAGAATCCATTCCAAGGATCTGGTGTGTGCCCGGAACCTTGAACAGTATTCAATGCTATAATGATTTTTTTTTCCTGTACACATGCACTATGTTAAAGTTTAATGTATAAATTAGGCATAAAGAAGAGATTAACAACAATAACACAGAACAGCAATAACAACTTTGGTAAGTTATTTAAAACCCATGAATTATTCACTTCTGGAGTTTTCCATTTAATGTGCTTAGACCTCAATCGGCTACAGGAAGATATTATTTTATAGCATTGTTCTTTTTTGAAAGTAAATGGAATTTCTCCTTTTTCCTTGGGCTTGGAATGGAAAACGAGCATAAGGGAGGCCAGACAGCACCATACCTGCCTTCAAGCTGTTTTTTTTCAACCTGAGTACCTACAAGTAGGAAGGCAGTTCTCAGAGAAACGACCTGCTGAGAAGGCCTTTAGGTTCACATGCAGCTCTTAGAGTTGCTCCTGCTTCATTCTCTCCCTCTCCCCATCTCTTGCTCTATCACACAGTAGCCCAGGTCACTTTCAAGTTCACAGTCATCCTCTGGCCTCAAACTCCTTGGTGTAGAATTAGAGGAGTAAGCCACCACACCCAGCTCCTCCGTTCCCTCCTTGAGAGCACCATTCAGCCTTTCAAGACAGAGCAGTTCTGATCAGCGCTGATTTATACAAATCAATTGACTTACTCACTTCCAAGCCTGGGAACCTTATCAATAGCAGCCACTTCCTGGGGAGCTGTCTACTCCACTGTAGGCAAAGAAGTGGACTGAACTGCAGAGCGCATCACTGCACATTGAGGGCTATGTAGTTTCGACTTTACATAATCTCTTCCAGCATTTCCAAGAAGAATGCTTTGTGGCTGATTTTACAATGCTAATGTAACCTTAATGTTACAACTGTACAAGACAATCCAGGGAGAAAAACTAAGATGAATAAATCTTGGTAATAACAACCACAGAAATATCCTATGCAAAATATTAGTAAGCCAAACCCAACACTGGATTTTTTTTTTTAGAGTATATTATGGACAAGCTGAATTTAGACCAGGAAAGTAAAACAAATGTAAGACCTAATGAAAATCACCATATAAATCAAGAGGAAGGTGGGGGGGGTGACTATCGAGGGACATAAGTTATTTAAAATGTATGAATTATTCATGCCTTCCTTTTAAATTCCTAAGGGCCAGCTGCGGTGGTGCACACCTGTAAACTCAGTACTTGGGAGGCTGAAATTGACTGATTATGAGTTTGATGCCAGCTTGAATAAGATGGAGAGACTTTGTCTCAAGAAAAATTGGGCTGCTGAAATGGAGCAATGGTTAAGGCTGCTTCCTGCCCAGGACCCACATAGTGGGGAAGAGAAAGGTGACTCCCACAGTTGTCCTATGACCTCAACATGTACATGGCATACATGTGTGTGTGTGTGTGTCTGTCTGTATGCATGTGTGACAAATAAGGGAGTTAACATCTTTTGTTTGCTAGAAACTAGGTTGTTTACATTTATTTGTGTGTGCACGGGTATACACACAAATAAATGTAAATGACCTAATTTCTAGCAAACAAAAGATGTTAACTCCCTTATCTCCATCAACAATATAACATAAAAAGCAATAATGCAGAAAGCACAGGCAAAGTGGTGGAAGTATTTCCTGTACCGTCAGGAATCAGGCCAAGAAACCACCAGTCACGCCTACTTATTTACATTGGAGGCCTTGGCAGGTGCAACACAGAAAAAATAAACAAAAGACACAGGGTGCAGAACGTCTTTTTCATATGGAAAGAAGAGAAACAAGCCTACAATTATTGAAAGAGTATGTAATTGTTTATACAGGAAAGCAAATTGGGCTGGGATACAGAAATCACAGAAAGGAAGGGAGGGAGGGAGGAGGAAGGGGGAGGAAAAGGGGGAAAGAGGGAGGAAGGAAGAAGCCTTTCGATTTATAAATTATTAGCAAAGTTTTACAAATATGGTCAAATTTTTGAAAAAATTACGTTATTTTGAAAAATACGTTAATATGAATATATTTTTAATACATAAAAGTGCATATATATTTACACACAAAGACTGAAATGTTTATGCAGTGACAGAAATATAAAGTCCTGAAAACAAATCTAAGACATGTTTCATCTTAGGGGCAAAGTCACACATGTAACTTCACTGAAACATGTGAAGGCAGACATGATCAGTTTCCTCTTTTGGGAAACAGATGAAAAACCAAATATCCATAGTCTCATTCCCTAGACATCATGCTTTTCCCCAAGACTTTCCTGTGTCATATATGTGTGTCTGAATGAACGCTCTGGTTGGTTTCTTTCAACTTGACGTAAACCTAAACATAGTGGGTAGAAGGAAATGTAATGGAGAAAACGCCCCCCTTAGGTCGGCCTGTAGACAAGCCTATGGGACACTTTCTTAGTTAATGATAGATGTGGGAGGGTCCATCTGACTGTGGGCATTGTCACGCAGGGGCAGGTGGTTTTGGGTTGTGTGAGAAAGCAGGCTAGGGAGGCCACGGAGAGCAAGCTAACAAGCAGCACCCTCCATGGTCTCTGCTTCAGTTCCTGCCTCTAGTTCCTGCCCTGACTTCCCTCAGTGAGGGAGTGTGACCTGAGAGTTGGAACTGAAATAAGCCCTTTCCTCCCCAAGTTGCTTTTGGTCATGGTGTTTTCTCACAGCAATAGAACCCTAACTGAGAGATAGTGTGTACGAGTGTACACATGTGCATGTGTGTATGTGTGTGCAGTCTCGTGTTGTGGATATAAACATGTTTTTGTTTTAACCCCACATGTGGGATGTGGGACTGATTCAGAGAGTCCACAGCATCAAACAGTTTACCTCATGTGGGCTCTGAGAGGCACTCTTTGCCAGCTGCAGATAGTTTAAATCTGAGGACTCTAGAGAGAATAAATGCCAGAGCCCAGAGAATGCAGCAAGGAGAAAGAGCACGCTGCTGTTGCTTCCCCCTTGCTGTTCCTAGGTGCTGTTGAGAGAGAAGCTGAAAATCTGAAACTAGGATTGGACTGGCTCCAAGGAACCTGAGGACCCTAACCAGCAGGAAGCAGCTAAGAGAACTGCTCCCCCTCTCCCACTAACTCTTTCTCTCTCCTACCTGGTGTTGGGGTGTTGGAGGGGATTGGGGTGGAGTAGGAAGAAGAAGATATAAGAAATGTAAATAAAAGAATTTTTTAAAAGTACACCAACAGTCTTGCTTTGCCAGTGCATTGTTTTAAGTTTGCTTTATACCATCAGTGCCTCTTTGTGTTACTATTTTCATAAACAGAGAGGAAATCAGTCTTATATGTCTTGGGCAATAGTTGTCCCCCTCCCCCCACTTCGGAGTCTGCAAGAATGGTTCAGAGGGGAGTGGGTGAACTCAGAACAAGAGCAAGGCTTCATACACTGCATGAAAACACTCGCTGAGCTCTGAAGACCCCCTTCCTAAGAACAGCATACTCGGCTCCTAGAACTTTCCTGTGTTAAATGATCATGTTCCTGCAAACAGGAGCAGCAGGAACAGTGACTGGCCCTCGCCTGAGGAACATTTGCAGCTACCCACCTCTCCATGCAGTCCTGAGAACACAGAGGCAGGAGCACTCCATTCTTCCTGGCTTACGACTTTTTTCTTTGTGCGGACACGTCTGTGGGCATGTAGCCCTGTGTGCATGCATGTCTGCATGCCTCTGAAGGTCAGAGGTCGGGGTCAAGTGTCCTTATTGATTGCTCTCCGCCATATTTTACAGACAGGGTTCCTCACTAAAATTAGAGCTTGCTGAGTCTGCTAGACTGACTGGCTGGAGAGTTCCAAGAACTCACTGTCTCTACCTCCCCTCACTGGGATTGAAGCAGTGTATGTACTCTGTGATGCCAGGGACCAAACTCAGGTCCTCAGGTTTGTGTGATTTTAGGGACTGAGCTACCTCCCCAGACCTGACACAATTTTTCTTAATAAATCATGCCCTGTGCTTGTCCCATATGTTGCTGGTACACATGTATAATGCTCCGTGTATGAGAATGTTTATCCAGTACCCGGGGAGAACAGTGAGCACAATTTTTAACTCCATATAAAAACATTAATAATATCCATCAGAAGACTTTATGCATTGTGTTTGTCATGGGTTTTATTATATTATTGATGCAAGCAAGGAAGCTAACATCTATTTTTCCTTTGTCAGGACTATTTATTTTTTTATGTTTATTTAACTCACGGCTGGGTGACTCAGCTGTGTCCATGTTGTAAGCTCGTTGACTATCTCTGCACATCGTGTTCAGCTTTGTTTCCACTATTTCAGCTCATTTCCTAAACCTAAGTTTGTGGGAGCGGAATAACTGGTTAATGCCATAATATAAATTCATGTTATTCATGTGTGCTGTCAAACTTCTTGGCAGAAAGGTCATGCCACTTTGCCGTACCATTGCGAGGTTATTGCAGGCCCCATTTCCCAACAGCCTCTTCTTCTAGAAGTTCTTTGCTTTGCGTTGGTGACTTTAAATCTCTCCCAACAGGGCTGTGACCTGACAGTCTTGCTTGTACAGGTTTATTTACAGAGCTTTCTGGTCCTGATTGAGCTACTGCAAGTCTCTCCTGACAACAGACGAGAAGGCAAGAGCTGCTTTGTTTTAATATTTGGGATGTAAGTGAAAGAAAAAAAAAAACAACCTTTCACTCTGTTGAGCCTTGAAAAGGAAGGGTTCTGTGTCAGTACAACAGACGCTGCACTGATTTTTTTTTTCCTGTCTTTCATCACTATTTAAATGACATCTCATAAGCCATTTCCCACCCGAACTGGATAGCTCTTTGGGGAAATGATTTGCAGATTAATTATCTGTTAATCTTAGGCAAGTCATTCTCAAGTACAAAGCAGTGGTGAGGGAAGATTATCTTTGGTAAGAAAGTGGTCCTCACGAGGTAGGATGGGGCGCAGGCGGCTCCCGAGCTTCCTGCTCTTGCGGTGAACCCAGGTTTGGTTCCCAGCACCCACATGAGCTCACAGCTGTCCGTAACTCCAGTTCCAGGGAATCTGACACTCTCTGGTTTCCCCGGGACCTGTATAAGTTCGGTGCACAGAAACTCAGGCACACACATGATTACAAATACATAAATCATTTTATAAATGATATGATAAATCGGAATCCCTGGGGAATCTCTAAAAATGACCTTATGTGCAGGAGATTGTGGTTCATGCCTAGAATCCCAGCACTTGGGAGACTCAAGTGTGAGGCTAACCTGGGCTACTAGAGGTAGTGTCTGGGCCACAAAGTGAAAACTAACCTACGACAAAAAAAAAAAAAAAAAAAAAAAAAAAAAAAAAAAAGGTTCTTGAGCTGACATTGAGTCTAATTTTTTTTACTTGTGGGTGGAATTGGGAATCAGCAAGTGAAATGATGGGTGTGGAGATATGATATTATGAAAATTTATCTTACACTCTAAGAGACTGAAACTTCTGCTGGACCTTAAAGCCAAAGGTAATAACACACCTCCTTTGAGACTTAAGACATCTATTCCGCTGTGTATCCAGCCTGTTTGTTTAACCTGCCTTTAAGAGAACGATGTGGCACCCAACCTAGCCATGCATTTCCCATGAAATCAACTTTTACAACCTAAGCTAATGCACAGCTGTGATCTTTTTCAGTTGTTTTTTGTTTGGTTAGTTGGTTTTGGTTTTGGTTTTTTCTGGACAGGGTCTCTCTGTAGCCCTGGCTGTCCTAGACTTTGTAGACCAGGCTGACCTCGAATTTCACAGAGGTCTGCATAGCTTCTGCTGTGCAGCATGCCCAGGTTGATATTCCACCTCCCTCCTCCTGTTAATTTTTAATAACAGCTTCCAGATGTCCAGGATGAAACCCTCTGAGTCACTTTCCATTTCTTCCTCTTCCTTGTCCCTAGCACTGTAGTCTGGCACCAGCTGTCATCCCCCCAAGAGACTCCTCTCGTGTCCCCTGTTCTCTTTGCTGAATCATTTTCACCACCCCTGCCCCCTTCATTGCTCTTCCGAAGTCCAGTTTCCTGTTCCAGGCTATGCTCTGAGTATGGTGTGAGCTTGTCCCTCAATGGCTCACCTGTTGGAGGCTTGCTCCTCAGTATGATGGTGAGACCTTTACCAGGAAGGCTCATGGGAAGCCCTTAGGTCAACTGGAAGCATCTCCTGGGAAAGGGTTATGGGACTCCTCCTCCTCCTCCTCCTCCTTCTTCCTCTCTCTCTCTCTCTCTCTCTCTCTCTCTCTCTCTCTCTCTCTCTCTCTCTCTCTCTCTCTCTCTCTCTCTCTCTCTCTCTCTGGCTTCCTGTTCTGGTGGAGTGACTACTCACCCTCATAAGTGCTCTGACTGTTTTGCCATGGGGTCTTCCCTAGCACCTATATATTCATTTCAAACTGTGAGCTAAAGAATCTTCTTTTCTTTATCAAATTAACCTACCTCTGAGATTTTTGTTATAGTAATGAAAAGTTGACTAATACCCTCCCAATAACTGTTTCCCTCATAGTACTGTTAGGTTCTTAGTTAGAGGGACCAGGAAGAACTGTTCTACGAAATGGTCTGTATTGCCTGCCCTGGAAGGAAATTGCATGGGTCTAGCTGCCACGTCAGATCCATGGAGACTGGTCCTCTCTTCACACCTGTGATACGATGTATGGATCAGGATACCAAAGCAGTTTTCAGAGGCAGGGCATTTGTTGGTGTTTGAGCTTCTTCTGGTTGTGGCTGAGTGTCTAAGAATGCTGTCAGTGCAACTGCACACATGACAGGATGGCTTCTGTAAGGAGTGGCGGTTCCCAAGGCATTCTCAGACTTTTGGTAGTTTAGTGGAAGGCATGTCTCCATGTGGAATCCTTGAACACCAATCTGCTTTTGTGACTAAGTGGCCCACACATTGAGCTGCTCTGTCTGTCACTGGTAGCACATTTGAACTCTTTGAATGATAAAAAAAAAATGCCTGGTATTTTCATCATGCTTTGTACCTTATGTCACCAACAGCGGCCCACATTGCACAGTGAGAAAACTAGGGCTCAGTGGCTTGCCCACCATCTCCAAAGCAGAGGTCTGAGGATGCTAAGGCAAGGGACGGAGCTCTGAAGAGCAAGCTCCTGCTCAGCTCCAGGAGGGCCACCTGCTACCTGGAGTTCTGGAATGGGGGGGGGGAAGGGGTTCAGCTATGATGGCTGACCTGCCCGCAGGTTCTTGGCCTGCCATGTGGATGGACTGCAGAGCCTGGGGAAAAGCCACACACACATTTAGGAGCAAAGAATGTGGTGCTGGGACATTCCTGACTATTTCCTGCCTCTTCTTTCTGCGACAATCAGTGTGAGTTGTGGGCTCTTGCTCCCTTGGGGTGACGATACCACTGTCTGACGATACACGTGGTACAGCCTAAAACAGAAAAGTCTCGAGGTTCTAAGAGAAGAGAAGTCTCATCTAGAAATGGCAAGGCCATTGGCACTGGCTCTGAGGTGGGGCTGTACCTCATAACCGTGCCCCGGAGACCTCAGTCCATGCTCTGTCCATGCTAGCCTCAACAAGGTCATGCCTCCCAGCTGTGTGGTTCCTCCCAGGGTGTCAGGGATGTCGAGGTTGAAAGTGAAACCAGATGTCTCTCTTTATAGTAGCCCTGCAGTGACTCCACAGTCGTGAGAAGGTGACTGGTGTGTTGTTGGTTCAGGAGGAGTGCCGGCAGCTGTGGTGAAGATGCTGGAAGGAAACATTCCAAAGGGTGGCGTGTCATAGAAGAGAAAAGCAAAGCTTCCCCTTGCATGCTCTGCCGACTGAGGCTGCATCATAGCACCTGCTCTGTTTGTCTTGGGTTGCTCCTGGAACTAGAGGTGAAAACAAAACAAACCCCATAAACCCAACTTCCCACAATGCATCGCTCTCCCACTGTCCTTTTTTGGCTGGTGAGCTCTTTTCGGGGTCACCTGGGAGAGAGTAGAGTCCGAGCAGAAAATCCAACTGTACCATATGAGCAGCAAACGCCCTGGAAAGCCTGAAGAATCTGAGAGTGGGAGGATCATCCTCCCATCCTCCGTGGGGAGTCACAGGCTCTAGCTGTGTGCGTATCCGCCTCAGAATCAACTGACGGGCGTTGCATCCACGGTATCCCCGGGGCCAGGAGCTGTATGGCCTGAGAGGTGTGCCCTTTGCAGAGCATGTTTGCTAGTAGTAGCCAAAGAACCCAGAAGCAACCTTAGGCTAGGTGGGTATACCCACCTCAAATGGGAGCTAAGCAAGACAAGCCAAGATGGCAGAGGCTGAAGGTCAAGCTTCTGAGCGCAGAAGCTGGGCTGGTATGTGGAGGCTGTGGTAGGTCTTGGTGCTTCTCGGATCGTCCTGGGGTTTCTAGATGGTGGAAGAAGTGAGGTGAAAGGACCTTCCCCAAGGCAGAACTCCAGGTGAGGAAGCTCCGGGCTGAATGGCCTTGTTTGATGGCTCTAACAGATGTAGCTAGAGAGAAGGGTTGAGTTGTGTAGAGTCCGCTGTGAGGCCTGGATTCTGGAAGGTTTTCCTTGGTGGCACAGACCCCAGTTTTTAAGGCTGGCACAGAGAATGTGGGTTCCACCTACTGATGAGGAGAAATCAAATCCTGACTTGAGGAGTCAGGATAGCGATGGTGATGTTTGAATTGCCCGGGTGCTCTGATCTTCACTGGGGTCCTTGGGATAGCAGGGAAGGGAGAGGGAAGTGATGGCGAGGAACAATGGTGATTCCTGTTGTGGCTCCTGCCAGGCATGCTTGCTTTTGGCGTCATCCCCTAACAAGGTTCTTTCTGAGCAGGATGTGGCCAAGACATGGCAGAATCCAGTGGGAACATAAAGCAGCTACGAACTGACGTCTAGAGTTACGGCTGACCATCATCTGCTGTGTGACTCTGGCAAACGATTTGATTCCCCTGAGGCTTGGGGTATTTATCTATGAAACTGGAACAATGACAGATACTTGTGACACCGATGAGGCAGTGTATATGAAGTGGTTAGCTCTCCACCCAAGCTCACTGAGTGTCATTGGAAATTGCCCGATTTCTGCGTCTCCGCAAAGTGGCTAGGACAGAGGTCGCTGTCATTTTCACTCTTCCCGGGTCTCTGCGCCATCGCCAAGGTGGCGTCTTCTGCCTGTTGCCCCACAGGCTCCTGGCTGCCTTGTTGTTCTACTGCCACCCTGTTCTGTCCATTTTTCAATCACGGTCTCCAGGACAATCATTCCAAAGGTCTTTCTAAAGCCTTCAAGTGTCACCCCTTTACTGAAAGCCCCTCACTGCCTGCCCAAGTTAGTTACTTAAAATCAGTACTTCATCCCGCAGCCTGCTGGTCTAGCTGCCTCTTGACGAATCCAACGGGCCAGTCTCTCTGAGATGCTCCAGACACTCTTGCCCTGCTGACTCATGCCTGGCACCCCGTCCCCATATTTCCTCCCCAACCATCATCATCCTCAGCTCATACATGCAGCAGCTCCTCAAAGACACCTTCCTGGACTCAGTCTAAACGAAGCCCCTCATCACCTCCTTTCTCATCACTCGCTGGGAGCATGTCTGTAGTTACTTAATGCCTGTATGCAGTTGGCCAGATCTGAGTTAGCTACAGAAAGCTGGCCCAAGGGCTGTTTTATTCTCCACTGTGCACATGCTGGGGGTGGGGGGGGGCAGTCTGAGAACAATATCAGGCACAGGGAAGGTACCTAAATTAACAAATGAATGGATGATGGTCCTCTTTTGGCAGCATGTCTGTTCTTTCCTCTGTGAGTGTGACATAGGACTGTTGGGAAGTTTGTGGACAATTGTATGTGGCTAGGGAAACCTGGATTCTTGTCCCAGCTGCCTTACTTCTGGGCCACGTGACCTGAAACAGGTCACCTAAGTTAGACGGCTTTGGGAGGCATGGGCCACGACTTATCCATCTTAGCGTCTAGAGTCACTGGTGTGAGTAAACTTTCAGGAAGTGAACAAATGGCTTTGAAGCCTGAATTGCTCCAATCTCCTGAATTAACCACATGGCATTGTTTGGAATCCAAAGTACAGAGTCAACGTCTGTGAGTCCTTAAACAGACACACAAGGAGGACGGAGCTGCCTGCCACACGCCAGAGCCCACTGTGAGCACAACCACCATCGCTAACATTTGGGCAGCACGGCTACCCTGTTCCTCCGAAAACGTCGAGAATGCAACTTGTGAGGCGGCATCAAATCGCTCTCGTTTTGGTTCAGCGACTGAGCAGATGCCAGAGAATGAATGAGCTAAGACTAACAAACAGAAAGACACCCAATGAAGGCAAAGATTCAAACTAGGAGGGAGACTGGGCCTGTAGGTGTCAGATCTGGCCTGGAGGGAAGGGGCCCCATGGGCTGCTTTGTGTGTCTTCTGTGAGGGATAAGAAACCAGAAAACAGACACAGCAGCAAAGACCGTTTCTTTGAGCTCAGAAAAGACCAACTGCTTCTCAGTTGCTCTTCTCAGAAAAGACCAACTGGGTAACAAAGACACAAGCCACTCATTTGTTAAGCAGTGCCCGGGCCATCCTCTCTCAGAGGCCAACAGGCCATGGAGGGCGCTGCCCAAGAGAAAGGACCCCTGGAAACCACAGTAAGAGTTTTGTCCCATGGCAGAGGGAGGTCTTTGGGGCAGCTCAGGCAATAAGCTATGTTGAGAATAAAGCTGGGCAGTGGTTGCAAGCCAACAGGAAGGATGGATAATTCCTGGGGTATATGGACCTGCTATCTAACCCATAGAGGTACCCACTCTATCTCTTGGTTCCATTTTACTCCATGCCTCCCAACTCCAACCCAACGGAAGGATCCCTGTCAGAGAAGCTTGTGTGGCTCCTCTTGATGCAATCTGAGTTCAACCTTGTGACAACGCTGCGTTATAGCCCCTTCTGTTAGACCTTGCCATCTAGCGCACTGAGACTGTACAGCCATCGACCTCTGCCTCCATCCCACTGCTGGTGAGTTCTTCTCCCGTCACACCTGTTATTGAGCCTTCATCTCCCTGTTTTTCTCAACGGGACCTCCTGTACAGAGATCCTCTTCTTCTGGATGTCCTTTGGTCAGGGGTGGGGGATTCTTGGGGCAGGGAAATGACAGATGGGCTTGGGAAGTTTTGGTGGCCTTGGCTGCAGGCTGGGGAGGCCTTTGTTAGCCCAATGACAAAATTGGATGCTTTCTGAAAGAAGGCCAGTGGGACCGTTCCTCCCACATATCCTGTGGTTATGGATCCTGTCCTCTCTCCTACACTAGCAATGGCCTCCTAGCCTCCCAGTGGCCACTCAAAGAAGTGATGTCACCTCTGTTACAAAGTCATTGATGGTCCTAACGGGGAAGCAAGGAAGTATGCTGCCAGGCTTCCTTCTGAGTCATTCCTGCCAGGAACCAGAGTGGTGCTTCCTATCTGGTCCATCTTTGTCCTCATATTCCCAGAACCTTCGCCCTGGAGAGCATAGGCTTTACCAGGAACGAACTCTTCTGTGGAAGCTCTGAGCTTTCCATCCGACCTGGAGCCAAAGGCTTCTTCAGAGATGCTCTGAGCCTGAAGGACTCTAACCAGCCAAGCACGGCAAACATGGCTCTGGTGGGCCTTGCCTTTTCCCCTACCCCCTTTGCCTTGCTAAAAACAGTTAGATTGCATTCCTAAATCTAGCCACCAAGATCTCTTCCCTTGTTCGGGTTTTGGTTTGGTTTTTGGTTTTTGAGACAGGGTTTCTCTATGTAGCTTTGGTTTCCTGGACTCGATTTGTAGACGAGGCTGGCTTCAACCGTCTCTTTCCTTGTTTGGCCACTTCCTCCTCCTGACTGCCAAGGTCCAGCTATCCAAGTATTGAAGCCCAGCAAACAAAAGCCCCCTTTGGCTCACCTAGTTAACATGCCCAATTAAAGTTTAACACCTCATCCTAACAGGGGTTTCCCCTTTACCTTTACAAGCCATCATTTGCCTGTGGGCCCTTCACCTCCTCTCTATCCTGAGGCGGTCCCACCCACCCCACCCCCAGGACAAATATCCCTGCCCTCCCCCTCCCTTGTTCCTTTCCCCTTCCCCAGCGCCCTCTATTTCCCTGTCTCTGTCTCTATTTCCTGCCCTTTGTCCCTCTGGGGCAAATACATCTCCTTTGTGCTGAGAATTTGGTCTTGGGATGTCTTTGTGCCAACACCATGGTGTTCCTTTACTGTCAGCAGGTGTGAGCAGACCCAGACATATGGGGCCTTCGTGGACACCTCAAAGAGCCAGAAGGATTGAAGGGTCCCAGAGCTCCCAGAAACCGCCTTAAGCAGCTTGCTGACTGGATTTTCCCATGAAGCCCCTCATATTGTTCTATCTCCTGCTGTAAGCTTCTCTGCTGCCCACACCCACCCTCCTGTCCTCACAGGACTCCAGGACACGCCACACTCCCTTGAATCACCCATCTCCACCATACACCTTTCGTTCTCTGGCCACATCCCTCTGCTTTCTCCACCACCTGCATCCTGGATCCTCTCTATAGGACAGTTTCATGATCCAAACACTTTGGGGCAAGTGGGAAGTCGGCACCAACACTTTTGAATTGTTTGTTTGTTTTTGTTTTTGAGACAGGGTTTCTCTGCGTAACCCTAGCTGTCCTGGACTCGCTTTGTAGATCAGGCTGGCCTCTAACTCACATCACTCTGCCTGCCTCTGCCTCCTGAGTGCTGGGATTAAAGGTTTCTGCCACCAACTCCCAGTTGGTACCAAGACTTTCAGAGTTGACTTTCAGGAAATATTTTAAAACACCTTTTATTTATTCTTTGACAATTTAATACACCTGAACAATGAATCTTAATCATACCCACACCAGTAGTTGTTGTTTGGTTTTTTGTGTTTTTTGTTGTGGTTGCTTTTTTTTAGAATAATTCTCACACTATAGCTCAAGCTAGCCCATACCTAACTCCCAAGCTTAGGCTATCCTCAAACTCACAGTAACACTCTTGCCTCAGCCTCCTGAGTGCTAGATGACAGACTTAAACTATCAGGTCTGGCTTTAAAAAAAAAAAAAAATGCTTGTTTTCATGTGTATGGGTATTTTGCCTATCTAAATGTCTGGCTGTGTACCATATGTATGAAGTGCCCAGAGAGGCCAGAAGGTGTCAGATCCCTTGGGCTGGGGTTACAGACAATGTGAGATCTATGTGGGCACACAGGGCATTAAACCTAGGATCTCTAGAAAAGCAGCCAGTGCTCTTAACCACTGAGCCATCTCTCCAGCCCTTCAGACCTGCTTCAGGTCTGGCCTTAAATGCTTGCAGCTTGTTTTCTGCTGGTGTTTTGTTTGTTTTCGTAACTCTGGATATTGAACTTGGCGCTTCAGGCTAGTTCGACAAGCGACCTATCACTAAACCACATCCCAAGCGCTAGAGCCGCCATTTTACTTTTTTTAGTTTTAAAACTGGGTATCGTGTAGCCAGGCTGCCCTCAGCTGAGTATGTAGCTGAGGATGACCTTGAACTCCAGACCCACCTGCCTCTGGCTCCTGAGCTGGGGTTGCAGATATGTACTACCTTGTCCAGTCACAAGAGCTGAGTTTAAATCACAGAATGTAAGACATTTCAGAACTGGACAGAAGGTACAGAGTGTGTGGGTAGCACAAGCAAGGCCCTAGGTTTGATTCTCCAGCCCCCCCCCCCACAAAAAAGAACCAAGGTTGGTTAGCAGCGCATTTTACTGAGCATGGGGAAATCCCTGGATCCAGTCTCAGCATGAATTGTTGTTGATGATGTTGACGTTCTGAGACAGGGTTTCTCTGTGTAGCCACGGCTGTCCCGAAACTCACTCTATAGACCAGGCTGGCTTTGAACTCACAGAGCTCTGCCTGCCTCTGCCTCCTCAGTGCTGGGGTTAGGGATTTAGAAATTTGGGTCGTGGTGTTCACTGCCCTGCCTTGAATATGGAGAGCAAAGCTCTGGAGAGTTTGGATAAGAGTCTCCAGGACAGTTAGCAAGCAAAAGCCAAAACGACGTGGCAACCCTTTTTTCCCCCCGCTAAGAAGGCCCTGAGCAGCTGCCAGACCCTACCCTTCCATACTGTTCTTTCTGGCTCCCCAAGGGGCTTCCAAGGAGCCACATCGATCTGGGTCTAGGTTCTGTTTTCATACGTGCTGGTACTCTACCCAGGCCTGGGCCGCCCCTGAAGGTGGTGCTCCCTCCCTTCAGGAGGCGTGGGAGCCTGGGGGTGACAGTTTCATTTGCTCTTTCACAAAACTTTAAGGAAAACCAATGCATGCGTGTAGTCTTAATGCTCAGAAGGCTGAGACAGGAGGATTACAAACTCAAGATTGATTTAAGCTACATACTGAGTTACAGACTGAGGATCACTCTCTAAGAAGAGGAGGAGGAGGAATGAAAGACTGACCAACCCACTTTTCCAGAACCTGTCTCTCACTCTGTATGGGGTGTTCCCTCTCACCTGCTCCCCATAGAACAGTGCTCTCAGCCAAAGCTTCCCGAGGCCTGTCGAGGTGGGGAAAGAGCTATGACTCTGACTTTGGTCTGAGCTCCTGACTCCTCACCCTTTCCAGAACACTCAGACACCCCGATGTACAGAATGAAACCCCACTTTGTGGAGTCAGGCTGGCAGCTGGGGAAGAGGCAGGAAGAAGTGTCAGAAACCTGGTGAACATCCCCATCAGGTCCCGTGCCCACCCCACTCTGAACCCCGTACGTAGCAGACAGAGCAGGCTGCGGAGAGCCAACGCGGCGTCACAGTTTTGCAGTGGCAGGAGCTTATTTTGTTCTGAAACGGCACACCGGATGCCCTCGGCACCTCTGTGGCCTCTGCCCGTGCCTGGCTTCTGCTCCCACCATTCTCCAAGCCGGCCGGCCTCCTTCCTTTCCGTTCTGCCTTTCTTCTACAGTTTTCTCCTTTATGTGCGGTCTGTTTTGGGTTCATTTATTTCTCACCGGTCTTGTTCTCTGATGCGACAGCTTTGTAAGTTTTTTTCTTTCACTCCTGTCACAGCTTTTCTGTCTTTCCCCCTCATAGTCCCTCCTCAACTCTCTCACCCCCTTGCTATGGTTCTACCACTTTCGCTCTCTATGCAAATAAACTTCTAGTCCCTTCCACCGTGGGTTCCCCGAGCCAGGCCACCTCCTGTCCCCAAGACATCTCTGTTTCTCTCTGCCTCTGTCCCTTCTCTTTGACTATCTTTCTAGTGCTTGCCCATTTTATCTTGTGTCTTCAACCTTGTCTGAAATCTACTCATTCACACTTCTCTCTCTTCCTCCTTTTATTCTCTCCCTTCCTTTCCTCCCCTGCCCTGGGACTCTCTCCCAAATGCATCACTTACCGGGTAGCCAGAGGAGGCAAGAATACAAGCAGCTCAGACACACCCAGGGAACCCTCCAGTGAGGCCCTCTCATGGCTCCAAAGAGTCCTTCAGGCTCCCCCAGGAAGCTGTAAGTGCAGAAGCGGCAGCAGGAGGAGCAAAGGAGAACCTGCACCTACTGGCTGCTGGCCCCAAACAGGTGTATTTCCCTGAAGGGGCCAGAATGAGTACTAGGGGGAGGAGGACAAAAGAAGGCGTGGCCTCATGTCAATCATCCTTGCCTGGTCTTTTCTTTCCTCAGTCCCCACCCCTTTCCCCCACCAGGAAAAAAAAAATAATACCTGTACACCCGTGGCTCTGCTTTCTGTCAACCTGAGCCAAGTGGGAGGAGGGTAGGAGAGGGATATGAGGAAAGAGAAATGAGACTGACTGGGAAATGAGAGGGCACCTTCCTGCCTAAGTCCCTGGGACCTTTCCTCCTGCTCCTAGGCCTGCAATGGCTACAGCTACTATAGAAGGCAGCTGGGTCATTTCAGAAGAAAGAGCAGAGATGGTAGGGAACGGAGAAAATGAATTTGTGAACAATGAACAGCACAGAGATAATGAATTTTGAGGCAATAATAATAGGATAAAAAGAGTGAGATTTGTAGACACTCTCACGAACATGGAGAGTGAGAGCAACTATCCACAGTAAGGGGTGGAAGTAGAAATACCCTATAAGCCATCTTTTGGAAAGGGTGATGAGGTTAGGCCATCAGTTCGGCATCAGCACGTGAAACATGGTGGATGGCTTCCATCCAGGACAGGGAGTACCTAAGACTACTGGGGAAACAGCTTGAGCAATTTGCCAAGGCTGGTAAAGTTAATGCAGAAACTGGGTGGAATGCTTATCCACAACACAGAAGTGAGGGGTGCACCTAGAGATTTGAGGGCTTGGATCACCCCATTTTGGAACTCATCCTTTTAGACTGCTTCTCAGAACTCAGCCTCAAGCAAGAAAGGATACGAACCCCAAAGTGCACCGGGAAGAATTCTGAAGTTGATGGAGGGCTGGTGGGAAAGCTGTATGAAGGGAAATGGGGGGTTTCTCCTTAACCCTCGCCACAACATGAATCTCTGCTGCTAGCGCCTCAAGGGGTCCTTCTCCAAGTGTTGGTGTCTGTGGGGTGACTGGTCCCAGAGCAAGGATAGAGCCTAAAATAAGGAGTCGGCATTTCTGCATTCTAAGGCATAGCCAGCGTTGCCAAGGCAAAGTAGTGGCGAGCAGTTCCATTTCAGAGGACCACCACAGAAGACCACAGCAGGCCTAACCCTTGTTGACGGTGTGAGTAAGACACCTTGGTGTGGCCCAGGCTGTGCTTTGCCCTTATCGTGTAGATACTGTGATTCACCCCAGGCACCCTCCACCTGGGCATGACCAAAGTTATCCCATTGTCCTGTAGGGGCAGGAAAGCCATGATGCCATATAATATCATAATGTGACATCAGATACCTGGCCAGGATAACAGGAAGATGTCACTGAAAAGAGTTGGCATAGGTACCCTTGACGTTAGGGGCCGTTCTTTTATGACAGCTCTTTTTTCTTTTAAGATTTATGTTTTATAATTTATGTGCCTATGTATAAGCCTACATGAGTTTACATACAGAACGGAAACCTACAGAGGCTAGAAGAGGTCATCAGAGGCCCTGGAACTGGAGTTAAAGACAGTTGTGAGCTGCCATGTGGGCACTGGGAACTGAACTTCTGCAAGAGCAGCCAATGCTCTTTCCACTGCACCATTTCTCCGACCTCCGTGTCAATCTCGCTTATAGTTCATCCCTATTAATTTGTCACCTGGGTTTTGGTTGTTTCCTTTTGATTTGTTGAAACGGTGTCTTGATATAATAGCCCAGGCTAGCCTGGGTATCTTCAGCCTCCTGCCTCAGCCTCTAGAGTGTTGAGATTTCAGGAATGTTACCATACCTGGCTCACCATTGGTGATAGTTATGGTGGTGGTGATGATGGTGATGATGGTGGTAATGATGGTGGTGATGGTGGTAATGATGGTGGTGATGATGGTGATGTTGATGATGTTGATGGTGGTGGTGATGATGGTGATGATGGTGATGTTGATGATGGTGGTGATGGTGGTGATGATGGTGGTGATGGTGGTGATGATGGTGATGTTGATGATGGTGGTGATGGTGGTGATGATGGTGACGATGGTGGTGATGATGGTGGTGATGGTGGTGATGTTGATGATGTTGATGATGGTGGTGATGTTCATTTGTTTTTGTTTTGTTGTCTTGGTGACACTCTCTAGATTACACTCTCTCAGCCACGAAGGCCAAAAACCTCCAGGTCACACCAGAGGAACAACTGACATCAACCAAACCAAACACAGAATTTTCCATTTTTCAGTGTGTGGAAAGCTGAAGGGCTGCAAAGCATTCTCCAGGACACCTGGGCTTTAGCCCTAGCTTTGTTACCCAAGGTTAAGTCACGGTCTCTTTGAGCCTTGTTTTTCTCGTCTGAAAAATGGGAGTAATAACACCAGAAAAGCTTAGGACTGAAGTGAACTTAGAGATGAGAGAGTGTTTTACAGATCTTAAGATGCCAGCAGAGAGCATCTGGCCTGTGGTTTTATCCTGACTTCATCCCTGAAGTGGGGAGCAAATACAGAAAGCAGGAAAAGAGAGTCTCAAGTGGAGAGCCTAAGCTTGTCTGCCCGTAAAGGTCTCTCCTGTCTCCACTTTGGATTGGGACCAGGAACCAGGAACCTCACGAGAGGAGGTCTCTGGTCGTCCCCTCCCTGTCTCTCTCTGTTCTTTCGGCTTTCCCTTTGAGCATAGCTGCATGGCTTGCTCATTTCCCAGTGTTAGGTGTTTGTAGTAATGCCTCTCTCTTCACCCAGGTGAGTCATGAGGAATATTTTTTTTCTCTTCTTCTGCCCTCCCAATGTGTCTAATGGGTAGGTTAGGGGAGGAAATGATTAGCTTCTCTTATTTATGCCCTGTCAAGACCTCCCATGATTGCTGGCTGCAAAAAGAACTCTGTAGAAGTTTGGATAATAGAATGATACTAAAAGCTTTTCCCAGCCAGGCGCGGTGGTGCTGGTAATCCCAGCACTCGGGAAGGCAGGGGCTTTTCCCATGGTAGAGAGACTCACTGGAACAGACAGCTGAGCTCTGGATAGAAGAGTCAGTCAGGATCTTGGCCCTGTGTGTGTGCACGGATATGTATGGGTGTGCAGGTCAGAGAACAACGTTGGCATCATTCGTCACTGTCTATCCTTGTTTAGGGGGGTTGGAGGTGTCAAGGTCTCTCATTTACCTAGCCAAATAGCTCAGGTTGGCTGTCCAGAGAGCCTCAGAGGTCCACCTAGCCCCGTCTCCAAAGTGCTGGGATCATAAGGGCATATCATCACACCTGGTATTTTTATGTGGGTTCCGGGTCTTGAACTCAAGGTCCTTGTGGTTGCCAAGCCAGTACTTTACCAATTGAGCTATTCCTGCAGCCACTCTAAGGATGTTTCTAATTTTTAGTCCCTAGTTTCTTGGGGGTTCCCTACCGTAACTTACCAGCACACACCTTACACCTCCTTAGGACTTGGAGTCTTGGAGTGCTAATGAAGCTACTCTGGACTAAATGAAAGTGTCAGAGTGAGAAGTGGAACCATCCTTAAAACTGATTAAGTCTAGAGTTAAAAAAAAAAAAAAAAGATGCACAACTATAATGTGGGCCCCAGTGTGTGTGTGTGTGTGTGTGTGTGTGTGTGTGGTGTGTGTGTGAGTGAGTGAGTGTGTGTGTGTATGTGTGTGTGAGTGAGTGTGTGTGTCCCTCTAACTCAGGGCAGTGCCTATTGCTTCCATCTCTCACTGGGGAGAGACTGAGGTTATAAGAGGTGAGTGCATACTCCCCTCATCCCTGCGTCATGGTCAGGCTGGGTGATCAAGTGAAACCGAGAAAGCTGACTTCCTTGATGGTTCTCATCCTGAGTCACACACAAAGCTGGAGTCTGAGCCAGGTCTTCCTGGGCCCAAAATGAAAGATGGCAATGAAACTGACAGTCCTTATTGTGTGCTTGGCTCCGTGTTACTTCCTCATGGCAGCCACTGAGGTGGCCCTCATGAGGTGACATGCTGGCTAGCTGCAGAGAGAGACCCCCCAGCCGCTTTTAAGCTGTCGTCACGCCCTCCATCACGTGTTTCTTTGGCCAATGACTGAACAAAGTAAAGACTGTTTCCACCCTGGGGTTTTCTCAGAGGGGCTGCGTGTTCATCAGAGTTCCCACGGGGCAGGGCCCGGACACTGGCAGCTCTGCTGTGTCCTCCTGTTGGGATCCTACCTTCTTCACATTGGGCCAGCCTTTCACCCCAGGGCCATCTCCATTTCCAGCAGGACCCAGCTTGAAACTTCAAAGGTCATTTCAGAGAGAGGAATTGGCCTCTGAGGCGGAACTCAGACCTAGGTTAGCTCCAGCTGACCAGCCTGGCCTCTCCCCCCTGGTCCATAGCTAACAACACATGGAGGGATAGAGCCTGCTGGGCCCTGTTCCCCACTGCACATGCTCCTTGGCCATGTGATGCCTTAGCCTGAGTGCAAAGGCAAGACTCTCATAGTGTAAAAGATAATGAGGAAATGAACTGTCCTTACGGCTGGACCCAGCAACAGCATGTTGTATGCTCATATCTTTGCAAAAGACAGAGTCGAGGTGACGAAGGGTAAAGGCGTTTGGCATTTGGACCACACAAAGGACCAGCCTCCTCCCAGGATAAGGTTTCTCAGCCTTTTTCTCTGGAAGCATCAATCGTTTTCATAGCGATTAGCTCATTTCCCTTTTCACTTTACCAACATCTGGGCAAGTGTCCCTGTGAATCGGGACCTGTTTTGGGCACACAGGAGGCGCAGGAGGCCAGGGTTGGCTTAGAGCCCAGGATTCTCAAATTATTTGGCTTCGCCAGCTATAGTCAGAAAGAAAACCTAGGCCAGGAAGTTCACCCCAGCAATAAGAGTGAAAGCATCCAGCCCCCGATTTTATCACCTCAGTCCCACAGCTGGGCTCTCTCTCTCTTTTAAAATCTAAACTAAAAACCTCAGCTGAATCCTAGAGTTAAAGGAGATTCCAGTAGCCACAGTTTAAGTCATTCTGCCAAGAAGGAGGTGCGTTCACTCAGTTGAGGGTGACCGAACCCAGGAAGGTTTCCTGTTTGCTTTCTGCTTGGTGTCCATGGTATTAGGAAGCTGGTCAGCAGCCTGGTAATAGATCATTTAGAACCACTGCCCGAGATCTAAACCTCCACCATGAGCAACAGGAAGAAAACGCATCGCGACGGGCTGCCCTCTCCAAGGGCTCGATGATGCGGGCCAGACCCAAAGCTGACCATCCAAATAAAATTGGAGAAGTATGCCAGTGGATATAGCGCTTGCCTATATAAAAGGATCCGTGTTCGATTCCCAGGACCACCGTCGATCAATCAATCTCTTCAATAATTGTTCTTATCCAGGCCTGGGGGGCACAGGATAATCTCAGTACTTGGAAGGCAGAAGTAAAAGGCTTGCGAATACAGTGCTAGCCTGGGCTACTTAAGGAGACCCTGTCTCAACTTAAAAGTGATTAATTAATTTAAACTTCCCATTTCCCTGGTATAAAGATAATACAAGCTCATTATGGGGCCATAGAAGATATTTAAGAGAAGCTGAATATTGTCAGCTGGGCAGTGGTGTCCTACGCCTTTAATCTCAACACCTGTGAGGCAGAGGCAGGCAGATCTCTGTGAATGTGAGGCCAGCCTGGTCTACAAAGTGAGTTCCAGCTCAGCCAGGACTACACTGAGAAACCTTGTCCTGAAAAACAACAACAACAACGTAAGGAAACATGAGCATCATTAATGTCGAACTGCTAAAGAGCATACTCTGAAACATTGTGGAAGAGAAAGCAGAAGACTGTAAGAAGCCTGGTGTCTTCTAGAAGCTCACCAGAATGACTGCCCAAATGTGAGCTGAGCAAGGATGACCCCAGGGGACACCAAAGTGGACAGGGAAAATCCCACAAGGCTTCAACCTTACAAAGAACTACAGGCAACTGAGGAAAGCGAGGAGTGGAAGAAGGGGCCTTCCCCAGAGAAGAGCACACCCGCTGGGTTGTTCAGAGCAAAATGGTCAGCCCTAAGAATGTACATACAAGCGACACTACTCTGATTGAGCAGGTTACATTTAGGAATATATACGTATATACATATATGCATGCAATAACCATCAACGAAATAAAAGGGCATAAATTTGAAGGAAAACAAGGAAGGGTATGTGGGAGGATTTGGAGTGAGGGAAAGCAAAGGGGAAAATGTTATAATAATATTATAATTTCAAAACTTTAAAAAGTAAAACAGACAAAAACAACCAAATGTCCTCTATTGATAGTTTGATAGATTTCTGGACTTTTCTTCAGGATAGCTTCTAAATATTTTGTTGTTGTTGTCTGTCTTATTTTGTTTGAGACAAAGTCTCACCGTGTAGCCCTGGCTAGTTTGGAACTTGATACATAGAGCAGACTGGCCTTGAACTCACTGAGCTCCATCTGCCTGTTGCCTCCTCCCAAATACTGGGACTAAAGGTGTGTGCCATACCCTCAGCCCATAAATATATTTTTAAATTTATCATATTCTTTTTCTGTTAGTTTTTTAAGATAGGGTCTCACTATGTACTGCTTGTCGTCTTCGAAATCACTAAGTAGACCAGGATGACCTCAAACTCATAGACACCCACCTGCTTCTGCCTCCTAAATGCTGGGACTAAAGGCGTGTGCCACCACACCTGACTAAATTTATCGTATTCTTGACATAATCTGCATCTATACTCTAACAACTAAGTCTCTACCTAAATATTTCAGTTGCTACAAATATTTCATTTGCTTTTCCCCCTCTTTTTGAGACACCCTTGCTAAGTAGCTTAGGTGGCCTGAACACACTGTCTTCCCTCTTTAGCTCCCTGAGTGCTGGGGTAGGTGCTAACACACACAGCTCGCTCACCTCTATTTAAAGACAATATAAAAAGCCACTGACTGCCACCATTTGCATCCTGTGTGTATAACTTGTTTAACTGAGTCGGACTCTTGGGTTGTTTATAGTTGTTTCTGTCACATGCCGTGTAGAGATGACGGTTTTTGTACCCACGGCCCCTTCTGCTTTTAGGCTCATTTTTTCAAGCTAGACTCAGTCCTGGTGTGCTTCGTGTCAAAGGTTACTGCAGGAAGTAGACATAGACTAGCTTATTACAGGATAGAAAATGTTTTCTTGAACGTTTAAGGAGGCCGATTAAATCTTTCAATGTTGACAGCCTAATGGTAGAGGCACAGCCGAGAGCAGAATGGGATAATTACTACTTTGCACAGGCTTTGGGAAACAGGTGGAGTCCCCCCAAGGCTCTTTCCTGGGTGAACCTCCAGCCATAACGCATGACCAAATAGCAGCCATCGCAACGGAATGCCTTAGCCTCCATCCTTAGTCAGGTGACTATTCTAGAGAAAATGATGCAAAAATAATTTGAAGAGAAAATAGAGGGAGGAGAGGGAGAGTCAGCCAAAAGCTTAGCGCAGTGGAAGCCATCTGACAGCTTAGGGGTGAGGCTTGCTCTTCCCCCATGCTGGAAGAGAGACAGGCTGGACCCGGAGAAGCCAGAAGGAACAAGTTCTCTGGCCCACACTGTAAACAGTGGAAGCAGAGTTTAGACAGAGGTCAGCCTGGCAACACAGCAGTCAAGAACTGCCTGACCCCATGTCCCAGGCACAATGGCTAGCGCTGGAACTAATAAAATGGACAAGAAGAGGACCTTGCATTGCCAGGGTCACTGTCTAGGGGGACCTAGACACAGAGGGAGGGACATTTAAAGAGAGGCTTCTGGGTCTGTGACTTTGGTGTGTGGCAGTTGATGTATGGAGAAGGGCAGGCCAAGGGTCTCTCTTTGTATGACGTCCCACGGTAACAAACCTGGCAGTTTCAAGCCACAGAAAACCATTCCCTCACTGTTCAGAGAACATGAAGTCTAAAACCAGGGTGTCCTGTGACGCTTCAAGGGTGCTGGGCAGGAACTATTCTTCTCCCTTCGAGTTTTTGGGGTGCACAGTAGACCTTGGTGCTCCTGGAATTTCTCCTCTAATCTCTTTCTTCACACAGCCATCCTCTCCCTGTGCACTGTCCTCTTTCCTAGAGGTCCCTTGTCATGGGACAAGGGTCCACCCTAATCTAATATGACCAGTCTGAATTAACCAATAACATCTTCAAAGACATTTCCAAATAAATCCACACTCTGAGGTTCCAAATGACATTCTAGGGGTCCAGTAAAAATGCTTTAAATAAACTTGGGGAAGAGTAAATGTTTGGGTCATTACATGGGAGTTTGCCTTTGCTTAGTACAGTGTACTGCTCTAGCTGGTTGGCGACCTTATGTGAGGGGATGCCAGCAAGTGACCCATTTCATCCCGGGGTTGGTCCTGGAAATCAAGGAGTCACAAGCCAGGCTGGGTAACCAAGGGAAACAGTGGGCTAATTCATAACCAGATTTCCTTAGGGCTTGATACCTGGCAGGCAGCTTTTCAGGAATCCCAGCTGTGTCCCATCAGCCCATGCTGTCCAAGAGGGCTGAGGAGAAGCGGTAGAGGCGGAAGGCAAGACCCTTGTGGGCCCCCCATCCCCACCCTGCTGACGGCAGCCATCTTCTGTCCAAGGTGCTCTGGCTAGAGTTAAATGCCAGTTTCACCCATTCTAGTTTCCTCCACAACTGCCAGAGAGTAAGGGTGAGAGAGGGCACGGGAATAGGACAATGTGTTTAAGAATATGTTAACCTCACCCCTATCCACAAGCATTCCCCACCGGGGCGTGTCAGCCCACTTCCCATTACGCCCACACGATACCCCCACTGCTCTCCAGGCGGGAGGAACTGGACCTAGGCATCTTCCTTTTAGCTACACAATGCCAGACTCTCCCTTTACAAGAAAACTGTGATTTCTCAACATCAACCTACCTCCTCGAAGTGGCTTCCCCAAGCCAGGCAGGGTGGTTCACACCTATAACCCCAGCACTAGGGAAACTGAAACAGGGAGACTGTCATAAGTTGGAAGCCAGTGTGAGCGATATAGTAAGTTCTGGGCTAGCTGGGGCTAGCTGAAAGAAAGACACCGTCTGAAAAAAAAAAAGTGTGTGTGAGGGATGGGGAATAAGGAGAAGTAAGGACAGGAGAAAAGAGGAAAGGAGGGGAGAGGAGACGAGAGGAGAGGAGGTCGGGGGGGGGGGAGGACACCTTGGTGGTAGGAACATGGAAGGCCATGCCAGTGAGCTTCCTTCCTGTTCAGCTCTGAGGTGACCCCGCCCACAGCCTTGGCAGTACCGATGGATGCAGGAATGACGTTCTTGGCATCCCCACGGCCATCATGCCACAGCTTTCCAGAGGAGCCGTCCCCAGGCTTCCGGGTGGCAGTGAGGGCATGGACTGCGGTCATGAGTCCTTCCACGATGCCAAAGTCGTCATGAATGACCTTGGCCAGGGGCTGAGCAGTTGGCAGCTCAGGAAGCGTTGCTGGCAATCATACTTCTCGTGATTCACAGCCATCGCAAACATCAGCAGACCTCCCTTCAAGTGGGTCCTGACCTTTTCCATGGTGATGAAGACGCCAGTGGACTCTACCACATATTCGGCACCAGCATCGCCCCATTTGATATCAGCAGAATCTCTCTCCTAGAGATGGAGATGACCTTCCGACCGTTCTCTGTTCTCAGCCTTGACTGTGCTGATGAACTTCCCACGGGTAGAATCATACTGGAATGTGTAGACCATGTAGTTGAGGCCAATGAAAAAGTCACTGATGGCGACAATATTCATTTTGCCAGAGCTGAAGACAGCCCTGCTCCAGAAGAGCCAAATCCGTTCACTCTGACCTTAATGTCACGTCTGAGGACGAGACTGACATGTAGGCTCTGGAATGGGAAAGAGCAGAGAGTCATTTGTTTTGTTTGTTTGTTTTACCGAGACTGGTTATCAGTTAGTTCACGCCTTTAAACATTACTCAGGAGGCAGAAGCAGGTGGATCTCTGTGAGTTCTAGGCCACCCTAGTCTATATAGTGAGTTCCAGACCAGCCAGAGTTACATGGTGAGAACCTTTCTCATAATAATAAAATAAAAAAGACTTTTGCTGTTGTTGTTGAGAGAGAAAGAACATGAAGTTGAGTGAATGGGGTAGGGTCTGAGAGGTGTTAGGAGAGGGGAAAGAATATGACCAACATAGAAAAAATAGAAGAAATTAAAAAGTTAAAAAATGTTATTTTATATACATGAGTGCTTTGTCTGCGTGTATGTATGTGTACTTTGTGCATGTCTGGTGCCCAAGGAGACCAGAAAAGGACATTGATTCCCCTGGAACTGGAGTTACAGATGGCTGTGAGATGCTGAGAGTCAAATCCAGGTCCTCTGCAGGAGCAGCCAGTGCTCTTAACTGCTTAAGATGGCTTAATTTAGCCATCTCTTCAGCCCCATATTTGAGGCTTTTAAAAACCTCTGACACTAGACCATTTCATAGGCAAGTCAAGCAAGCCTCAAGCCCGAGATGCAACTTGCCTATAAAGCAAACCCAGGCTCCAACTTGCTTCAGGCTCTGTCTTATAGTAACTAATGCTTAACTTGACAGTACAGTCTCAGCTGCTATATAACTGTGTATTAGAGTCTATAGAGTATATGCTATGTACTGTGCCATTCAGCATTTGTATATAAGACATACAACAGGTCACATTATATCTGCGAAACTGACTTTTGAAGTGCTTTAAGGGAACCAGGTGTAGCGGAATGCCTTCCAAAGGCTGAGGCAGGAGGATTGTTGAGGCCAGCTTGAGAAAACTACAAACTAAAAACAAAACAAAGGAACTTTACAAGATGCTGTTCTTGCCTGTGGTGGCCCTGGCTGTCTCATCCTTTTTAATATGTCTGGGCAGTAGAACCTCAAGCCCCAGGTCTCCTGGAGGCTATTAAGCCAACCACCCCAGTTAAGGGGTCCTCCTGCTTCCCCCGCTGACAGCTGCAGGGTCCAGGGTACAGTCTGCAAGGACCTGGCCTTCTGAGAACCCTGGCTGTGGAAAAGCCAATTCACCTCAGGCCTCTTAGCATCAGAACGAGGGGCCAGTCACTCTGCCTTGCATAGTAGTCCTCAGCTCCTACTGGTCAGAATGAGAGCTGGCAAGATGAAAAGCCTCTGGTGTTTTATACATGTCTACGAGTCCGTATGAATTCATGTGCACACAGCAGTGATGTGTCTTTCTCCGGACCTGCATTTTGTGTTTTCATTCAACACGTAAGAGTGAGGAAGGCAGGGAGGAAGTGAGGCAGTCAGCAGGGAAGTGTTAAGCAAATGTGGCTCTAACGATGAACCGCCGAAGGAGCCAAGTTCATGGGGCCTGGAAGGACAATCCTATCTAAGACGGATTAGGAATCAGGCACCTGTGGTCCCAGTCCAGGTCAGACTCAGAAGTTCTAACAAGAATAAGCTAGGCAGTGAGTCCCGAGTCCCCTTGCTGGGGGGTGTACAGTGTGATTCCCTGACCTGTGTGACGTAGTGAGAAATGTGGGGTGTACAGGGGCTGGCTCACCTGGGTTGCCCTGAGCATACCTGGCTGAACCCCAGATTCTCCTGAGCAGCTTCAGGAAAAGGGGATATCACAGAGCAGAGCCAAGGGGTCTGCTGAGGTCTGGCGAGGGGGCTCCGTGCGGAAGGCATCCACGTTTACTGGGTCTCTGCTTTCTCACTAGTACATTTGTAGGAGAGCTGAAAGACACATGTGTCATGTGAATATCGCCATCTAGGGAGAAGGGGCTTTTTGCAGGGTCTCCTGGACTCCAGGCCTGTCCCTGCCACTCCCCATCCACCTCTGGAAGCTTAGGCCGGATCCCCCCTCACTCCTGACCCTCCAGACGTTCCCCTGGGTCTTCCTTCTCTTTGCAGGGAGGAGGAAGTTTGCAATGGCCTCCTGTGGTCACAGCTCTCCTTGACTGGTCTCGAAGGGCCTCAGGGTTTTACTGAAATTTAGGCAATACACAGTAGTTGTGGCACTGTGGGAACAGCCTCAGTCAGCCCTTAGCTTCCTTACCTAGTCCCCTAGCCTTTTCGGAGAACCCCAGAGGTGCCAGGTGTCCAGGCTTGCCCCCTTGCAGCTGCCTCCTGGATTTGCTTCATTGTCCACCGACTGGCCTGAAAAATGTGAATTCATGGATGGCAACAACTGTGAAGGACCCGATATCATACCTGCCTTCGAGGTGACAAGATGCCCTGCCGCAGTTTCAC
This sequence comes from Pachyuromys duprasi, assembly GCA_028658305.1. Lineage (NCBI taxonomy): Eukaryota > Metazoa > Chordata > Mammalia > Rodentia > Muridae > Pachyuromys > Pachyuromys duprasi. The sequence continues at coordinate 53,233,538 of CM053753.1, read as the reverse complement.
AGATGCTGGCAAGAAACGAAACAACAGCCCTGGCAGTGGTGGTGTGAACTTTCAACGCCAGCATTTGGTAGGCAGAAGCAGGCAGATCTCTGTGAGTTCGAGTCCAGCTTGGTCTACAGAGTAAGCTCCAGGACTTCCAGGGCTACACAGAGAAACCCTGTCTCAAAACAACACAGCCCCTTGAACAGACAAAGAACTTTGTTACAGCCAGCAGCAGCAACTTGACAGTTTCATTGGTTCTTCTACTCTTCCCTGAGACAACACAGAGGCAGGCCCAGATGGGCGCTGCGATCCAAAGTGGGCTTGCATCCCAGCTGCCCAGCCCCGGGTGAAGGATACCAATATCTTATCTATGGCTATAAAACAAAGCCGTCCAGCCTTTCCCTCCAGAGCTAAATGCTGTCTTTATGGTCCTGGACAGTAAACAGATCCACCTTCTGCGCAAAGGGAGACACCACCTTGTCTTCCAATGCTCTCCCTGCATAAACATCCTGGAAGAGTCCAGAACAAAAGACTTGTCTGTGCATTTGCTCTTGAGGTTTGCAGAAATGTGACTGAGTCGTGGAAAATTGTCTCCCAACATTCCAGGAGCCAGGGGAAACCGAGGCTCAACTGGCACAGGGGGTTGGCTCTTTCCCTGACTCTGGTTTCCTTGGGTGGTTCATTTTAGTGTCACAGAGTCCCTTCCCTCAAGTCACCATGCGTTGGCCAGCACTCAATCCTGAAAAGGTAAATGTTTGTTAAATGGACACAGGAATAGATGGGTGAGCTATGTCAGAGTTTCAGTGACTGTGGGAAGCGCCAGAGAGAAATGAATGGAAGGAGGAAAAGAGTTATTTTAGCTTACGATGTCAGAAGGCTGAATCCACAGTCAGCTTTAGTCCTCACTGACGTTTGACAAGGCAGAAACAGCCTGAAGAAAAGGTATGGTGGAAAAGGCTTTTCGCCTCGTGAAGAACAAGGAGAAGAGGGGCCACAAAGGTCAGGAGACAAGCTAGGGCCTCAGAAAGCACATGCCCAGTGACCCGCTTCCTCCATGAAGGGCCCCCTTTCAAGAAGGCCCCGCTCCTAGGTCACCATAATTTTCTAATAAGCCGTTAGAGTATGAGGCCGTCAATGGTTAACAACCCACGATCCTTTGGGAGACATTTCACATTCAAGGCAACAAGATCCTTAACACAAAGGTGCTTGCTGCTAATACATACGACCTGACTTCAGTCCCCAGGACACACATGGTAGAAGAGAACTGACTCCCACAAGTTGTCCTCTGACCTACACATGCACACACACACACACACACACACACACACACACACACACACACACTGAAAGGATCACTAGTAGAGATAGCATAGCAGTTATCAGTTCTGTGGATACAGCTAGCTCCAGGAACCCATGGGCTTGTGCGCCCCATCCCCTATGACTCCCACTTACAAAGGCACCGTGCTTGGTCTGATACTCTGTTACATCTTGACATTTGAAAATTTGTGAAATTTTGATCCACAAACGATGCAGAAGGCCCGGCGGTAACACACATACATTCCTGAAAATAAGAACACTGTGCAAAATCATGGGATAAAACCCAGGACTTAGAGGGGAAATGGAGTTAGGGGCACAGACTCAAATATCTTGTTGGTGGCTAGGTGTGGTCTGCTCACTTAGAATCGCCATACTTGAGAAGCCAAAGTAGGAATTTGAGATCAACCTTAGCTACCTAGCAAGACCCTGTCTTAACTCTTATCCTCAAAAAAAAGACATTTTTGGTGCATTGAAAACCACAGATCCAGTCAGGAACAGTGTTGCTCACTTTTAATCCCAGCACTGGGAGGCAGAAGCAGGAGAATCTCTGAGTGTGAGGCCAGCCTGATCTACATGGTGAACTCCAGGGCAGCTGGGGCTGAAAAGAGGATCCTGTCTCAAAAACAAAACAAAAATAAATAAATATCCCTAGTATGAGTGGCGACACCCTTACACAGTTAAAGGCCATGAAACGCATTTTTGCTACACCAATATAGCAGTATGTCTCCAGAGAGAGATGTGATTGGTCTTTGGCTGTGTTGTGAGAGAGATGGCAGCTATTGCCGGGAAGGGTGGAAGGACACCTGTTTGACCCCAGATATGGAATGAGGTGGCCTGTGACACACGAGGTGAACGGGGCGGTTGGGCCCTCCCATGATGCCTGTGGGTGTGTGGGCCTTTTGCATTTTTATAGGAATCTGTTCAAGTAGATTCTGTTTCTTGCTCCTTTACCTAGTGATTTCCAAAGATGAGCTCCCTCACACATGCACACGGTACTCTCCTCATGCTCTGATAGTTACACACACACACACACCAATACACACGTGATGTCTCCTGGAACAAACTGTGGCAGCACTAACTGGTCAAAACCGTTGACTGCTGCCGTACTAACCTGTGAGGAAATTTCCGTGAGACTCTGAAGAGCAAGGGGTGGGGGATCCACCTGTGTGAGGGACTGTGGCTAAGGGAGAGGGCCATGCAAGTCCATCAATTCCGCGTGGCTCAACTTTCAGGGCCTCCCAGAGAATCCATAAGTAACTAACACTGAGATGGTCCGTGGCCTCGGCCAGCCTGCCTAGGGGTACTTGGCCATCAACCGGCTGGACACAGCACTCTTTCCAAAGTGCCTTTGCCTCTTCTTATGCTACCTTTTGCTTTGGTGCGTGGACAGCTGTCCCACGGGTGTTCTTTCCCCAGGGTATAGCAAACTACTTGCCTACAAAGACCCACCACCCCTGAGATAGCTCAGGGGTAAATCACATCCTGGATTATGCAGCTCAGGTCCCCTTCGTCCTCACTCTTCCTGTTAGAAGGTAGGAAGCTAACTCAGTCCTTCCCTCTCTTCAGGCTGTTGGCTGAGCGCTGACTTTGGAGGTCAGTGGATGGTTAGCACATTATTAGTCTGTGACTAGCCAGCCACACTGTAGGTAACATTCTGAAGGATGGGTTTAAAGAGATAATGACTGCCTGGCTTACTTTTCCAGGGTTGAAGGCCATTTCTGTTGAAAATAGTAACTCCTTCCTTGGGCCTGCGGATATCCGGTGGCTGATTGCAATGAGGCAAAAAGGCTTGGTATCGCCTGTATTCATATCCCATCTCTCCCTTTTGCTGCCTCAACTTTGGGGCCAGATTTCCTTCTCTCTCCTCCTTTTTATTTTTATATTTTTTAAAGTGGTGCTGGGATTGATCTCAGAGCCTGTGAGTGCAAGCAAGTGCTCTGCCACTGAGCTATCTCAGCCCTTCGAGTAAGATTTATCTAGAAAGAAGTCATACCTTAGGTCTGTAGTAATAAAAACAGCCCGGCACTGGTGTAAAAACAGATAGGTAGACCGGTAGGATACAACAGAAGACACAGATATAGAATGACAAAGCTATGACCCCTTAATTTTCAGACTTAGGGTTTGAAGCCTTATTAATTGAGCTATCCAGGCTTTCTTGACCCCTTAATTTTTAACAAAGGAGGCAAAAGCATTCTTTGGGGGAAAAGATAGCCTGTTCAACAAACGATGCTGGCAAAACTGGGTTTCTATCTGAAAACGAAATTGCATTATTTCCTTCACCTGTTACAAAATCAATTCAAAAATGGATCAAAGACCTAAGACACTGAGACACTGAAACTTTTACAAGGAAGCATGGGGGGGGCGCCCTTCAAGACCCTTGGTGGACAAGAACTTTTGAACAATACACCAACAGTGCTCTATCACAGGCAGGGCTACATGACAATGAAGGTCCTGTATGGCAAAGGGGCAATCGGCAGAGCCCACAGAGGGGGGAAGTCTTTACCAGGGGCACTGCAGACAAGGGGCTGAGAGCCAGAACTGACAAAGAGTCACAACTAAACACCAAGAAAATGAAACTACCAGTCAACAAATGGGCGAATTAACTGAGCAGGTACTTTTCAAAAATTAAACATAAATGGCCAATAATTATTTTTTTAAAGTATTCAATTTCCCTAGCCATCAGGGAAACTCGAATCAAAACTGCTCTGAGATATCAACTCAGCCCACTCAGAACAGCCATCATCAACAAATCTTACAGTGATGTTGGAGGACGTGGAGGGAAAGGAACCCTTATTCACTGCTGGTGGGGGTGCAAATTAATACAGCCATTGTGGAAGTCAGTTTGGAGATTTCTCAAAAAAAAAAAAAGATAAAAATAGAACTACTGCATGACTCCTCTATTTCACTCCTGAGCATACACCCAGAGAATTCCACTCTTCCACAGAGATATTTGCACCCTTATATTTATTGCTACTTTATTCACTCTTGCAAAGAATTGGAGTCAACCTAGCTGTCCATCAATAGATGAATAGATGATGAAAATTTTACACTCTGCTGTAAAAAAAAAGAAGTTTAAAAATATTGCAAGAAAAAGGAGGGGCTTAGAATGTATAACATTGCCAGGCACAGTGGCAAATACCTTTTAATCTCAGGAGGCAGAGGCAGGCGGCTCACTGTGAGTTTGAAGCCAGCCTGGTCTACAAAGCAAATCCAGGACAGCCAAGGCTACACAGAGAAACCCTGTCTCAGAAAAAGCGAACAAACAAACGAGTATAACATTAAACAAGTCCCACAATTCAGAAAGAAAAAAACCCACATGTTCCTTCTCATATGTGGAAAGTAGCCAATAATATATGCATGTTTATAAGCATGTGCTCATGGGTACAGTATATATATTAAGAAAGAACACAAAAACTAAACATAAGGAGATGAGGGAAGACTAAATGAAGGCAATGGACCTAAGTTATGAAGGAGGATATAGAGCTAAGTGTTCTTCCAGTTCTAATTCTATCACGGTTTTTTGTTGTTGTTTTGGGTGGTGGATAATCGCATAAAATGTACTCAATTCCAAAAGTGTAAAATTCAGTGTGAAGCTCCTCAGCCCCCACTCTGAATGCCTAGTCCAACTCTAAGGAGCTCATTACGTTGCGTAGACTTTGGATCTGGTTAATTTTAGTGTGTGGTGTTTTTTTATTTATTTGCCAAAGTTTTTTATAATAAAGTTTGTGAAATAAAATTTAAGGATAAGTCTATTTAAAATAAAGACAAGGATGACAGGCTGTTGCTGACTGTGACTTCATTTTGCATTTCTCCCCCCTCCTTTGCTCGGGCCTACAACTTGACCTTCGCTCTACTTTGCTGTAATATTGGTTGTTTTTCTGAGATGACCCAAAACTGACCCAAAAGTGAGACATCCTGACCTGAAGATAAAAGAATGACTAACAGGAGCTTGCTATCCCTGTGGGCACCAAAACACCAGGCTGCCCAACTCAAACAGCTGAAAATGCTGTTTCTCACGCAGCACCTAACCTGATCTCCACATTAACCCTCCCCCACTTTCCCAGAGAGGACTCGCATTAGCCTTATGTCTATCCCGGCTGCTTGCACCCTTGAGAGAGACTTCCCTTGCGCCCAACCCTCACCTCTCAGAGCCTGTAGTCTCCCTGAGGTGAGATTCCAAACCTGAGTGGAGTCATATGACTGTTCTGCTTTCTTCCCCTCCCTCTGCCTCCCTCCCAACCCTCCCCCCCACCCTCCCACACACACAGGCAGAAGAGCCTGGAGTTTTGCGAGAGTGAAAAACCAAGCAAGAATAGGGGTGTAGATCAGGGAACTATGACGGAGGCCAACAAGTGGGGCTTGGAACATTCTGGAACTTTCCTGAGAGCCCTTCAAGGCATGCATGGGAGTGAGGCAGAAGGCCAGAGGGCCACAGGGAGTTTTCCCAGCCTTCTGCCCCCACCCTCACCCCCTGAAGCTGGGCAGGGTCAGGGCAGGGTCCTAGCATAGCTGCAGCTTTGGGTGGGAAATCTAGTGTCGACATTAACCGCTACCTCCATGCCCCTGGTCATTATTCTGAATGTGGCCAGAAAAAACAAACAAACAAATTAGCAGAGAAAATAAGAGTGTATATGGGTCTCTGGGTTATCTCTGACCTACAACTTGAGATCATATCCCACACGTGGCACGGAGATTTTTATTTGGTAACCTGTGAGGAAGTTATCCCTTGTGCAGAGCTGTCCCAATTAACCCTTTTAAAGAGGCATTTATAGGAAGCTTATAAAATGGTAGGGTTCCGTATGGCTTTCCCAAACATCCTCAGTGTTAATTATCCTTCCTCCTCCCCTCCCCTCTCCAACTGCTCTCCTCACTTAAACCTCCTTCTCCATTCTTCCCCTCCCCTTCTTTGTTGCTGGCTTTTCCTCCAACATAGTATCATTTCATATTGAAAAGGTTTATAGGTTTTTAAAAGTGACGATTCATCTGACTGAGTGAGCTGCTGATCTTGAAGGGAACTCCGCAAGAGGCCAGCCACTAGGGCTGAAGGCTAGCAGTGACAGCGAGGCAAAGACAGGGGACTTCCTGGCCCATCTACGGCGGAACCTCCAGGGCGACACTGAGTGCCTGAGTGCCTTTATGGAAACTGACTGAAGTGACGTCACTGAAAAGTGCAGCCTCAGTGTTTTGATGGCCTGTGAATCGGTATAGATCGTTGCAACATGAAATGTCTGGGGGATGCAATTTAGTGTTAAGAAGTTTAGTGGAGTTGCTGGACAGGCTCAGTGGTTAAGCGCACTGGCTACTCTGGCAAAGGACCTGGGTCTGGTGCCCAGCATCCATGTGGCACCTCACAACCATTGGTAACTCCAGTTCCAGGGTACCCAACACCCTTTCTCTCCTTTTCAGGCTCCAGGCATGTACCGGGTTCACAGAGATACACGCAGGATAAACACGCAGACACAGACCCCAACCTTTTTTTTTTTAATTTAAAATTTAACTTTGAGGGGCTGAGAAGATTGCTCAGTCAATGAAGTGTTTGCTGAACAAATTCGGGGACTGTTGTTTGACTCAAGAACACACACACAAATGCAGGCGATGGAGGATGGACGACATCCTTAGGATCCCAGAACTGGAGGGGCTGAGACAGGAGCAGCCTTGGGGCTTGCTAGCAGGTCAACGCACCCCAATCTACCCAGATCCCAATGAGAGAAACTGCCTCCCCAAAAAAGGTGCACAGCCCCCGGGGAACACCAGAGTTGACCTCACACGTGGTTGAGAGGCTCCACAGCGCCCCCGCCAGGTGCTGGGCAGTGCTGGCAGAGCCTTTTCAGGGAGGAGGACCAAGAGAAGTCAATGCTTTCCCGGTTTCGAGGACACAGACTGTTAGAAGACCTTGTTTCCTACACTTAACAAACCCTGGCCCTCGTTGTATCCAGCCATCTCCTGCCCTCCCTCACGCAGGACTTCAGTGGAACCCCTCAATTCCACTGTTCCTCCACTTCCCTCCTGACACCAGGTTTTGGGGCCCTCGCTTACTACTGCCTCTCCTGCTTGATCTGTTAGAATATGAGTCCCTGGCTACCATGTTGACCCATTTTATCCATTAGTGAACCTCCAGTACTGTGCACCTACTCAGGGAAAGCCAGCCCCTAGCCCAAGTGTATTCCTCCAGAGGGCAGCTCGAGGCCACACAAGCCTCTGTCCCCTTGGTGGTCCCCACTGGACGCAGCCAAAGTTTCCTGAAAGGCAGTAGCTTCAGCCACCCCTATACGGTGAAAGAACAAAACATAGCCACCCAGCTGAGGGAAGGCACTCACAGCCACTTACTCCAGGCCAATCCCATTCCTATCAGGCCCCCATTAGCTCATCCTTTTGTGGGTGTTTTTTTTTTCTTCTCTCTCTCTCTCTTTAAAAAGTTTAACTTCTAAGAAGACATTTTGAAAGCCCCGTAATAGTTGTGTTGTGTCTTATGTAGTGAGTATATCTGAAAAGTTATGTGTAACTCAAACATTTATCAAGCCATATTTTGAATAAAGGTATTATAATGCTCAAACACACACATAAATTAATTTCCCTGGGTATGTGGAGGGGAGGCAGTTTTCACTTTCCACCTTAGTTGAGACAGTCTCTTTGTTGTTTTTCTGCTGTATACACCAGGCTAGCTGGCCACAGAGCTTCTGAGAATCCTCCTGCCCCTGCCTCTTACCTTGCTATAAATGCTCTGGGGTTCAAGTCACCTGCTACTGGATTCGGGGTATCCACACCCAAGTCCTCAGGCTTGTGCGGCAAGTTCTTAACCCACTGAGCCATCCCCCAGCCCCAGTATTGGTTATTATTGAAAGGAAACACACACACTCACACACAGAGAGAAATATTAAATATTCATTGAGCATCTACTGTGATTTGCGTTCCGGTATACTATCTTTCTCAAACCCTAAAACCTCAGTAATGAAAAGTAGTATAGCACTGGTCCAGAACAGAGGTACAGACCCAATGGAATAGAATAGGGAGCCAAGAAATAAATTGATTTTCCACAGAGACTCCAGGGACAGTGCGGGAAGGACAGTCTCTTCCATAAACGTGCGGGGAGCTCCAGATTGCCACAGTGGAAGAATGAAACTTTTTTTCTCACACAACATACATCATCTCAGAGTGGATTAAAGGCTGAAATTCTAGACCTGAAACCACAAAGTGACTAGACAAAACATGAAGATATTTCTATGGCACCTTGTTTTGTTTTGCTTTACTTTTTGGCTATGACTCCCCCCACCAACAGCAAAGTTAACAAAAGCAAAAATGAATAAGTGGGATTGTACAGTCAAATGAAAAAACACCTGCACACCAAAGCAAAAGCCAGAGGCAAGCGATATCTGTGGACGAAGAGAAAGAGCTGCACGCCCAGGAGGAACATGCATGCAAAAATCTCCACAGAAGTCAAATGACCCAATCACAAAAGCAAATACCCTGATTTAAAAATAGACAAAGAATCTGAATAGGCACTTCTCAGAAGTACGAACACAAATAACCAATGGGCATTTGAAAAAAAAAATGGCCCAACACCGCTAATAGCCAGAGAATAAACATTAAAGCCGCAGGGAACTAAGACCTCGTGTCGATTTTAGAACAGGTATTATAAAACAGAAGAAAGGCAAGTACTGGTGAGGAAGTGGAGGAATGGGATCCCTTGCACATGCTCAGTGGGGATGAGAACTACTGCAACCATCATGGAACACAATGCAGAGATTCCTAAAAGGGCAGCAACCACGTGCTTCAACAACCTCATTGCCAGGTGGGCGTTTGTCCAGAGGATGTCAGATCGGGATGTTGAAGAGACATCTACACTCTGTGCTTATTGCAACATCGTTCACCACAGCCAAGAGAAGGAAGTGACCTCATGTTCCTTAACAGTGGATGGGTGAGTAACAGTACAGGGAGTGGATGTGAAAGATGTGGCACATATGCACAGAAGAACGCATTGCTGTTCAGCCGTGCAGACATGACCTCCTGTCATTTGTAGCAACATGGGTGAACCTGATGGATGCTGTGTTCAGTGATAAGAGGCAAGCCCAGACAAACTCACTCTTACACAGACTCTAAGACCATCAAATGTGTTCAAGCCCAAAGTCCACTAAAAGCTGGGTTGAGCAGGTTAAGGAGGTGTTGCCTAAAGGAAACAAAATCGCAGTAAAATTGGAGAAATAAGTTCAAGAGAGTTGTACGTCTATCATAATGACTAAAGTTAGTGGCAACATGCTTATGTACTTGGAAATTGCTAAGAAAAGACACTTCAGTATTCTCTCTACAAAGAATTATGAAGTGCAAAGTAATATGCATCTTGATGTAGCCATTTCATGGTGCACCCATCTATTAAAACATTAAGTTGTAACTTATAACTATAAACAGTTTTGTCAGTAGGAAAATATTGCTGGATATAGTGGTACTCAGCTTTTGGGAGGCTGAGGCAGGTAGGTCTCTGTGAGCTGCAAGCCAGCCAGGGCTACAGTGAGACACTGTCTCAAAAAATAAAAATAACCCAGCACTCAGGGAGGCAGAGGCAGGCGGATCATTGTAAGTTGGAGGCCAGCCTGGTCTACAAAGTGAGTCCAGGACAGCCAAGGCTACGCAGGGAAAACCTGTCTCAAAAACAAAACAAACAAACAAACAAAAAAACAAAACACTAGCACTCCTAGGTACATCTCCAAAGAATTCTACATCTTATCACAGACACCTACACAGTCATATTCACTGCTGTTCTATTCATAATAATTAGAAAATTGAAATTGCTCAGATGTCCATCAGTGGGTGGGTCAGTAGTTAATAAAAAATGGATATTATGCACATACCTGTACACAAACGACTTTTATTCAGCTGGAAGGAGAAATAAAATTTGTAGGAAGAATGATGGAACTGGAAAATATTTGTTAAGTGAGATAATCCCAGACTTAGACTGACAAATGCTGCATCTTCTTTCTCACAGGAGGTTTCTAGCTTCAAATTTTTAGCTTTGTATGCTTCAGTTGGAAAGGATGTCTGTAGAGGTCAGGGACCTAGAAAGGGGTCAAGGGGCAGAGGGAGGCGTATGAAGGGCGGCCAATACTGGAAGACAGCACGTGAAATCAAAAGTAGAGAATATCGGGGTTGGAAAAGTTAACGTGGGCCTGGGGGAGAGGAAGGGATCAGGGAGAGGGTTAACCAAGATTTCCGTTTACAGCGGCAGATGTGACTTCCCTCCTGTGGAGTGGGCCTCAGATCCCACCAGAAAGCAAATGGCTAACCCCGTAACAGACACCCCACTATCATACCAAAAGGCACATCTCGCCAGTCATGTTGGCATCCAGGCAGGTTGGCATGGTAGCATGCCGGGTAAGCTTTTCTCCCGAGCAATCTACACAGCACTGTGAAAGCTAGCCAGGAGAGAATTTTTTTCCAGGTCAGTTCCAGCTTCTATTCTTTCTTTCCTGCGATTATCTCTTCTTGCTGGAAATCTTGCAGTAGGTGTTGGTATCCTGTTGGGCAGATGGTAAAATGAAACAGGAAGGATAGATCTTTTGCTCAAGCCACGTCTCTGTGCCAGAGGCGGGATTAGGAACAGAGCTAAAGGCTGGAGGAGCAAGAACGGCAGCGCCCACTCCCACCAGTCTGGTTTGGCAATGAGCTAGGAAGGCCAGCAAGTCCTAATGATGGCGGTAAGCATAAGAACTAGTGTTTAGGGACTGGTGGCGGGGGCACTGACTGAGCCGAGCGAGGGTCAGAGGAGCACAGGCATGCCTATGCTGGGGTAATGGAGGAGCTAGCCAGGCAGAGGTCGGACATGGGTACTGTGGGCACGTTAGCACGTACTAGGGTCCTGAGGTGATAAACTGTTGTCTACGTAAGGATCTAAAAAATTGTTTTTTAAATAGATATTTTTAAAAAGCAGAATGACTGAGGCAGAAGGAGAGAAATAGCTCTATGACCAAAGTCATGTGGCAGAAGTTTCAGGGCGCTGTCTTCCCCTAAGAGGAATATGGAGCACACAGAGGTGGCTGGGGCAGGGTCGCGCTTGTCATTCAAGCCCTCCAGCCTTCTGTGCAACCCTAGAACTCACGTAAGAAAAGGCCAGGTGTGGTAATGAGTCCTGGAAGGCAGCTCCTGGAGGACCCCTGGTGCTCTCTGGCCAGCCGGCCCAGCCTAATCGGTGAGCCCAGGCTAGTGAATGAGACACTGTGGGACAGCCCACAGTGACGGGCTGGAGACACAGCTCAGCAGTTAAGAGCACTTACGCCCCTTCAGAGGACCTGGGTCCAGTTCCCAGCACCCACCACCGCATGGCGGCTCACAACCACCTGACTCCAGGGACAGAGGCTCCAATGCCAAACGCATGTGTTTATAATTAAACATGCACATTAAACAAAACCCTTTTTTAAAGTGGGCAGCTCCTGAAGAGAGACACCCAAGGTTGAGTGACTCTTGACCAACACACACAAACACACGTTGGAGGTAGAACCAGCTGTTTCCAAACGCTGACTTCAGTGCCTTGGGATCAAGTTACCGCTCTGCCCTGAGCATTGTTATGAATGTTGAACTATCTCCGGTAACCACATGATAAGGAATGTTCCCCAATTATCCCTGACTGGATGATTAAAAGGCCTGCACCTAGGCAGGGCAGACAAGGGGCCGAGGGAAGGTTCAAGGGTTGGGGGGAGAGAAAGATCACAGGAGAAGGAGACAGGTACCGGAGGGGGAGGGCATAGAGAGAGGCGCTGGATCAGCGTGGATGGAGGAAACTGGCCCAGATGAAGAACATTAGCAAGTTTTGAGATTATGGAATGGAAGTGGCCCAGGTGGAAATTACTAGAGCAGACGTCGTGGGATGGGGGCTTGGGAGGTAAAGGTGGGTGTGAGGAGGTAATATCTGCCCAGCCCCAGGTGAAATAAGGCTATTATAAAATCTATCAAGTGTTTGTGTCCTTCGTTGATTATGGTAGGGGGTCAGATAATACTGCTGTATTAATTATAGGGCCAATAACAAACTTTATTAAGCCATACTTTTTTAAATTAACCATGACACACACACCCACACAAGAGGAATATATGAAGGGTAGAGGAAAGGCATTCTAGGCATGGGAACAGAGTCAGCAAAGCATAGGTGTGTGACAAGACGCTGTTGGCAAAGCAAACAGACCAAGCCAAACATCCACCACACAGGTTGAGCGCCCATCCCTTCCAAGCTGTTCTCTGGTACCTCATCTGAGTTCCACACAAC